>CM038679.1:593405428-593605870 GCA_021605205.1 Aegilops longissima | reverse complement strand
AATAGTCTGCAGAGTTTAGTTTGTGCAACTTTGCTTGTCTGTAGTAAGTACTATTGTTCAAGATTTGATTTGTGTTTGTGAACCCTGTATTGTTTATTAGTACTACCTCTTTTGGTGTGTGAACGGTCTATGTTAATGTCTGTCCACTCAATTCATCTGATATTTTGAAGTATCCAGATCATATTTTTTGTGAGGACGGTTTATCAATTATGGTTACACTCCAATATCTGTATGCATTGCAGGGTTTATCGCACCCACCGGATTTCCAAATTCCATGGATGTTCGGTCCATACATTTTGTCACGACCTTTGGACTGTCCTCGCTTATGGGAGTAGGCGGGGCCCCGCATGCCACGCCAGAAGTTGGACAATCAATCTTCTGCTTAGTACTTCAACATAGTGATTTTCCGGTAAGGATTCACTGTGTGGCATCAAGTAAATCTTATTGATTTATCGCCTAAATCTTATTGATTTAATGTCACGTTTTATTTCTTTTTCCGCAATTTTACGATGCAGGTTTTGCCATTTGACATTCATCACAGAATAAACCGCTTGGTTTGCTCTCGATGGCTATTTTTGCAGGTTTCACTTCTTATGGCATGTCAAGAACAAAGGCACTGGCCCATCACTTATATTACTCGAAAAATTGGATCAATCATTGTCCGAGTACAAGCTGAATCCCTATGATGAACTGCAGTTTGGTTTAACAAAACGCCACAATTAGTCCTTCTCGCTTAAAAGAAATGAAGAAAAACCGGATCACGGTCACGGATCCTAGTCAAGTTAGAAAGCTGATCATAGCAGACCAAACACGATCGCCGCTGTCTCGCACAGATCGAGCACCGCAGCTGCTTCTAGCACCGATAATGGCAAGCAGCTCACCGATCCAACTGAGGATTGGGCACCGATCGAAGCGAAGGATCACCGATCTATCGGAGGATCGGCATCGACACTGCTCCGACACCAGCACCAACTCTACAAGGAGCACCATCTCCGCAGCAAGAGCGGCTTCGCACTGCACCAACACTTGCACTTGCATCTGCCCGCCCGCAAAGCGGTTGCACGCAATGATCGGGCTACGTCAGACTTCATATACCAAATTCCTTACAAAAACCGACATGTCCACCTTCTTGGTAAGCATCACTACAAAAAAAGACACATCCGTGACATTTTGGGCCGAACGAATTTTTTTTATGTCATACATATGACACTTCTATGACGATAATTGTGACAAAACCCGGTATCATCATAGATGTGGTGGGCTCCTACTTCTATGACAAAAAATCATGACAGGAAATGGGCTTTTCGTCATGGGCGGGCCGGAGACGCAGCTGCATGACATTCTTTGGGCCGTCCATGACGGAAAAAACCGTGGTAGAAGCAAGGGCGAGGAAAATTTCGGCGGGTTCCCGGTTACGGTGGGAGGTCGGGGGCCGAGCGATGCGTGTTTCTCTCATACACGACGCTGCTGCAGGTGCGTAGACGTTGGCTCTAATCAACCCGAAGCGAGGCGTTGGGATCTAATCAACCCGAGCGATTGACCTGCGAGCTACGTTAAGCATCGAACCCGAGCGATCAATCGATGGCTGTTAATCGAACCCGTTGAGCGATTCTTCACTACTACCGCTAATCAAGCCGGTCGATGCTGCCTCGATGAACAAAGGAGCGCTATGGGGGGTTGATGAACAGTGAGCGGTGGCGTTGCCTCTGGATGAACAGAACCCCGTGGTGTGGTGGAGGGCTGGATGAACAGTAGACGGTGGAGGGGTGCCCGTGGAGGGGTGGTTGAACAGGACCCCGTGGTGTGGAGGGCTGGATGAACAGTAGACGGCGGAGGGGTGATTGAAAAGTAGCCAGTGGAGTAGAGCGCGGTGGAGGCTGGATGAACAGGAGCTCGTGGAGGCTGGAGGAGGTCGACGGTAGCCCGTGGAGGCTGGAGGAGGACGACGGTAGCCCGTGGAGGCTGGAGGAGGTCGACGATGGAGATGAACAGTATCCCGTGGAGTCCCGTTTTGAGGTACGCCACACCCCTCCTGATGAACAGGACTCCCGTTTCGACCGTAGGAGGTCCATTTCGTCCATTTTGCTGTACGTCACACCCCTCCCGATCAACAGACCCCTGCTTGACCGTGAAGAGGTCTGTTTCTCCGCTGGCGGTACGCCACACCCTCCCGATCAACAGACTTATTTCGACCGTAGGTCCGCTTTTCCATTTTGCGGCACGCTGCACTTCTCCCGGCGAACAGATCCCGCTTTAACGTGTCCGTCGAACACAAGGCCGCTTCTCCGCGGCGGTATGCGAGCCTCGCTTCCATCGCTGTTCCGCCCAAGCTCTCCCGGCGAACACGACCACGCACTCCGTTCCGACCCAGCCGGTTGGCTCCCACGTTCTGCCTCCCGGCGAACACGACGCATTCCGCTGCCTCCCGATGAACACGACGCATTCCGCTGCCTCCCCATGAACACGACGCATTCTGTTGCCTCCCCATGAACATGACGACAATGTTGTTTCTCCGTTCCGACCCAGCCATGTACACGAGCCTTCGCCGTACGTCTGCGCGAGTAGGCGTTCGAGACCCGCCGTATGTACACATACGCGGCAGATTTTTCTTTCTTGCACCCTGGCCGCTGTACGTACGTGTACATGCTACGTGCGCGCCTCTACTACGACACGTGTGCGCCTCTACATCCACCAGTATATATGTACGTACACATTCGCGACCAGAATGACAACTGAAAGGACATGCGGTGCCCCCATGTGTGGTTTTGGTAATTGATGACATTCTCTATGGACTAATGGTTGCATTGAGTTATATTGAAGGATTTGTCCATAGGCATTTCTTGAAGTCCATGTGTTGGTTTCAAGGAGTTTATGTGTTGACCAAGGTGCTATTAAGGAATTATCCAAAGATTGGTCATGTGAGTGTTGAGCTTATTGCAAGCATGTCTTGAAGGAGAAGATTGTGTGATCATTCATGTTTACCTTCAAGACATCATCCAAACGAAGAGAGTTGGAAAGATTCAAGGTTGATCAAGACTAAGTCAAGAGTGAATCAAGTTGATCAACTCACAAAGCTAGAAGATGTACCTAGAGGGATCAAGTGATCCCATGGTATGGTAAGCATTGTCCATTACACTTTGTGTGCTAACCCATGGTCTTCGTGAGAGTTCTTTGTGGGGTTAGGTTGCGGTGTGCAAGTTCAAGTGATGCATCACGAAGAGATCAAGTGCTTGAAGCTTGCCGTCCATTTGGTGACAATGGACTTGTGAAGATGTGCGGAAGAGTGGCTCACCCATAGTGGAGTATGGGGGAGCAATCAACTAGTCTTCTTCGAGCCAATGCAATCAAGAAAGGTGGTCCAACTTGAGGGAGTCAAGATCGCCATCGCCTAGCTCAAGTGGACTATGTGCAAGGCAAAGGTTTGCCCTTGATAGGTTTTCTATTTTACCGGTCTCATGATGGTAGTTGGGAGACCGGGTTATAGGATCGATTGCCATACTATCAAGGGGGGCTCTCGATGAGTAGCTTGATCGTATCATTCGTAGAGAGCTCAAACCATTGCATCCTTGCATCATCTTCTTGGTTCTTGTTTGGGTCTTCTCCTTGTGAGATTTGGAGCTTATGGTCATTTTTATGACAAGCTCGAGTTCATCGAAAACGGAGTTCTCATGCATCTTCTATGATGTTTTCGATGTTGGAGGGTATGCCGGTTCTTCTCGGTTGGAGGGTATGCTGTTTTGATGCTACTCGTTGTCTTGTTTCAAACAAGCTTGAGTTTGCTCAATTCGGAGCTCATATGAAGAAGTTATGGCAGTTCTGGTTTTCCTTGGAGTATTCTTTGTTTTCAAGGTTGGTGCCGGTAGTACTGCCGTGCCTCAGCCGTAGTACGGCGAAGCTCCCAGCGGTAGTACCGCTCTCGGCGGTAGTACCGCTCAAGCGGTAGTACCGCCTCCGAACGGTAGTACCGCTTGGGAGTTTCGCCGAGTACCGCTTGGCGTCTGGCTACTTCCGCCTCGATTCTCGAACGGTGTTTTCTCGTGTCGGGTTTTGCGGCACTAGGGCGGCAATAAGCGGTATTACCGCTCGAGCGGTAGTACCGCTTACTCCCGCTGTAGTACCGCTCTGGGGCCATGGGTCTGTTTTCTCTTCACCCGTAGTACCGCTGGATAGGAGCGGTAGTACCGCCCTCAGCGGTAGTACCGCCCTTCCCTAGCGGTAGTACCGCCTGTATGAGGATTTTCAAGGGGTAACGGTTGGATTTTCCCCTCCTATAAAAGGGGTCTTCTTCCCATTGAACCTTATCTTTTGAGCTCGTGTTCTTCCCCCATTGTTGACCTTCTCCGAGCTTGCTATCTCTCAATCCTCCATGGATTCTTGCTAGTTTTTGGGGAAAAGAGAGAGGAGATCTAGATCCACATTTGCACCAATCACTTTCTCCTCTTTGTGAGGGGAACCCTTGATCTAGATCTTGGAGTTCTTGGTGTTCTCCTTCTTGCTCTTCCTCTCATTTTCTTCCCTAGCATTAGTTGCTTCGTGGGATTTGAGAGAAAGGACTTGGGCACTCCTGTGCCCTTGCCATTGCATTTGGTGCATTGGTTTGAGTTCTCCACGGTGATACGTGGAAGTTACAAGTTGAGAAGCTTATTACTCTTGGGTGCTTGGTGCCCTTGAGCTTGTTCCTCTTGGGTGCTTGGGCGCCCTAGACGGTTGGTGGTGTTCGGAGCTCAATCATTGTGGTGTAAAGCTCCGGGCAAGCGTCGGGGTCTCCAATTAGGTTGTGGAGATCGCCTCGAGCAATTTGACGGCTACCGGTGACCGCCCCAAGGGTTGCCAAAGTGTACGGGTTCGTGACCGCCTCAAGGGTTGCCATTTGTAATGGTTCGGTGACCGCCCTCAAGGGTCCCTTAGTGGAATCACGGCATCTTGCATTGTGCGAGGGCGTGAGGAGATTACGGTGGCCCTAGTGGCTTCTTGGGGAGCATTGTGCCTCCACACCGCTCCAAACGGAGATTAGCATCCGCAAGGGTGTGAACTTCGGGATACATCGTCGTCTCCGCGTGCCTCGGTTATCTCTTTCCCGAGCCCTTTACTTATGCACTTTACTTTGTGATAGCCATATTGTTCTTTGTCATATATCTTGCTATCACATAGTTGATTATCTTGCTTAGCATAAGTTGTTGGTGCACATAGGTGAGCCTAGTTGTTTTAGGTATTGTGCTTGACAAATTAACCGTTAGGTTTATTCCGCATTTGTTCAAGCCTAAACCGTAATTATTTTAAAGCGCCTATTCACCCCCCCCCCCCCCCTCTAGGCGACATCCTCGATCTTTCAACAACGCTACGTACGCTTCGACCAGATGGGTCCCGACTGTCAGGCACTTCCTTGCATGCGAAGATGTAGCTGGTGGGTCCCAGCAGTCAGGGGGGCGATTCATTTTTTTTTTGCCCGGACGCACTTCCTTGCGTGCGAAGATGTAGCTGGTGGGTCCTAGCAGTCAGGGGGGCGAATCATTTTTTTTTGCCCAGACGCACTTCCTTGCGTGCGAAGATGTAGCTGGTGGGTCCCAGCAGTCAGGGGGAAACGTTTTTTTCATGAAATACGGTGGCCTGTCCGGTGGGTCCCCGCTGTCAGGTGGAGGAATAATTATTTTGCGCGTAATAAGGAGGCACTTCCTTGCATGCGGTCGTGAACCCAACTGCGCCTCTCCACGCATACCCACGCCCAATGGAAGTTGTTCCTTGACCACGTTGACCACGCGCGCCGAGAGCACCACGGCGGTGGACGACGGCGCAGGACTAGGAAGGGACGACTCGGATCCGGAAGACGTAGCGGATGCCCACGCCAGAGAGGAGTATGAGGGTTCATCGGTTGGCCGCGGTGTGAGGTTGATGTCACCGCAGAATAACGGGGGTGTGGCTGAGTAGAGGGATGGCCTGGCCAGCGGTGGGAGTAGTAGGGGGCGGTGAGGCCTCCGCGGCATCACAGCCGGCCACGGGAGGCAGGAGCACGCGGCACGATCGACGCTGGTTTGGGCGGCTGGAGCAAGAAGACCAGAGGTTGAAGAAGCACTATGGCCTTTGGATGAACATTGTACGGTAACAGGAGCTAGAATCGTTCATATTGACTAAGTTGACAAAGCCCTCCGTCCCCGTCAACTTGGTAGGCCCACAAGTCAGCCTCCCACTATGCCGGGTTCCACCAAGGGGGGAGTATTCATTTTTTTGTGCATAATAAGGAGGCACTTCCTTGCATGTGAAGATAGCTGGTGGTTCCGTCATGTCAGCGGGGGGCATGTTATTTTCGCGAAATACAGAGGCCCTTCCGGTGGGCCCCAGATGTCAGGTGGAGGAATCATTATTTTGCGCGTAATAAGGAGGCATTTCCTTGTGTGCGGCCATGGGCCTAGCTGTCAGCCTCTCCACGCACAGTCTACTTCCGATGGTGTCGTTCGTTGACCATGTTGACCACGCCGTGCCGAGCACATCCAAGGTGGTGGACGACGACGAGGCCCCCGACAGCAATGATCCGGAGATGGGAAGACGCGGGAGTAGAGTCGCAGACGGAGAGGTGTATGTCGGTGTCAAAACCGGCGGATCTCGGGTAGGGGGTCCCGAACTATGCGTGTAGGCGGATGGTAACAGGAGACAAGGTACACGATGTTTTACCCAGGTTCGGGCCCTCTTGGTGGAGGTAATACCCTACGTCCTGCTTGATTAATATTGATGATGTGTGTTACAAGAGTGGATCTACCACGAGATCAAAGAGGCTAAACCCTAGAAGCTAGCCTATGGTATGATTGTTGTTCGTCCTACCGACTAAAACCCTCCGGTTTATATAGACACCGGATAGGGTTAGGGTTACACAGAGTCGGTTACAAAGGTAGGAGATCTACATATCCAGACGCCAAGCTTGCCTTCCACGCCAAGGAAAGTCCCATCCGGACACGGGACGAAGTCTTCAATCTTGTATCTTCATAGTCTTGGAGTCCGCCGATGATGATAGTTCGCTATCCGGACACCCCTAGTCCGTAACTCCCTCAAGAGCCCTCGAACCAGGCTTCAATGACGACGAGTCCGGCGCGCATGTTGTCTTCGCATTGCAAGGCGGGTTCTTCCTCCGAATAATTTATAGAAGATTGTGAACACCAGGATAGTGTCCGCTCGCAAAAATAAATTCCACATACCACCGTAGAGAGAATAATGTTACACACGATCAATCTGCTAACGTATTCTGTGGCGTGACGTCGCACCACTACCAAGCCTTTACTCAAATTGTTTTTATTGTTCCACCTCAGCTTAGCTTAAGCGGTTTCCTTGGCACGTCTTGTCAAAGCAGAGATCGTGTTCCCCTTATTCCGGGATTCCCATCAATATGGACGTCGGTAACCCAACCGCGCCATAGATTGTGACGCTTGGGAGATAAGAGAGTTTTACCAGGCCGGTGGGGGACACATGTTTTTGTCCGCCCATATAAGGGGATAAAGATCCAACCCTTTTACCTGCGCCTTCTTCCTCCTTGGCTTATCCATCTCCGCGAGCTCGAGCTCCAGCGCCTAAGTCCGCACTTCTCACCTCAACCTTCTCCAACTATGTCCGGAGCGGAGGCAGTGGATGGCCTCCTCCGCCACGGAGGGGCAGATCCGAAGCTGCGCTGGCGCGGATATTTGTCCAAAGAATATCGCGATCGGCTCCCCGATGAGGGAGAGCTCGCCCCAACCTCAGGCCCCATGAGAGGGTAGTATTTCTTCCCCATTTCCTCCGTGGACTGGGCTTCCCACTTCATCCCTTTGTCCGGGGCTCATGTTCTACTACGGCCTAGATTTCCATGATCCGCCCCAATTTCATCCTCAACATCTCGGCGTTATCGCCGTAGTGCGAGGCCTTCCTTCGCTTCCAGCCCCACTTCGCCAGGGCTCAAGACCTTCAAAGTCGTCAAGGTTGTGAAGGGCAGCCAAGCGGAGTGCGGAGGCGCCATGGTGGGCAGGATGTCCCACGCTACGTGGCCGGAGGGCACTTTCATGGAAACCATCAAGGGGTGGCAATCGGGTGGTTCTACATCACCGAGCCGCTGTGACCCTGATTGGGCAGCGCCCCAATTCAGATCTGCATTCCCTACACGGCTCACCTCCCGGAAAGAGAGTGGCCGGATTTGGGGGATTCGAGGAGCTGACCGGCTCCAAGCCCGTGATCCGTAAGCCGGTGGACAAGAAGCTCAAGCTTGTCAACGTAGTCCCGGTCATGCTCATCCGCCGGATTCTCCGCGCGGCGATGGGGCTTCAATATGTGGGAGTTTGATCCAGCGCAGCACCGCACTCGAGCGGGCTCTTCGACACTACGCATTTAAGATGTCCGAAGGTGCTGTTCAAGGGCGCCAAGCTCCCGTGATCCGCCATCAAGATCGCGGATTCCGCTTGCAGCGCCCAGTCGACGTGGTAAGTGATTTCACCACTTGTTTTCCATAGGGCTCTATGCAGGATCTAAACTCCCTTTACCTTTGACAGGAATGGCTGGCAAAGGCCGAACGGATTACCTGTCCGCCCCATTGCCGAGGACTCCAGCGGACGCCCGCCTAACGGGCTAGCTGGCTCCGCACCCCACGTGGTGCCGAGAAGAAGGCCAAGAAGACAGCCACGGGACTCGGAAGAGTTCCCGCTTTTAGGTGCTATCGGATGATGAATCTGAGGTCGACTCTCCCACCAAGGTGAGGAGGAGAAGAAGAGCCTCTCCCCAAGTGGGGGGAGGGAAGAAAAGAAGGCCTCCCCAACAAGGGAGGCCAAGGGTCCAAGAAGGAAAAACTCTTCCCCCGGACTGCTCCGCCAACGCCAGTGAAGGATTTACAACGAGGACTGGCCTCCAAGGGACAAGCCTCGGCGAGATCGTAAGTATCCGGACTCCCGAATAACTTTAAGATTTTATCTTTTCGCCACATAATGTCTTTCTAATGCCGCATACAACCCTGCAGTCCGCCCAAGGATGATCTTCCCGTTTCGACGAGCGGGTCCTGGGGTGCGCCGGATATGGATTCCTTCGACTGCCTCCACCCCGTGCATGCTGATTTACTCCGAGGTGGGATCCCAGAAAGGACCCACCAGGAGGATGAGGCCCCAAGGTGTCACAGACACCTCCCGAACTTTGCGCTGACTCAGCCCGGAGGCCACAAAGGGCTCCGAGTCCGGTGGGCGACCCCTTCAGAAGAAGGGCGAAACGCGACGCCGGCTGCCTCCGCCCAACCGGAGGTGCCGGATATTTGCTGGAGGCGCCAACGGCGCCCATCAAAGAGGAACACCGCACCGCTATGAGTGTGGTGATTCAAGGTTCAGCTCGCCAAGAGCGGGCTGACCGAAGCTGCAGCAGCCTTCTAACAGCTTTGAGGTGAGAATTTCAATATATGTAAAATGGTACCACATAGACAAGAGCCCTCGATGCTCGGTTCGGTGTTCGGAAAGAAAAGCCGGACTAAGGATCTTTAGAAAGATAAACGAGGAGTCATAAAAGATATGTCAATATGGGATTGCAGGTTGTCTTGGCTGACCTCTCGCCAAGACCGATCATGGAGGTCAATACTTTGAAGGAAAACCTCGAGCGGTCGAAGAATGAGCTCGCCATGCCAAGAAGCAGCTCGAGGAAAAGAAGGTGAGTAATACCTTATGAAAATTGTACCTTGTAAAAGGATTTGGTTGCAAGAAAAATGACAAGGATAACGTGGGTATTGTAGGGGCCACTAACGAGGTGGCGACCTTGAAGGAGGCGGTGGCCGCGGCCGAACGCAATGCGGCCGCGGAGCGCATCGAACGAGAGAAGCAGGAGGCGCGGGTGGCGGAGGTACAGCAAGAGCTCCAGGATCTCGTGAAAAAACATGAGAGCTTGGAGCGTGACTCGAAGACTCGAGAGTCTGAGCTTGCAACGGCTCTTGAGAGTGCCAAGGCCGCTAAGGCCGAAGCCTACAAGGCCCTCCAGGAGATTGAGGCGGTGAAGAAAATAGCAGCGGTAAGGCATATTTCATGCAAAGTAAGCATGTGAGTGTTAATTACCTTGCTTACCCGAATTGGAGCTCTCCAGAGCTGCTCGCAGATCTTCCTCGCAGCGGTGTCCGATGCTGCCGATTCTACCGGGCCGAGGAGGGAGCTCGACGAGAAGGTCTTCGGTCTCGAGATGCCGAGGCCGACATCCGGTGCCCTTAGCGACCAGTGAAGCAGCTGGTCGAGCTCCACAAGGCGGCCGAACAGGCCATGAAGGGCCTCATAATTGGCTATGGCCTAAGGAGGCCATGCCCGGAGCTACTTCGCCCGGTGCGGTAGCTGATGGATGCGCGCCCGTGGGTAGAAGTCATCATGCATTCCGCTTGTATTGAGGGTGCCTGTCGGGCCTTGCCAAGAAAGGTGCACTGGGCAAGATGGATGCCTAGAAGCTCGTGGACGGACCCGCCACCGTGAGGGCAAGGAGCATCGCACGCCCGAGATGTATTATAAGAGTGTGTTTGAGGGCGCCAGACTATTGCGGGTGAGTGCTCCAAAGATGTAATATTTGAGTAGACTCGCATTTTGTTATCATGTGCGCTGAAAACTTAGTTCATATGCGCTAAGCAACGCTTGTTAATTTAAAATATTACCTTCTGTGCGGCTGTTTATCAAATCTGAGAGATGGCAAGTCGTCGGCTTCAGCCCCCATGTCACGTCTTTGGGTGTTCGGGATAAACTTGAGCGCTCTTGTTCCCATTTTTGGGTCCATCTAGGAGGCGCCAACACAGCGTAACTAGGCAACCGGACTTATAATGCTTGAACACTCTCACTTAGCCATAGAATTCTATAATTTTAAATTTCGGTGAAGCCCCTAGTCTTCGAAGGTCAATTTGGGGCGCTATTCACGCCATGGCCGGACAGATCCGCCCTCGCCTAAGCGGCATAAGTCTTTAAGGATTCGCAAAACCTCTCGAACAGCGATCGCTCTCGCCTCATCATGACAATCAGTTTTAGCTTTCCATCGAGGCGTTAACCCAGCTCAACTGGGGCGGAATCGCAGTGGTTCTCCCAATGCTACCTTAGCCGATATAATGGAACGTAAGGTACCAAAACATGGGAGCTGGGCAAACCCAACTATTGACCCAAGACATGATTCGGAGCCGATGCATATAGTGCTATAAGTTCGGGGTGCCGCACTTGTGAAAGTGTTCGGACTCATCACACCATAATGCGGGAAACATAAGCCCCTGGTGTATATTAGCCGTACCAAAGTGTACGGATGCAACATGCTGTTAATGAACATATGTATGAAAAAGAAATGCAATTATAAGCAAAAAGGTGCTGCATTGCTTTATTTAATAAGTGCTGCTATGAATGCAGAACGATACAAATAGAGCGATAAGCAAGGTATGGGACTGTTAAACATGTCCCCCTCTAGGGGTAGGCTGCAGATTGGTGTATAAAAATGCTCGTAATGGAGACCACCTGTATATTCGTTGTAGCCTTTATCCTTCCCTGGCTGTTGCATCGTGAGTTCGGCAGTGTCCGCTGCCGACAGGCTTCGACAAACGGAGTCCTATGGGTAAAAAGTAAAAGGTAAAAAGAAAAGAAAAAGAAACGACACACTTGAGAACCCCTGGTGTGGTTGAGCCACAGTCTGGGTCTATCGTGGTCGTGCCCCTCTCCCCATGCCCATGGCATCTTCAGAGCGTAATGGTGTACGCGAAGGACTGCTTTGACGTTCGCAGAGCTGGGGCTGGGGCCGCATCGCTACGGCGATGCTCGGACGTGCTGTGGTCTTGTTGTAAGTTACTCGGGCGTGCATAGTGTCCGCCGCTTAACGGCCGGACTCGAGAATTGCCTTAAGAGGCTGCATTGCGCTTCTGCCATGAGAGCCGCTGTATATTCCTCCGTGCGGAGAGAACGCTCGATGTTTCCGTTGACCGTGATGACTCGAGGGCCTGGCATCTTGAGCTTGAGGTATGCGTAGTGCGGCACCGCGTTGAACTTTGCATCGCTGCACGTCCGAGCAAGGCATGATAGCCGCCATGAACGGGACTATGTCGAAGATTAACTCTCGCCGGAAGTTATCCGGGATCCGAAGACCACTTCGGTGTAATTGAGCCTATACAATTGGCTTCTACACCTGGTATGACGCATTTAAAGGTCGTTTTGGTAGGTTTAATCCTTGAGGGTCTATGCCCATTTTGCGCACCGTATCCCGGTAAAGCAGGTTCAGGTGCTGCCGCCGCCCATCGGGACTCTAGTTAGGTGAAATCCATCGACGATTGGGTCTAAGACAGGCGGCGAATCCGCCGTGGCGGATGCTAGTGGGGTGGTCCTTCGGTCAAAAGTGATCGGGCAGGAGGACCATGGATTGAACTGGGGCAACTGGCTCCATCGCGAGACATCCTTGAGTGCACGCTCCGCCCCTTTTGGGTATGTGCGCTATGATATCATGTTCACCGTCCGCACTGTGGGGGAAACCTTCTGTCCTCTATTGTTCGGGCGGTTGGGTCTCGCCTTCGCCATCGCTATGCAGCCCCTTGTCATTGTTTTCGAAATTAACTTGCTTGCCTGCTTGAATACCCAACAGTCCCTGTTGGTGTGGTTAGCTGGCTTTTCGGGTGCCGTATCCGCACAAGCGGTCGAGTATTCGCTCCAAATTGACGGACCGGAGTAGTTCTTTGAATGGCTTTTTCCGCTGACCGGTTTAGAGCCTCTGAATCCGCATTGATTGTCGATCCTCGATATTATCGCCGTTAATGTGGCGCTTTGTTTTGTTACGACGCTGCCTGCCGCTTTCGGTCCTTGAAGTCCGGACTGCCAGATTTTTGCTGAGGTTGTTGCTGTGTGCTAGCCAGCTGTCCTCACCCGCGCAGAAGCGGGTCATGAGTGATGTGAGGGCTGCCATGGATTTCGGCTTTTCCTGTCCTAGGTGCCGGGCAAGCCACTCGTCACGGATGTTATGCTTGAAGGCCGCGAGGGCCTCCGCATCCGGACAGTCGACGATTTGGTTTTTCTTGGTTAAGAACCGTGTCCAAAATTGTCTGGCCGATTCGTCTGGCTGCTGAATTATGTGGCTTAGGTCATCAGCGTCTGGTGGTCGCACATAAGTGCCCTGGAAGTTATCGAGGAATGCGGCTTCCAGGTCCTCCCAGCTCCCAATTGACTCTGCTGGCAAGCTGTTGAGCCAATGTCGGGCTGGTCCTTTAAGCTTGAGGGGGAGGTATTTGATGGCGTGAAGATCGTCACCGCGAGCCATGTGGATGTGAAGGAGATAGTCTTCGATCCAAACCGCGGGGTCTGTTGTGCCATCATAGGATTCAATATTGACGGGTTTAAACCCTTCGGGGATTTGATGATCCATTACTTCGTCTGTGAAGCATAGTGGGTGTGCGGCGCCTCTGTACTGGGCGATATCACGACGGAGCTCAAAAGAGCTTTGTCTGTTTTGTTCGGCCCGGCCGGACTCACTGTGTCCGGCGCGGCGGTTGTCATCACGTACCGTGGGGCGCCCACGTGAACCATAGATCTATCTTGATTGTCTTGCCTTGTCCTCCAATATATCTCGCAAGTCCGGAGTGTTCCCCTGTGGCCGTGTGCTTTTTGAGCGATGCCGGGGTACGGTTCTAGTGAAGGGCCCAGAGGCCTCTTTGTCACAACCATGGGGTGGTCGGTCAGCCGTATTGTCTCCTGGTGATGCGGGTTCATAAGCCTCCTCCTCTAATCGGGGGAGCAGCTTGCGTTTAGGGTAGCTTTTGGAGGGGCGTTCGAGCTCATGCTCTTCGGCCGCGAGGACTTCGTTCCATCTGTCGGCTAGCAGATCATGATCAGCTCTAAGCTGTTGCTGCTTTTTCTTGAGGCTGTTCGTTGTGGCCATAAGCCTGCGTCTAAAACGCTCTTGTTCGACGGGATCCTTAGGCACGACGAATTCATCGTCGTCGAGGCTTGCTTCGTCTCCGGAGGGAGGCATATAATCCTCTACCTCTTCTTCTGCCGCTCTCTCATGAGGGCTGGCGTCTCCATCCTCCTGCGCTGGATCCTGCTGGAGGGGTTTTCTTCGCACCGTCCGGTGTTATTGTCTCCGTGCGGAATCACCGCTTTTGCTGTGGCGGATTTAGAGCGGCGCCACGACGCCGGGCGCTTTGGTTGCTTCTTGGAGGGTCATCCTCCGTTGTTCCATCGCCGTTCCCATCTTTTGGGATGTCCACCATGTATATGTCGTATGACGAGGTGGCCTTCCAGTGCCCTATAGGCACTGGGTCTTGGTCGTCTCCGGCATCGTCATCCATACCGTCGATGTCTTCGGAGTCGTACTCTAGCATGTCGGTTAGATCGTCGACAGCGGCTACCAAGTGGGTGGTGGGTGGGTTTGAATTTTTTCGTCGTCCGCATCCCAACCTTCCTAACCGTAACCCGGCCAGGGCTCTCCGGATAAAGAGAGAGACTTTAGTGAATTCAGGATGTCGCCAAAGGACGAGTGCTGAAAGATGTCCGCGGCAGTGAACTCCATGACGGGCGCCCAATCGGATTCGATTGGCAGGGGCGCGGGGGGTTTAGAGTCCGGAGAGGAGTCCGGCACCCTGGAGTCGAGGTTTTCGCAACGGACAGGGATAGAGTTCGGCTCAATAGCTGTATGGAATGTAGCCCCCGAGGCGGTGTCCAACCACTTGTCCTCGATCGGGGAATCCGGCTCCGGATTAAGGGTCGGAGCGGATGTTGGTGCGGCCTCTAGGGCACTGTTCGGCTGCAGAGCTAGATCATGCCCATCGAAGCAGGCGGCATCGCCGTCGGCGCTGCTCGAATCCGTCGAAGATCAAGTCTCCACGGATATCGGCCGATAGTTCAAACTTCCAAATCTGACCTAATGGCCAGGGCGTAGCTTCGATCTGCTCCAGATGGCTGCTTAATTGCCCGCAGCGCAAATCCGTCGAATCTGAAGATCTGTCCAGGAGAAAGGTCTCACCCTGGACTGCGTCGTTGATGATGATCGAAGGAGCCATCAGGCCTATCGGTGACGACACAGAGGAACTCTCAATGAAAGCACCAATGTCGGTGTCAAAACCGGCGGATCTCGGTTAGGGGGTCCCGAACTGTGCGTCTAGGCGGATGGTAACAGGAGACAAGGGACACGATGTTTTACCCAGGTTCGGGCCCTCTTGATGGAGGTAAAACCCTACGTCCTGCTTGATTAATATTGATGATGTGTGTTACAAGAGTGGATCTACCATGAGATCAAAGAGGCTAAACCCTAGAAGCTAGCCTATGGTATGATTGTTGTTCGTCCTACGGACTAAAACCCTCCGGTTTATATAGACACCGGATAGGGTTAGGGTTACACAGAGTCGGTTACAAAGGTAGGAGATCTACATATCCGTATCGCCAAGCTTGCCTTCTACGCCAAGGAAAGTCCCATCCGAACACGGGACGAAGTCTTCAATCTTGTATCTTCATAGTCTTGGAGTCCGGCCGATGATGATAGTTCGGCTATCCGGACACCCCCTAGTCCGGAACTCCCTCAGTGTACAAGGGTTAACTGGTTCTAGTGCAGTGTGGTTCGGCAGTCTGTGGAGAAGAACAGGAGGTGTGGAGAGGTGGAGGGATGGTCTGGCCAACGGTGGAGTAGCGTTTCATAGCGAAGCGTGCTAAGCAGAGCTGCTAGCAGCAGGAGGCGGGAGGTGGTCCGGCGGCACTGGAGGAAGAAGACAAGAGATTGAAGATGGATGCCGGTCGTTGGATGTAAATCCAACGGCTAACATGTCAGAATCATTTGTTGACTAAATTGACAACGACTTGCGTTGGCTTCACCTATTGGCCCACATTTCAGCCTCCAAAATGTGGCACGATTCAACCCATTTTTCCGGATTTTGATCTTTTTTTGCGGTAGAATTTACAAACAATTTGATCTTTTTTTGAATTACAGCCATTAGCTGGGCTGGGTGAACAAATAATGTAGCGTCCATGCGGCCCATTTATTTTATTTCCTAAAAAATTACAGGCCATTTGCACTTTCTCGAAATACACGATTTTGCTGGGCTGATTCTAATTATAATGTTGGGTTGGGCCAGCAATGTTATCAAAAAATAAAAAGGGGCTGAGCATTTTGTTATAAATATATTTAAATAATAAGTGATATTATTACATTCGTCCTTAAATCTTACCAAGCTTTTGTACACAATCACTAGGATTTTCGTGCCAAAACAATCCAGGATTTTATTTGTTAAGAAATTATTTTTATAAGTTAATAAGATGTGGGATATTGTTTTCTTACATATGTAAGTATCTGTTAAATATATGATGACAATAAAAATAATATATAATAACATATAAAATAATTTAAATATATATAATATAGTTAGAAGGGAAACATAAGTTGGACCTGGCGTTCCTATTCTTATATAGAAAAATAGAACAGACCTCTGCGTTTTCTTCAAAAAAATACATAAATTGGGCTGCCAAAAATAAAACCTCGGATGGGAGGTCCATAGGCCGGTCGATACATGACGGCCCTAAGAAAATACAAACAGGCCTATGGACCTCCCATCCGAGGTCGTGGGCTGCACATGTTAAAAATGAAAGCCTAAACGGGGCAGCCCAAAACCACGCCCAACACTTGCCAAAACTCCGTCCCTCGTTTTCTCTGTGTTCCACACACTCAACATTGTGTGGGCATTTTGACTGTGCATCATATGAAGATGTGATATGCATGAATGTTGATCAGCATGATGTTAACTGGCTGGTAGTTCCATTTTCGACCATGAATAAAACTTCCAACATGATGTTAACCCTGTTTGAAAAGGTTGTGTTAATATAAATGCTCTGCCTCTGAAAGTTGCAGTTTCTTATCTGAAACTGAAACTTGTAGTTTCTTCTCTGAGAATCACATTGTCTGCACTTTTATACTCCTATGAAACTACATTTTTTAAGTGCTAAAAATAGATCTCTAGAATTCATAAAATACTTCATATGCTCAATACTGCAAATCTGAAATTCAAAATACATTCATATCTGAAAGTACTCTCAAAATACACAACACAAAACACAATTCACAACCTGCAAATACTGACAACCCTAAGCTCCTCCTGACAATTCACAATCTGCCCGACTATTGGGTTGGGGGGGGGGGCAGCCCCCTCCTATTCCTCGGCGGCAGACAGCCGCCCCGTGAGACAATGTGAACGGCGAGGGAGACGGTGGAGGGGAAGCGTCGTCGGGCCAACTGCTTTTCTCCTCTTGCAGTTGGGTTCGGTCGACGAAGACTCCACCGGCCCGCTTTGGCAGGACACCCTCACAAACGACACCCTGTGGATGCTCGATCCTTCAATCTCTGGTGGATGCTCCATCTGGGATCGATACTCCCACCACCACTCCCTCACGATCGGATTCGGTGAATCTGTTTGCTCCATGGCCCAGAGGAGCAGTCTATGTACTCCGGCGCGACTCCCTCCGGGAGTATCGCCAACTTTTCGCTCTGTTGCAGATATTTGGCCATGGATGTCGCCGTTGCCACTAGTTGGTCCTTGTTGTCAAACCAAGACTGTATCTCCAACATCCTAGCTAGCTTCACAGGGTCTCCGTCTGAGATCCTCATTTATCAGTTGTACTCCTCCATCGATCTACTTCTCCACAGCACCTTCACTCGCCAGCGGTGATTTTTGAATGGAAGAGGAGAGGAGCAGCGCTGGTTTTGGGTTAGAACGGGAGAGGAGCGACGCTGGTTTTGGACTGGAACAGGAGAGGAGGGGCGGTGGTTTTGAAATGGAAGATGAGAGGAGTGGCGCTGCATTTAGATTGGAACAGGAGAGGAGCGGCGGTGGTTTAAGAGGAGAAGAGCGGAAGAGCGGCGCTGGTCTTGGAAGTAATTTTTTGTTGTTTTGCGTATTTTGGGTCAAAGTTTGACCACGTACTGTATTTGACAAGCAAAATGTGAATGCATGTCACCAAAAATTGTATCGTTTGGTTCATATCTGAATGTACTTTCAAATTATATTATTTTTGCAATGTATAACATATATTTTATGTGCAAAAACATGGTCAATTATGACCTAGAATAAAAGGGAGACTAGTTAATGTGGGGTCACTTTCTTAATTGAAGGGTAAATTGATTTTGATTTTGATCCAGTCACAGCGCGCCGGCCCTGTTGTCCAATCTTAAATCGCTGCCACACGTTCCTCTCCCTCTTCTCCATTGCAAAACCACCTCCTCTCCTCTCCATCATCTCCATTCCAAAACCACCGTCTCGCCTCTCCCCTTCTAATATTCTCCATTGCAAAACCACCTCCTCTCCTCTCCATCATCTCCATTCCAAAACCACCGTCTCGCCTCTCCCTCTTCTGATCTTCTCCATTGCAAAACCACCTCCTCTCCTCTCCATCATCTCCATTCCAAAACCACCGTCTCGCCTCTCCCTCTTCTCTATTGCAAGACCACCGTCTCTCCTCCCATCTTCCAAAGCTAGCACCGGACCACTCAGAAGGACATCTATGGAGAGGATGCAGCAGCGAGTCAGGCAGATCTCCAGCGGCGACCAGGAAAAGTTAGCCAGGTTGAAGGAGATCCTTAGTTGGTTTGACAATGAGTGGGAGATTTCGAGGACGGTGCGGGCCATGTGGCAATGCATGCGAAAGAGCGAGACGGCGGCGATGAGGGCGGCGATGTACATGTACTCATCGGCGGCAGTCACGCCGCAGTCCTCTGAGTTCATCGAGTATCTCCTCTGGGAAATGGAGCAGACTGATTCGCCTGAAGCGACAGTCAGGCGGAGGTGGTGGGCGTACAGGTCGAAAGTCGAGCACCTAGAGGATAGCAAATCGATCGAGTATGGTGTGCCGTTCGTGAGAGTGCAGAGCCAGCCGGAGCCACAGGAATATTCGTTCTCCCACCACAAGAGGAGGCCGGATGGCGCGACGTCGCTTCCCCACCTCTCTCCACGGTTCCCTCGACGCTCGCCTCGTTTCAACAGCGACGGTAGGGTTTAAGGTAAGCTTCGCACTAACCTAATCTTCCACTTGCTCATGCTTACAATCAGTGTGACAGCTAATGAAAATCATGCTTACAATCAGTCTCCGAGTACTACGCCAATCACCCTAAAATAGCTCTGGACCTTTGGGTCAAATTGTGACACAGTGTACAAATAAATAAAAATAGATTGGTGCTTCTTTCAGAAAAGAGTACTCCCTAGAAAACTGCCAATATAAGCTACTAGTATTTGGTTAGATGATTTGCTGCCGAGAAAGATCCATCCACAGAGAGCGCCACACATCCCACTGGTGGTGGTGGATGCCAATGCGTGCATGCAGCATGGTTGGTGTCGGTAGTTTTTATTTGGCACACCTCGCACTCTGCACATATGTCGGTTCCATACGTACATTTGTGCAGTTCCACCAAAATGCAGCTGAATAACCCTGTTTGCACAGATAATGAAAAAGCGTGATTACATTATAGTGGCACTAGTTGATGAAACACACAAAATAAATAGAAGAAAATATTGCGACACTATCATAGTATGCCATGCTGCGAGGGCGAGATGGGTCCTGCGACGCCTCATACGGTATGCCTCATACTGGACATCGTCCCAAGTCTCCCAGATACACCTTCTGCCAGTGATGAACATCAGTGTACAGCGGTAGTACAAGGAGGCGCCTTGAGACATTCAAATCTCTATTTTTGTACATATCAACTAAAATTAAGCACCCCAGTTTGCAAAAACGCTTAAACATTAACAATGGGACTAGTTGATGAAACATACATTAACAAAGAGAAGCACTTTCTTTATCTACATTGGAAATGAAATGATAGAGATGACACTCGCTCTATTTTAACCGTATTATTACTTCATTTTATCAGTGACACTAGGGTCGAGCAGGTGGCAAACGAGGTGTACCGTGCGTTGCAAGGATGGAGGCCGGGGGTGCTTAGACTGGGATGCTGAAGCTGGCTCTTTCAGTCACCAACATGGATGATTCAATTCATGGGACCTTTTGGTGCAGTTCACCTAAAATGAAGCAATGTCCCGTGAGCTAGCAGCTTCTTCTTCAAATTTTTTTAAGAAAAGGGCTCCAGGCCCGGTTCCATTTCCATCAGAAAACGAAACCCACAGAGCTTCTTCTTCATTAGTTGCAATAAAATTGAGCAACATCAAGGTTGGTTGTGAAGCTCCTGGAATGCTCAACTATAATTTGGATATCATTTGTGCAGTTCAACTAAGATCGAGCGTGAAATGTATATCTCTGTTTGCACAAAAAAGGTGGAAAGGAGGGTGACTAAAAAGTGATGAAACATGCATCAAATGAAAAGAAGCATGTTCCTTATCTGAATGGCAATCCTACAAGGACAGTAGCAATTTCTAAAGCACTGGCTTTGCTAGATATTAGTGTGGGCATTAGGATTAACTATGACAACCGTTAAATACGACATTACTTTGGGCACGGGAGATTAGGCGGACCAGGACAGTTGCATTTCTAACGAAAAGAACCAACTTATCTTAATGGGAAATTTTAGCAGGACATGTAAAGAAGTGCCATTGATTCATATTCTCGGAGGCATTACATTGAAAACAACATTGGTTTAACGTGTCCTTACTTTTAAAAGTCGATTGCTACATTTTACGGTGGCATTACATAAGAGTGGCTCGGGCGACAAACATTAGAACAGGATATCTGGGTTGGTCCCATTTTTGTTCGGTATAGCCACCTTATCTTGTGTGAGGCTAGCAAATCTAGTCTTGGACTTACTTTGTTGACTTGTCCCCAGTCCCCACTTTCTTTCCTTTTTCAACCAATAGATCGGGTTTATATTGAGTTTGTCTTGTGTTTCCTTTATTTCCTATTAGACCTAGAGACCAGTTGGATAGCAGGTCTCTGCTACTTTTCGCCCCATTATTTCCTCTTTCGACCAAGTCCTAGATTCAGGTAACAAATCCTCCCCACCCCACCCCTTTCTTCCTTGTTTGTACCAAGTAGTACTAGATTCGAGTGCATGAACTAGTTTTACCTCTTAAACATAAAAAATTAGGTGGTTTTGAACAGCCGATCGATCCTATCTACGAGGGGCCGAGAAATAGTAAAAGATACAAATGCAGCAACGTCAAGAGCTCGGAAGTAGAGCAAGGCGGTTTGAAGGAAGTTATACCGATGGTCGCGGGATGTCGCTAGGTGGGCGGCGGAGGCGGATCTGCCCACACTACGACAGCGAGGAAGAAGGGGTCGGAGGCCCTCCCTCGCCAGCGGTGCTTGGGAGAGAACGACAAGGTAGGCTGATCGGGACGCGCCCAGCAGTGGGTAAGAGCCGTCGCCGAGGACGACCACGTGAACTTTGCACCTTCTCACCTTCCCCGGCGGAGAGGATCCGGCTGGATCTGTGACCAGCAGTGAGCAGAGAGAGAGAGTGTGTGGCCACCGCTGTCGTGTTTAGATCTGGAGAGGTCAAGACAGTGTGAAGAGAGCAACACTAGCAAGCAAGCGCGGAGGCTCCTGCCTATATAGTGGAGTAGTACTAGTTTTGTTTTGTCCACCGGAGCCGGCTTGACCTCGTCAATGACTGTCGAGAAGTCTTCATGCACGTGGCCCGGAGGCACAGTTGTCGTCATTTTGATCTGAAGCGCCGGGTTATAACATATAACACGAAAAAATCCCACATGACAAGAAATCATAACCTCACTGCCCAAAGGAGACAACATGAATCCCGACGGACAAACTAGACGAGGAACAAAGCTCAAATTAAAGATAAACTCGTAGAAAAGGGCTCCGTCGATAGATGTCCTAATTAACATAGCCGGCTTGACCTAGATGGCAGCCGAGTAGTTACTGTTCGTGCATGTGCCCCCAATGACTAGCCCAACTCAGTTGTCGCTGTTTAACCCTCGCAGTGATCCGAAGCACATGCCACCTAATTTTGCGAGATGACAAGAAACTTTTTTTTTAGATTTCTCACCACAACTACAGCCATGTACAACACAGCCTGCACGATATGTAGACGATAGCCAATCCAGGCGTATCTGCTGGAGTCTGGTCACATGCATGGACGAACTGATCTTCCGTGTCTTGCAGGGATCGTCCAGGCACCAACGTTGTAAAACACTTCTCTAGTACTATTGTTCGCCTCCCTCTTCTATTAAGTCACCCGACGTGCGGGGCCGGGGAGTGTGCCTATGGTCGGTTCTCAATTGTCGTCCCACATGTGTGTGCAAACGCAATATGACGCGCGTTCCATTCGGAGAGCAGCGTGCCAGACCAACCGACCGTCTGGGGTGCGACGCGAACGCGACGGGCATGCTGTATACTCCGTACATGTGTACCGCCGTTTTCTAGATGCTTTGCTCCATGGCACGGGCGCAACCATGGATACAAAATTAGTATAATGTATACTATTTAAAATTTGAGGGCGGGGCTTTTCCTGCTCGGTAGGCGGCGGGGCAGTTCCGCCTAGTCGGTTTGATAGAGACGCGAGAAGACGAGGGAGTCGGCTGCTGCAAGCGTAGGGCTGTGTGATTTGACAATGATTCTTGCTGGATAGGTGGGGCCCGTGATTTGACTTGCCATTATCATTTTAATCTGCGGGCGCTCGACCGGCGTGAGTCTCCCGATTCTGACCACCTCCATACAGTGCCTCTCCCAATGGTCCACCATGTAGTAGAGGATGGCTCTTGCATGAGAGCCCACTTCTCCACTTTTTCCTTGCCCCTCTTTCCTCCACATATGCAAAAATGCCATGTAAAGCGCACTATTGTACTTACTTGCTCCTACAGGTGCTTAAGCTTGCCACATAGGCATAAAGTCTGATGTGGCAAGTTAATCAAGAAGAGAGAGACTAGTTTGGTGACCCAAGGAAGAAACGGTGCTAAGCGTGTGTACCTAGGTGAAAAGACAAGTTTGAGTCTATAGCTAATTAAATGAAGCAAACTTAGCAACACCATTTCATTGGAAGAGGTCACTCCTTGGAAAATGCAATAAATACTAGTACTCCCTGTGTCCCATAATATAAGAACATTTTTGGCACTACACTAGTGTCAAAAACGTTCTTATATTATGGGACGGAGGGAGTACAAAGAAAGAGATAGAGAGAAGTAAAAAAATAAATACACTTATAGCCAAAACCTTGTTGTAGTATGAGTGACTAAGTGATGACTATGTATGACATGCCAACATCAGATAGCCTAACGCACCGTGTTAAATATCCAAGGGCGCGACCGCACGAGCGACGCGACGGTCGTGGTAGGCGCGACCACGATACGGGCTGCTGGCAGCCCTTGGATCTAAGATCAAACGGTCGCATGCTAAGTTGCTGAAAATTTGCAAAATAACCCTCCAGGATAGGATATTCACCCATAGGTATAGAATCACGCCATGCAACCATTCGATCTCAGAAGCCCGTATCATGGGATAATGGAAAGCCACTACCCTGCTGTTCGCACGCTGGCATTTCGCTCCTACTCGTCCCCGCACGTCCTTCAATACTACGGCGGTTCGCTCCTAGTTGTCCCGTCCATTCACATTACGGCAGTTCCACTAATCCTAACCCTCCTCCCGAATCCATGGCGTCCCAAATCTCCACGACCGGTGGTGAGTACAAGGTTAGAACCATCATCGGCGATGAGTTTGACGTCATCTACACCCGTTCTTCCGTGACGGTGAAAGGATGCCTTTCTCGCTTCAGACGCATGTTCGAAAACTCAGATGATGAGTGGGTCGCTGGGCGAGATGTTGAGTACACCACAGTCCTGGGACGAGAGAAGGATCTAAAGGACGAAGAGAGGAAGAAGCCCGCCGTGGTCCAGGTTTGCGTACATAACGTTTGCTTGGTCTACCACATATGCCATGCCGACGTTGAGTGCCAGGATTTTAAGAACTTATAGTAGCCAAAAGTATACATTTTTTAAAAGGCTAGAGTACTATTCATCACATATATAGCCAGCTAAATTCTCAACTTAGAACAACGTGCATGCCATGTAGTAAACCGATATGGAGGAAGTATAGTAAAAATGAGGTCATTTTACCGAGCGATCGGCCGGGGAGCATGGCCTGTCATGCGGTCCCACGTGTCATGATGTACCAAGGCGATGCGCGTGTCCCTCTTGAGGCAGAAGCAATACTACATGGTTTGAGATGATGGCGAACCAAAGTGTGAAATAATGGTTGCTTCATCCGTCTTGGAAGGTGCGGCATTGTGATTTGACGTCTCATTGCTCATTACTACTACTGGGCCGGTACGAGTGGGGTGCGTCCCCCTGCTGTTCTACACTGTTATTTGGTGCTTGACACGCCGACCCGGTTGCTATATGTCCCACATGTCGGCGACAGGAAGTACATAATTCATGAAAGGGAGCGTCGATGGAGGAGTATACTACAGAATTCATGAAAGGGAGCGACTTAGTTTTGGAAAAATCTGTTTTTACGGAGTAGGTACCCACTAGGGTTTATAGGGCTCATCTAAAAAACATTCGTTTTCCGGTTTGATAAGTCTCAGTTCTACTATACTAGTAGTAGTACCATTACATGTTGGATTTCGAGGTGCGTTAGATCACCCGACGCAAGCAATGTCAAGAGGAAACTAACCAATGCATGTACAAGTTCATGGAAATTTAGTGGTCATTCATGCATTCGTTCTAATTAATGCCTCGGTAAACATAACTTCCATACTAATTACTTGTGCAGACTACGAAATTAATTCGACCACTCACCGTCTACCTTGGTTGGAGAGATTTTGAATTTGAGCCATAAACTGGAAAGGAGGGAGTAGTAACTTTTGTCTCGATTACTATTTGTGGCCTTGTATAGATGCAAAATGTATTTTTTTATAGTGGCCTTGTATAAGTAAATGGAGGGAGTACTAACCAAAGTACGTAGTAGGGATGTGGAGTAAACGGAGGGAGTAGTAAACTTTTCTCCTCGTGCTGCGAGCCACCGCGCGCGTGGGCGAGGGAGCGGGCGTAAAGGCGTACAGTAGTAGTAGTACTACTACTACTACTACTCGTAAGCAAGCTTCACCTCATCCCGCGAGCCACCGCGCCCGTGGGCGGGGGAGACGGCGTACTAAGTAAGCTTCTCCTCGTTCTGCGAGTTGACGGGACACATCAAAAGTACTCCAGTGTATAGAGCCTTGCCTCTAAGGTAGGCCCCACATGGTTTGCCTCTTTTTTTAATTTAACATAACGCGTCAAGTCGCAATTTGTTTGTTGACCCGTGGTAGACGATCCTCCCTCCACCAAGTCGCAATTATGTTTCTTCTCGTTACTTTAACTCTTCAGTACGTACATACTAGTATTTCTTAAATTTCATCTTTTAGTTGGTATAGTACTACCACTCGTTTCTTCACATTATATACGTACAATATATATGGCCAACATCATATCGCCAGCAGTTTAGTTGTCAAAGAATTTCAGGGTGCTTAGTTTTGTCAAAGAATTCGAGGATACTTAGAGGGTGCTTGGATCCAAGGGAATTATTTTAGTTTGACTAAAAATAGTCTCTTTAAGAGGCTAAAGCTCCAAGCACCCCTGACTAAAGAGGGGCTAAAACTAGTCTTGAGACTAAATGTTTTTAGTCGGGGGTACCCCTACTAAAATGTGGATTAGTCCTCTCTCTACTCATTTAACTCCTCTCCTTTAACACAGGCCAGTTCTGGATTGGAGGGTTTGGAGGATAATAAATGCTCATTAACTTGATTTTAGCCTTTTTAGTATTTGGATCCAAGCATGGGTGAGGCTAGCATGTTTTAGTCCCACTACTTTTAGTCACGGGACTAAAACGTATCCAAGCACCCTCCTAGTTTTATTTGAGGGGTGGGTTGTGCTGGACACCATTATTGTGACTAGCCTTTTTGATAGTACTATATGCATAATTTGGCGACGAGTGCTCTCTATATGTACCACCTTTTTTTTAATTTCAAGTTTTGCTCCATGCCGCAATACATCGATACTACTGTTGTACAAAAGTATACATTTTTTAAAAGGCTAGAGGGCGAGGCAGTCTAGCTTGGTCGGTTTCACGAGAGGCGAGGGCCTTTGTGATTTGACGGCTCATTACTGCTGGAAGGCAGGGCCTTGTGATTTGAATGCTCGTCGTATAAATGCGCCAACGACCTGATCGAGGAGGAGCAAAGAACCGTCTGGTATACTCAAGTTTTCCACTTGGAGTAATACTTTGCAGCGGAGGAGCACTGGCACGGCAGCCCAGTGCCATATGGCGATAAAAATGAACTAGTTTGCTAGTCATCTCATTGTTAGCATTGCTCTATTCATTCCCTAAAAAACCATTGTTCTATTCATGCCTCGCAGACAACGTGGCACGTGCGTCGAAACACCCGAAGCAAAAGATGAAACACAGGAGCAAAAGAAGAAGGAAGATTATCACCCCAAATGATCTAATTCGCCGCGGAGTCATAACTGCTTCTTCATCGCCTCCACGACCTCCATTACCTTGCGCGTCTCCTCCGCCATCTTCATCATTGTGTCCATGACGCGGGATTTCTCGACGTGAGCCTTCATCATCTATTCCACGGCCGCATTACGTACCTTGACAGCAGTCGGGTGCTCGATCGCGAGCATTATAACTCCTCATACATTGCCATGACGAGGGCCTGCAGCATCTTCATCGAGGAACTACTATTCTCATGCAGCTTCTTCCAGCCGACGTTCTTCTCCTTCAACAGGTCGATCTCGTGGCAGAGCTTCGCCTTGTCCTCCTGAAGTCGCAGGATTTCACCGGTCGCCTTCTTCTCCGAGGCAATGCTATTCTTCAGTAGCATCACCAAGCCGGCGGTCAACTCCCCCTGCTGATTGAGCTCAGCGGGCATGTCTTCGAGGCTCTCCTTCAGCAACTCCATCAAGCCTTGGATGAACTCCTTCTGCTTATTGAGCTGATCGGGCATGCTTTCGAGGGATAACTACTCCAGCTCCGCCGGCTCGGCATGTTCGCCTCCGCGGCTAGGGCGCCCCTGGGAGCCATTGCCTGCCCGTGAGAGATCTTTCGAGGTCTCTGTGTGGCGGCGAGCCCTGTCTTTTTTCTGCAGCCTTGGTTGCCGCCCCCTTGTTACGAGTAGTTCTCGACCTAGAGCTCTGCTCACCGGCCATGGCAACGACGGGCGAAGAACAAGCACTTATGAGGAGGAAAGGTAGAGTAATTTTCGGTTAGGTAGTTCCCCTTTTTATAACCTAAGTACTAGCACTAGTACTAATACCTGCATAGTGGGAACACATTCAGGTTTGGTATGTACTAGTAGGTGTGAGCAGGCTTTCGAATGTGATGGGAACAAGGTAAAGATTAATTGATGGTTTTGGTTTCGAGGCCCGAAACGGCTCCCGATGAGTTTAGCGGAACATAAATTTCAAGTACTACACTGCTCAAATCGTAAATATTATGTTCTTGTCAAAAATTGGCACAAAATCTGAAGGAGACCAATGGAAGTACTACTAGCAACCCACGATTTAACTACTCGCATGCGCCGCAGTGGAGTAATAATGTCTTTCTTCCGCCTCACATTCACTCAATTTGCATCGCTGTATTAATTGACCATCAATGAAGTGAACGACTTTACGCGTCAAATTATCACATGGGGTGGATCTTGGTACAAAATTGCGTCCGCCGTGTACCCGCATGTGCGTGCGAGGAATGAGTGCGTGTGTGGCGTGTGTGCACATCTTAAGCCGTGCATGTACCGCCAAGATGGCTCGGGGAGGACAGTACATTCTTACGGAACCAGCAGCACGTCATTGTGATCAATCCACACAAGGAGGTCGCGACAACGCCTCCACATGTGCCACGTGGCTTCATGAACTGTAAGAGAGACACTGTGTAGCGTGCCATTGGTATTCTAATTTACGTGTTTTGCACATACTCGAAGTACTAGTAAGGTACACGTGCATTGCACGCATCAGATTTTGCAACCAAATTATGAATAAATACCACACTATAGCATGTAAGCTCTGAGTCATATATGCCTGATGTAGCCCTTTGTTTAATTCTTATAGTTCATCTCATTCAAAATCAATTAGTTTTTATAAAAAACCTAAGAACGCGGGAATAGAAAAAACATGGGATTATAGTGGAATGTCGTCTTGAATCCTACAGGATTGTATGAGTGTTTGATTGTGCATAGAAAAAACGCAGAATTCTTTCAAAGAGGTTTGAGTGGATGGGATGTTTCCTATGAAATCTAGTGCAAATGAATCATATGGAAAAATTCCTATGGTTTACAATCCTACGAATCAAACAACCAAGATAGGAAAAATTCCTAATGATTAGAATCCTCCAAAATTCCTTTGAGAATCCTTTGAATCAAAGAAGCCCTTAATCTATTTTATGATTCATGGAATTGTGCGTTGTAAATCATAAAGTAAAAAAATGGCAATTCAACTAGAAAAAAAGTTTGGGCAGTTATGATACGGAAGAATCTAGAACAAAAGAGAACCAATATTGCTTTGAGGTTTGTGCATTATGCTTAAGTTCAACCATGGAGTCTGCTAGATTGTACATGTGGCAAAATCCGGTGGGGGGCTAGAAGATGGTGCGAGGGGCCGAGTGGAGGGAGACTATGAAGGAATGCACAAGTGCGAGATCGATATTTAGAGAGAGGGAGCGAACACGTGCGCCGTTGCGCGTAGTGGCGGAGCCATGAAAAATAAATGAGCTAGGGGGCCAAGCATTGCTAATCCTTTACGAGGAGGGTCAATTCATGAACTTAAACCATTTTTAGCAGCAATTGTCTAATGATCACATTCATATTAGCCTCGATATATAGTGATGTTAGGGGAGGGGCAGGGTCCTTACGCCTGTCTTCGCTCATTGTGCACGCGTCCCGAGAGATGAAGCGGAAGGCATGGATGATGAGAGGGGACGTTGGATATATAATTAATGTGGGTGTATTAGCTATATATGTTAATCCTTTATAGAGAGGTATAGATTGATCGATGTGGGCGTGGGAAAGAGGGTGAGACCTCACTGGATATATCGATTGATCGGTTTGTGTGGAAAACTATGAAAGACCTAGCTATATACACACATACATAGAGGAACATCGATCGTTAAGCATGCACGCGTGAGGGATAAAGAATGCCCGATATGATGGAGAGGGGGATGTGTGTGGGTGTGTGCCTTCATGGGAGACCGACATGAAGAAAAAGATTGCATGCGTGCGATGGATAATGCCGACTGGTAGTGTGTGTGCATGCATGCACGAGAGAAAGTTAGTGGTACAATTATAAAGAGAAGACTACTGTGTGGGTGTAAAACAATAGTTGAATAGGTGAGGTCATAATCAATGTAAAGTTGAATTCAAATATTTGAATAAGAGATCCTGATGTTTCAAACCCATGCATGCATGAATATAATGGAGATCTGCACGGTGTGGTTTCGAAACGAGCATGTTGTAATGTATACACATTGAACAAGGTCAGACTGATTTGAATTTGAGATACCGATGGCAGACATCATTTGGCCACGTCGCATCCGTGCATGGACACACTATTCTAATTAGAGATGATGGTGACTTTGCATCACATATCTATATCTATACCCTATATATATATATATATATATATATATATATATATATATATATATATATATATATATATATATATATTCTATTTTATGTTGTGTGGGGTAACTTTAACTTTGAAAGATGGTCGTTGGATGAGGCGAATCCGATGGTCCAAAGATGGAAAATTTTAGCACTACTGGTCGTTGGATATCATCTAGATTCCACCAGATTTTGCCACATGTATAATCTAGAAGACTCCATGGTTGAACTTAAGCATAATGCACAAACATCAAAACACAAGCACTTCTTATTTGTTCTAGAATCTTCCTTATCAGAATTGCCCAAATGTTTTTCTACATGATTTACCATTATTTGTTTTTACTTTATGTCTTACGACGCACAATTCCATGAATCTTAAAGTAGATTAGCTTTCTTATAAAAACCAGAAGATTTTGAATGAAATGAACTATAAGAATTAAACGAACATCTACATCATGCATATATGACTCAAAGCTTGCATGCTATAATGTGGTATTTATTCATAATTTGGTTGCCAAATCTCATGCGTGCAATGCACGTGTACCTTACTCTAGTCTAAATGGTGTTTGTGTGTGTGTTGTGCGTGTTGAGGTGCAAATTGTCTTTTTTTGGGTACACGTTAAGCTTGTTCTTCCAAAATTTCAAGCCGCGCCTTGTTATGCTGAAAATTCAAGCTAGCGTCTCTGTCTATCATGCTTCAAAACTCCCGTCTCTTCAACCCGCGCCTTGTTAGCCCGAAATATTTAAGATATATCTTTGTCTGGTTGTGCTCTGACAACTCCCTCCATCTCAACCCGCGCCTTGCTATTCCAAAATTACAACGCGCGTGAAAACTCCCACCTCCTGTGAAATCCCGACACGTGAAATGCTCGTGGTACCCCTGAACCGAAAGAACCACCTCAAATAGGTGGGGGTACTTTCGTAACTTACACCACATTTCAGACAAGCGCGTCTCTAAGCCATGGTTCCCCACTGCCATCCCATCCGCCCACCCATTCGTACATCGAGGCCGCGAAAACCCGCGACGAAACCCCACACCCTGCTCCGTCCGCTACCCAGCCGAAGCCTCTTCCACGACGACATCGTCCACAGCAACACCTCGACGTCCCTCATCCACCGTACCGAATGAGGATCCGTCGTCGATCTCATCGTCCCGCCGGTTCAGCCACCCCGTCCTCCACCTCCAAGGAGCTGCCCCGACATTCCCCTCGTCTTTCGCGCCACCTCCATTCCCACACCATCGTCTTCACCTGCACCACCGGAAGAGCATCATCATCACCGTTTCCTCAGGTGAAGTTGCGGCCTAATCGGCGCCACCAAAGAGGTTGTACACTAATCACCGCATTTTCTTCTTGATTCAATCTCACGGTGCTGCCGGCGCTCGGTCCCGAGCCGACATGGTGCGGCTCCATCACGGCGGCGTCGCCGGCCACTTCCTCCACGGCGTCGCTCCCTCGGCGGCGACGTCCAGATCAGTAGGAGCTGCTGCTACTTTAGCTCTCGCTCGTGCTTCTGCTCTGCTCTTGCTCTTGGTCCCCTGCCTGGTCTGCTCTTGCTATTGCTCTTGCTCGCGCTGCTGCTCTCGCTCTTGCTCTTGCTTGCGATGCTGCTCCAATTTAGCTACACTTCAATCGACTGAATCGACTTTTGGGTCAGTCGATTTTCAGGGGGTGGGTGGGCTCTTCGGGGTGAAAGAAGAACCAGCCGCAGCGGGAGGGGGCTCACGGAGAGGTACCCACTATCTATCTTAGGGTTCGGGATGGGGCGGTGGTGCGCCGGCGGTGGCGGGGCGTTGGCGGGGCGGTGGCGTGGGGATCGCCGGAGAAAAAGCTCGGCACGTGGGGGCCTAGAGGGATGGCCGGGCGGCGGCGGACCGGCGGTGGGGAGTGTTTTCGGGGCGGGCGGGGCGGCGCACCACCGCCGCGGGCAACGGGGGGCTGCTGTTTGGCCGGTGGTGGCTGGCGGCTCAGGGGGGTTGAGGTTGGAGATGAACCGCACGCCCTTGATTTCGTATCCAACGGCTGCAAAATCGACTAACCAGAGATGAAAAAGTCAGTCGACCGACGTGTAGCCTCACCTTGCTAGTGCGTTCAGTTTCGACAACAAAATTCAGTTTCGATAGTTAAGTTCAGTTTCGACAGTTAAGTTCAGTTTCGACAGTTAAATTCAGTTTCGACAGTTCAATTCAGAGATGAGCGGCTGATGTATTTTACATCTAGCACTTTGTGGTTATGTATTTTACGTCATGTATTGGAGATGCTATTAGAATTCAACTCAGGTTAACGTTGTTCGTTGTCTCTCTTGTCCTGCTTCAGCCTCGGCGTCGTACAACTCACCGGAGCTGCTCCAACGATTTAAACCCTCCATCACAGCGGAGCAGTACCTCGGGCTCCATCTCCAGACGCCTAAGATATTCTTACCCTCCTCCGACATCCAAGTCAACTGGAGCATCCTTACCGGCCAACCCAATCACGCTGAGATCGACATGGCTTCGCCAAAGAGGTTGTACACTTGTTGCATCTCTTTTTTACTCTACATGTTATATATATTGTCCACTGAGCACTCGTAGTAACGGGAAATACGATTATTTTATCCTACTATATGACAAGCATTGAGGTACCAGGCAACTTAGCTATCTGTGATGGACTCTCTTGAACGCCATCATTATTCATCTCTGCGCGTTTGAGCTATGCATTTGTCGACGGGCCTGGGAGTTGAGCTAGTATGGCAGTGGCCTAGGTCCAAAGTAATAGAAGTAGCACAAAAACATTTTTTAGTGTAGGATTTTCCATGCTCAAGCCTGCCTACTAGATTCGCCAGTGCTTGAAAGGGAAAGTGAATGAAAAACATCGGAATTGGAAAGTTTCCTATGGTACTACTTTTCATGAATTTGGTGCAAAGGAATGGAGCAAAGGAAAACTGTAGGATTTGTTCCTTTAGTGTCTCCTTGAAAGAAAAACCATAGGAATTCTAATTTCCACTTCTCCTCCTTTTCATATTCCTATTCATCAAGCACAAGACTAAGAGATAGTAGCATAATAGCATTATAACCGTACATTTTCTTGTGGTTTGACTTAATCTCACCATGCTTTTTTGCATCCTGTGATCTTCCAATTGTTGTGAATCAAACACCCAGATTGGCAGAAATCCTGTGTTTTTAAATTCTCTGTTTTGCATGTGCATTCCTATCCTATTCCTATCTATTTCCTATCCTTGAATTGTTAGAATCCTCAAATTCAAACAAGCACTTACTCAATTACTTCTGTTACAGATATGTGTCAAAGAAAACCTTGTGTGGTTTGTCCTGCTCCTGCGGCGCTATGTTCCACCTCAGCTCAGCTGCTCCAACGACGGAAGGGTTCACCACAGCAGGGATCCGCTCTCCAGACTGTCTTTCGCCGCCTCAGATCTTCTTCCCTGCCGCCGTTAGCCACGGCAACTGCATTACCATCATCAACTGAGCAGATGACCTTGAGGACTACACAGGCCGCAAGAGAGGTCGCACTCTTCCGTGTCTGCTTATGTTATGCGTCGCTTAAGATGATGACATGCTACATTATCTTCGTGTTCACCTATTAGACTCCGAGTCAGGTCCAAACTAATGCTGAAACTTGAGTTTTTAAATGGTTGTGGGGTACATATTGGGGCAGCAATCAGTACTATCTGTCTACTATCTGGTTAATCTCGGGTGTCTACTATGAGTTTCATGTTGGGTGCAAACAAACATTAAAGGAGCCATTATCTGTATTTTTTAACTAAAGCTATTATCTGCCTGCTATCATTGGTTTTGGGTCTACCCATAGTTTGCTAGCATCACTCTAGATTTGTGCATGCACTCCTTACATAATCTCACTATGTTTTATTCCTATGCATGCCAGTTATTGTACACAATGGAACTGATCATGTAGAGCAAAAGAGACGAGCCTTGCGTGGCAATAAAATTTCATGCAGACGTCGTTCCATGGTGGGCGCAAAGCAGCCCCCTCCACCCATTTCGGATCATAATCAAGAGGAAGATAACTGTTATGAGGGGATTGTAGGAAGGAAGACCACTCCTATTTACCCCATGAGGTCTTCGCTCTAACTTGGCATCTTGATGTTGGTAATATCATGCATATGGTGCCTTGCATTGCTTCTCGATACATTAAAGATGTCATCTGCTTAGTTTAGACATGATTTGTGCAATGCCATCTGTTTAGTTTCTTTATCGTATATGTGAATCATGCAATGCCATCTTGTCTAGCCAGGCATCATATATGTGAATTTTTCAATGCCACCCTGGTTAGCCAGCCATCTTATATGTCAATTATATCATGCCATCATTTTTTATTACGTGTTAAATTTGTCAACAATTTTAGTACATTCAATTACTCTTGCTGTGCATCAGCCATTCGGCACGGTCATGGAAAATCTGGAGTGGAAACAAGGTCTTCAGAGCAGACAATGCTATCTGACGAAGCGCATGTCTTGTTGGTTACCGATAGCTCCTCAGAGGAGGATTCAGACCCGAGGTGCATGCCCTAACTTGGCAGGGTTATGTTGCTCATATCGTGCGTATGGTATCTTGCATTGCCATGTCATTTGCTTAGTTTAGACATGCTTTGTATGAATGCCACCTGTTTAGTGTCTAATTACCATATATGTGAATTATGCAATGCCATCTTGTTGCAAGACATTATATATGTGAATTATGCAATGTTATCTTGTTGCAAGGCATTATGTATGTGAATTATGCAATGCCATGTTGTTTAGGCAAGCATCATATATGTGAATTATATCATGTCGTCCTTTTTGTATTTCTCATTGCTTTTGTCGACAATGTTTGTATATTCAACTGCTCTTCCTGCATCAGCCATTTGAATTGGTGATGGAGAAATCTGGAGTGAAAACAAGGTCTTGAGCGCAGACAATGCTACTCTTTGAAGCAGATATCTTGCTGATTCTGATAGCTCTTGAGAGGAGGATTGAGAGGCGATGACCAGTCCTATTATCCCCGAGGTGTATGCTCAAACTTGGCAGGGTTATATTACATATATAATGCATATGTTGTATTGCAATGCTTAGTTTTTACATCATATACACAATATTGAATGACATCTCCTTAGTTGACACATCATATATGTGATTGTCCTCTGCTCACTTCCTTAGTATATAAATCATATATTTGAATTATGTCATGCCATGATGTTTACATAGACAGCATGTATCTGAATTATGGCATGCCAACCCATTTTCTAAAGACATTATATAGTTATATCGTCTCATCCTGTTTACATAGTCATCATATTTTAAATTAGGTCATTCTATCCGTGAATTATATCATGCCATCATGTTTCCATCGACGGCTTGTTTGTGATTTATGGCATGCCAACCACTTTAATAGACACATCGTATAGTTATATCATGTCATCATGTTTACATAGTCATCATATTTTGAAGTATGTCATTCTATCTTGTTTAGTTAGCCATCATACATGTGAAATTGTGTCATGCTATCCTGTTTAATTAGCCATCATATATGTGAAATTATGTCTTGCTATTACATTTGCTTAGACAACATAAATGTGAATTATTTCATGCCTGTTTTCTTCCCTACTATCCATTGCACCTGTCTATCTTACAATGTCTGTACATTCAATTGCTTTTCTTGTTTATCAGCCATTTCAATTGGAGGGAGTGATGGCAGTATCTGTGGGAGTAAAAACACGGTCTTCAGAAAAGATGGTGCTACCTGTCAATGCAGATAGAACCACGGTTGTACTTGCCCAAGAACCAGCCCCACCACACATAACCCACACTCATGCAGATTGTACCCCTACCTAGTTGGACAGAGAACCAGCTACACCCCTTCTAACCCCAACCCCAGCAGATAGACACCCGGTTCCGTTGACACAACACCGTCTCCACCACAGAGCACCCAAACACGAGCAGTTAGTAAGGCAACTGCGAGTGCCCAAATCACGAGGACCACCACTCCGAACCAAGTCAATGCTTAAAGCGTAAGAAGAATTGTTCTCGGTCAGGTTCCGTAGCTATGGTTCATACTACTTTGCTCTTGCATCACTTGTATTCTTGATACCAACTAATTTCAAATTTGAAGGATGCAATTGAAACTCCAATGGCGCAACAGGTATGTTTTAAACCTGTTTCTTAATCGTGTTTGGTTGTTTGCTGTTGTAACTTGCTCTATGTTGATTTTAGTTTCAATTGAATAAACAGTTATGTTCTCATGCCATGCACATTACAAGTGTTGTTATTGCTGTGTAGTTTCCCACGCTTATATTCTGTCTATGCTGCTTTGTCTTAAATAGATATGATTCGAACTGTATCTATCTTGATTTGGCAACATAAACTAGAATGATATAGACCATACAGTGACCATGCTACATAGATATATGTTTGTTTCATGTTGTTATCCTGTCCACCTTACTACTGAACTGGTTTACCAAAATGAGTTTCATATACTACATTGTAAACCTGAGATGTGTTTGTTTGTTTCTCTTTTAGAATGCGGATAAAATATTGGAGAAGAATACCCTGGTATGCAATGGTAAAGGAAGTAATGCAGATAAGGTTCAAGATAGTGAGACATCCCTGTTGGTCTCCAAGAAAGCTGATAAAAACTATAATGAAGACACTGAGACAACCCCAAAGTCCTCTCTTGATGTAGTGTTCAAGTTACTAGCTACCACTGCTGGCACCAGCTCTTCGAACTCGTTTCCTGAATCAGTTCGGCTTCTTGAGTCTCAACTTCAAGTTGAAAGACATCGATCGAGATGTTATCGACGAGAAGCGAAGGACTAAGGAAGTCCTGCAGAATTCAGATGCATACTTTACGGTGCAACGACAATACTGGAGGACTTAAGCGCCAAACAAGAGAAAGTTAATAAGCTTGCTAAGCATCTTGCCCGACATTATGGGTACCAGGATATTGTTTCTTGAGCTCTTACGAAGTGGTTTCAGTTCGGACTTGTTTTGTTCTTGGCGTTTATATGCTATTGTGGTCCCTATATTTGCCTTTGGTGGCTAACTTTGATGCCCAGTGGATGTAATATGTGTAATAGCCGTGATAGCCTAGTGTAAGTTGCTTGCTTATTTATTTCCTTCTTGTCATGTTTATTTGTTTGCTTGTAGTCAGTGCAGTTCTTTTTCTGCGGTTTGCTAGTGGCTGCAATAACCTATTTTTAAAACTAGGCCACAATAACCATGGGCTAATATTTCTTGTAGTGACCTTGGGCCTCCTACGGTCCGTAGAAAGCGATGGGCCTTCTACGGGCCGTATAAGCGATGGGCCTTCTACGGGCCGTAAAACGATGGGCCTTCTACGGGCCGTAGAAACAATGGGCCTTCTACGGGCCGTATCATCAATGGGCCTTATACGGGCCGTATGATCGATTGGACAAACATGGGCCAAACAGACCGCATTCTGGCCGTAAAAGCGCTAGAGTTGGAATCGTCTGTTCATGGGCCGACCATAACGGGCCATCGTTAATAGGCCGTATTTGATAACGCTATGAAAACAGCCCAACGTATTAACGGACCACAAACGGGCCGACTGTAACCACGGGCTGAATTTGGCCCACGCGAAAAATAGCGATAATGGGCCGTAAGTAAAGAATGCTGGAAAATAGCCCAAGAATAAATGGGCTCTGAGAAGGCCGAAAGATAACATGGGCTGGAAATGGCCCAACGGAATAACGGACCGTTAATGGGTATAAACTGATACACTGTTCTTTACGGGCCAGTTTCACCACGTGCCGCTAATGGGTGTAAAGTGATACACTATTCATTACGGTCCAGTTTCACCACGGGCCGTTAATAGGCCAAGAGTTACATAGGGCCTCATATGGGCCGAAAGACGTCATGGGCCATACATGGGCCAGAAGTCAAAACAGGCTGGAATCATATTGGATGGCCCAGATGACGCTACTGGGCCTAATTCGAATAGGGCGTAACGGGCCTTGGTTAGCGGGCTGTAAATGGGCTATATGCGAACAGGCCGTTAACAGGCTTTCCATGGGCCGGCCCGCCACCTTTTGACTAAGTCAAACGGGCCGGCCTTTTCACAGGAATGGGCCTCTGTTGGGCCGTGCCACGTGTCGACGTATCATAGGGGCCTATCTGACCCACTGACGAGCTGACACGTGTTTCATCCGGCCAATAAGAAGTTTACACGTGGAAATTTCCCATTGGTCGGGGCTGTTAACGGGTTATCGGATCCAAAACCCGACCCGATAGCTTAACAGCGTTCCCTTACGGTGGATGCCACGTGTCGGTCATCCTTGACGAAAGCACTTCTGTGACACGTGATTTATCGTCATGGAAGTGGACACTTCCGTGATGATAATTTTGGTAATGTCATGGAACACTTCTACGACAGCATAGGTATGACTATCTTGATTCTGTCATAAATTTGTCATGGATGTACATGCATGACAAAAAATGCGACCTACTGTGACAAACACGTACCATCACGGAAGTGTATTTTTTTGTAGTGCATTGGCCGCCCAAGTGCTTCGTTCTTTTTTCTTTCCATGTTGTTTCACATGATTCACTGTGTTGATCTAACTGTTTGGGTATGTCTTCTTGTTTGCAAGCAGAGAATTCCTAGAAACAACGAGGGAGTCGTTCAACAATCCGGCGACCATGCCAAGTTTCTCTTACCATGCGCAGCCTTGGTGTGAATGAGCGTGCTCAATATACCGTAAGTACAAAGGATGGTCGCATGATGATTGATGCTAAAGGATGGTCAAGGTTCAAATCTAAATCATATCTTGCGGTAGGGGATGATGTCAAAATCAAACTTTCTTGGCAAGGAGAGCTGGTCCAAATCAACTTTGAAATTCTTGATGGCAACGCATAGCGCCGAACTGATCTATCCTCCGATAGATTTTGATGTAATAATCTGGCATGGTGAAACAAGTGTCCTGTGTGTATAAGTATTACGACAGTATTATTTATCACATGGTATATCGTTGATAGAATTGCAAATATGATTGCTGGTTAGGAACTGTCGTCCGATTTCATTCCAACAGTTGTCGTGTTTTATTCAGTTTTGTGTATTCGCCTTGCGACAGCATCTAAAACCAGCGCCGTACCGATTGCTTGCAATATGAAAAGCGCTGAGGTAGAACACATGGCCCCCCAAACATGCAGGGTCGGCCTGCGGCCCAAAGTCCAGATCCATTGAGCCTATCTGAGTATTATGTGTGCCACTACTGCACTCGTTGAACAGGTCCAACTGTGTCGAGAAACTTATGGTACGAGCTGTTTTCTGTTATATATGTTGTTCATAAACTATTGCTTATACGCAGTTTTACAGTTGTGATCTTCTTGAAGCAGGCTGCCAAGTTATATTGATCCTATCTGGATGCGACCATGGTCGGTCGGACTTCGCTTGGTCACAACATGATGTTTATGTACGTCACAGGGGCTTGGCGGCCTCACCCTTGGTTAATTGTAGGCAAAGTAGCCTTTGTTCGGCGTGCTTTATGCAGTTGAACTCATATAAGTACTCATCTGCTTTCAGCTTTGGTTGTTAAGTGCCCTGCTGGTTTTAGTTAAGGTTGTTAAGTACTCCTGCTGCTTTTACAATCTGTCGTGTTTCTTCAATCTGTCTTCCTCCGGCCGCCAAAACCAAACCAGCCAAGGGACACCTTCCTTCCGCCTCCATGGCTGGCTGCACCTCAGCGCACGCATCGCAGCCCCACCGTCTCCTAAATCGTTAACGCCGACGTCCTCCGCGCGCTTTGGTGCGCTCACCACGGCGCCGCCCTCTCGCGTTGTCAACATGGTCAACAAACAACATGAATCGGCAGAAGTACCTAGAGAGGATGACGGTAGGGGCCCTGCGTCGGCGTATGAAAAATAAAATGCTTCCTCCTAGTGTTTTCTGACATCCGGGACCCACGACATTGTGGCGTATATAGTCAATAGACAAGAGAACAGCACAAGATCGGTGACACAGGATGTAGCTACTCGAGCAGTATTTTTTTTTGGTTTGGTATTGTTGAGACGGAGCAGGGTTTGAACTGGGTTGTGGCCCGTCTAGCCCAGGCTTATATTTTATGTTCACCATGTGACCAGTGTAACGCCCTCGATGCGGCTATATCTCCCATGTGTCGAAGCACGACTTAGAGGCATAACCGCATTGAAAGCAATGTCGCAAGTGAGGTAATCTTCACACAACCCATGTAATACATAAGGGAAAGAGATACATAGTTGGCTTCGATCGCCACTTCACACAATACATAAATAAACATCCATCATCCAGATTACACTCAAGGTCCGACTACGGAACCAAAATAAAAGAAGACTACCCCAAAAGCTACACGGATCCCGATCGTCCCAACTAGGCTCCACTCTTGATCAAGCTGAAACGAAACAACACAATGAACAAGATCTTCATCGAGCTCCTCCTTGAGCTCGGGTGCGTCCACCTGCGGTTTCATCGGCACACAAAACTGGTTTTGGAAGTATCTGTGAGTCACGGGGACTCAACAATCTCACACCATGAGATCAAGACTATTTAAGCTTATGGGTAGGAGAAGGTAGTGAGGTGGAGCTGCAGCAAGCGACTAGCATATATGGTGGCTACATTCGCAAAAGAGAGCGAGAAGAGAAGCAAGGCACGGTCCTGAAGCTAGTAGCGATCAAGAAGTGATCCTGAAACTACTTACGTCAAACATAACTCCAACACCGTGTTCACTTCCCGGACTCCGCCGAGAAGAGACCATCACGGTTACCCACGCGGTTGATGTATTTTAATTAAGATCAACTTCGGGTTTTCTACAACCGGACATTAGCAAATTCCCATCTGCCTCATAACCGCGGGCACGGCTTTTGAAAGATAATACCCTCCAGGGGTGTCCCAACTTAGCCCATTATAAGCTCTCATGGTCAACGAAGGATATTCCTTCTACCGGGAAGACCCGATCAGTCTCGGAATCCCGGACTACAAGACATCTCGACAATGGTAAAACAAGACCAGCAAAGCCGCCTGAATGTGCCGACAAATCCCGATAGGAGCTGCACATATCTCGTTCTCAGGGCACACCGGATGAGCAGTCCGTGCAGCTAAAACCAGACCCCAAGTTTCCTTGAGGGGCGCTGCAAAGCGCTCTAGTTTGAGCCAACACTCGGAGGAGCATTGGCCCGGGGGTTAAAATAAAGATGACCCTTGAGTCTGCGAGAACCCAAGGAAAAAAGGCTTAGGTGGCAAATGGTAAAACCAATGTTGGGCCTTCTTTGGAGGAGTCTTATTCAAAGCGAACTGTCAAGGGGTCCCATAAATCACCCAACCGTGTAAGGAGCATAAAATCAAGGAACATAACACGGTATGGCGGAAACTAGAAGCGGCAAGTGGAACAAAACACCAGGCATAAGGTCGACGGCATGGCAAACGAGGAGGAACATGCACGAAACAAACGGGCACGGTGCAAACATACAGTTCATCTCATACAACATGCATTCTCGGAAGGTCGTCCCGGCAGTTATACCTTTGAAGCGTGCGTTTTCGGAGCAGTTTGGGTTCGGTACGATGTAGAGGAAGTAGTCGTTCACGGGTCGTCGTGGGAAGTAGTTGTTCAGGGTCTTGGCGGGTCGTCGTGTAGCCATACATGTAGTCGAACTTGGCGCATCCGAAGGTACTTAGTGAATCCCCGTAGTCATTCTTGGCGGTTTGTATGGTCATCGATGTTGTGGTACTTGGCGACATGCACGGGGTGGTAGCACACACGGAGGTTACAGCTCGGAGGCGAAGGAACTTTGGCCGAAGCAGGAGGCGGGGCACCCGGCTGAAGGTGGTCTAGGCAGCGGCAAACCACGACCAAGGTGCGGGAGATGCGGATCTGCTGCAGGCAAAACAGAGACGTCGTCTCGGGCAGGAGATGCCCGTGGCTGGAGCAGAGAAGGCGGCCGACGTCGTGCATGAGGCAAGGTCAAAAACGGCCGAGGCAGGGGCGAGCCGCGCGGTTGGCTGATGGTAGCCGCGGCCATGGTGGTGGTCACCACGAAGCAGAGGAGGCCGGGACTGCTACCGCTGATGAAGAGGCATGGCGAACGAGGAGGACGGGGATGTAGATGACGGCGGCGAACGACAGAGGGCAGGCGAGGCGAAGCAGGAGAGGTCTCCGGCGGGGAAGGAGATCAGTGAAACGCGGGCTCCTGGTGGAGCTCGTCGGCGACAATGATCGCCCAACGCACGCCTTGGCGAAGCGACGAGCGGCCGGCTACTCTAAGAGGTGGAGAGCGCTGCGAGGAGAGAAGAAGTCAGCGGGATCGAGGAGGAAGAGAGATGGGGATCGGCGGCGGGGCTCTCGCTCCTCTCTGTGTGTGTGCGTGGCGGCGGAAGGAGGATGGAGGGGATCGATGGGAGTTGGGGATCGGGCGCTGGGTGCGGCTAGGGTTAGGAGGGGTTTAAGTGGGCTGTGGGAACGGGTCGGTCTGGTTGGTTAGGCCCAAGAGGCCTGGCTGGGCTCTCTCTCTCTCTCTCCCTCATATTCTTTAGCAGAAAAGAATTAGAGAGAACAAAAGAAAGAGAGGGTTAGGCAAAGAATTTGCGCATGCGGATAATTTTCCCGAACTCACAAAAATGAGTTTGATCCAAGAAAATAGAAAGTGAGCATGGGCGTGAAGTTGTATTCAAACTCATTTGAATTTAATTCAAATGAGTGTAAGAAGGAAGTGGGTATTTGGTAGATCCAAAAATGTTGAGAATTTTGGAAGAGCCTCGACGATGAGATAAGAATTGTTGGCAAAGTTTGAGGCAAGGAATTGAGGTAAAAAATGCATGGAACTTAAACTGTAAGTGTGTTATGGGTAATTCCGAATTAGTGGAATATTTAATATAGCTCCCTAACAATATTGAGAGACTTTTATATGTTATAAAGAGAAATCACCATGTGAATTCCCTCTATTTAAATAGATCAACAGATCTATGCAATTTATTTAGTTGAGGTTTTTAAAAATTAAATGACATGCTGGCATGATGACATGATGCAATGCAAAAATAAATAGAGCAAGCACAAATAAAAACACAAGGAGGTCACAAAAATATGGAAGTCTTCTGAAGCGTCGGTCTCGGGGCGTTACAACCAGCCCAGCTACTTTTTCTTTGTGAAAATGAGCCCAGTTTATTTTTTCTGAAGAATACCCAATCCAGGCCTACTTATTTTTCTACGCCCTGATGGGCTGCAACTCTTTCAAGACGCATGCAAATCTTGAAAGTATTATGAAATGGGTTGTAGATATAAAAACAGATGACAAATTGGCAATTACTTTATAATTTCTGAATTTTTTCACATTTTTAGATTCCTATTTCACTGGGCATTAACCTAATTTAAATATATCTTCAAAGTACTTTAAATTTGGCTCGACATTTCGTTATTAAAAATAGTTTGGAACCCACAGAAATATGCGAAATTGGCCCTGGCCAACCAAAAAATAACTGCAATAAATTGCATAAGAAGTTGCCATGAGCTATATAAAAATTATTAAAAAAAGAGGGAGTGGTCTGACTTGTGGGCCTGTTTAGTTGACGCGTATGCAAGATTTTTTAGTTATTATATCGTCAACAAGCGATTCTAGCGAGACGTAACCGTTGGATGTCAATCCAACGGCCGTCCTGCTTCTTCAATCTCGATCTTCTTGCTCCGGCCGCCAAAGCAGCGCCGCGGGACCGCCTCTCCGCCTCCGTGGCGGGTGTCTTGCCTTGTGAGCCTCAGCGCCCTACTACTCCCACCGCTGGCGGGCATCCCTCTACTCACCCACACCCCCTATTATTCTGCAGCGACGGCAGCCTCACACCGCAGCCGAACCGGTGAACCCTCGTACTCCTCTCCGCGCGGGCTTCCACTGCCGCGTCTTCCCCGGCTCCGCGTCGTCCTCTTCCTAGGCCTCGCCGTTGTCCACCGCCCTGGTGCTCTCGGCGCGGCGTGGTCAATGTGGTCAACGACCGACTTCCATCGGAAGAATACTGTACGTGGAGAGGCTGACACCTCGGTCCACGACAGCCGCAAGGAAGTGCCTCCTTATTACGCGGAAAATAATTATTCCTCCACCTGAAAGCGGGGACCCACTGGACGGGCCACCAGTATTTTGCGAAAAAAATCGTTTCCCCCTGACTGTTGGGACCCACCAGACGGGCCACCGTATTTCGCGAAAAAACGTTCCCCCCGCTGTCAGCTCTGACCCACCGGAAGTGCCTCCTTATTATGCACAAAAAAATGAATACTCCCCCGCCTAGCTGGGACCCACCTTGGTGGGAGGCTAACTTGTGGGCCTACTAAGTTGACTGGGATGAAGGGCTTTGTCAACTTAGTCAATATGAACGATTCTAGCTCCAGTGACCGTATGATGTCCATCCAACGGCCGTAGTGCTTCTTCAACCTCTGGTCTTCTTGCTCCAGCCGCCAAAAGCAGCACCGGTCGTGCCGCATGCTCCTGCCTCCCGTGGCGGGTGTCTTGCCGCCCGCAGAGGCCTCACCGCCCCTACTATTCCCATCTGGCCAGGCCTGCGGCGACGGCAGCCTCACACCGCAATCGAACCAGTGAACCCTCGTACTCCTCTCCACGCGGGCTTCCACCATAGCGTCGTCCCCTTCCTAGGCCTCGCCGTCGTCCACCGCCGTGGTGCTCTCCGTGCGGCGTGGTCAACGTGGTCAAGGAACGACTTCCATCGGAAGAAATCTTGTCGTGGAGAGGCCGACAGTGGGTCCACGGCCACAGCCTAGTTTTTTGTGATTTGCCAAGTAAATCGCTTTGTTAGGCCTGTTGGGCTGCAAATCTTTCAAGATGAGGAGAGCTTTCATTAATTTGGCCGAGAAAATGGCCCATCGAGAATGAGAAATGGGTTGTACATTTTAAAACACATCAAACCGCAATTAGTTTTAAATATATTTTTTCATTTCAAGATTTTAAATTACATTAATTTTTATGCGTGGAGAATTTGTTGGATTTTATATTGATATACATTTATTTTTAAAATCAGTTTGAATTTGAGTCGAAATTTCGGGATGAAAAATAGTTCGGACCGCACCGAAATATGCAAAATTTCGTATAATTTTTTAACCGTGGCCACAATATGGGCTGTAATGCTAACAAAAAGAATATGGGCTCCAAAAAAAACCTTATGAATTAGCAAATGGGCTGTAAATTATTAGAAATAATGGCAGATGGGTTGTATGCTGTTTTCCACAGATTTGAGGCTTACCTAAAAAAAGGTTGGCCTTTAAACCGATTGTTGTTGGATGTCCATCCAACAGCCGTCGTGCTTCTTCAATCTCTGCTCTTCCTGCTCCAGCCGCTCAAACAAGCGCCGGCGGGACTGCCTGCTCCCTCCTCCCCGCGGCCGAATGTGCTGCCGCGCAGGCCTCACTGCCCCATCGTACTCCCATCGTTAGCCTAGCCATCCCTCTACTCACCCACACCTGCTGTTATTCTCCGGCGACGGCAGACGAACCAGTAAACCCTCATACAGTCGTACTCCCCTCCGCGTGGGAAACAACTGCCGAGTCTTCCCTGCCTTCGTGTCGTCCCCTTCCTAGGCCTCGCCGTCATCCACCGCCGTGGTGCTCTCAGCGCGGCGTGGTCAATGTGGTCAACGACCGACTTCCATCGGAAGAGTACTGTTCGTGGAGACGCTGACAGCTGGGTCCATGGCCGCAGCAAGGAAGTGCCTCCTTATTACGCGCAAAATAATTATTCCTCCACCTGACAGCGGGGACCTACCAGACAGGCCACCGTATTTCGCGAAAAAAAAATTCCCCCTGACTGCTGGGACCCACCAGCTACACCTTTGCACGCAAGGAAGTGCGTCCGGGCAAAAAAACAAAATGATTCGCCCCCCTGACTGCTGGGACCCACCAGCTACATCTTCGCACGCAAGGAAGTGCCTGACAGTCGGGACCCACCTGGTCGAAGCGTACGTAGCGTTGTCATTCTGGTCGCGAACGTACGCGTACATATATCTTGGAGGATGTAGAGCGCGCGCGTGTAGTAGTAGAGGCGCGCACGTAGCATGTACATGTACGTCATGGCGCCAGGTGCAAGAAAGAAAATCTGACCACGTATGTGTACATCTGGCGGGTCTCGAACGCCTACTCGCGCGCTACGTCGGGCGAGGGCTCGTTGACATGGCTGGGTTGGAACGGAGAAACAGCATCATCGTCCTGTTCATGGGGAGGCAACGGAATGCGTCGTGTTCATCGGGAGGCAACGGAACGCGTGGGAGCCAACCGGCTGGGTCGGAACGGAATGTGTGGTCGTGTTCATCGGGAGGGCTTGGACGGAGCAGCCGATGGAAACGAGGCCTGGCGTACCGCAGAACAGACGAAACGGACCTCCTACGGTCGAAACGGCGGTCCTGTTGATCGGGAGGGGTGTGGCATACCGCAAAACGAAGGAAATGGACCTCCTACGGTCGAAACGGGGGTCCTATTGATCGGGAGGGGTGTGGCGTACCGCAAAACGGACGAAACGGACCTCCTACGGTCGAAACGGGGGTCCTGTTCATCGGGAGGGGTGTGGCGTACCGCAAAACGGGACTCCACGGGATACTGTTCATCTCCACCGTCAACCTCCTCCAGCCTCCACGGGATCCTGTTCATCCAGCCTCCACCGCGCGCTATTCCACCGGCTACTGTTCAACCACCCCTCGACCGTCTCATCGCTCATCCAGCCCTCCACACCACGGGTCTGTTCAACCACCCTCCACGGGCACCCTCCACCGCTCATCGTTCATCCAGCCCTCCACCACACCACGGGTCTTGTTCATCCAGAGGTAACGCCACCGCTCACTTGTTCATCAACCCCCCCCCTGCGCGCCATCGCTCATTCATCGAGGCGATCGATCGGCTTGATTAGCGGCGATGAGCGAAGAATCGCTCGATTGGGTTGATTAACAGCCATCGATCGATCGCTCGGGTTCGATAACGCGTAGTTGCGGTCTGTCGCCGGGTTCGATTAGAGCCCAACGCCTCGCTTCGGGTTGATTAGAGCCAACGCCTCGCACACGCAGCAAGACACGTACGACGAGAAAGCGCGCATCGCTCGGCCCCCGACCTCCCACCGTAACCGGGAACTCCCCAAAATTTTCCTCGCCCTCGCTTCTACCATGGTTTTTTCCGTCATGGACGGCCCAAAGAATGTCATGCAGCTGGGTCTCCGGCCTGCCCAGGACGAAAAGCCCATTTTCTATCATGATTTTTTGTCATAGAAGTAGGAGCCCACCACATCTATGATGATACCGGGTTTTGTCACAATTATCGTCATAGAAGTGTCATATGTATGACAGAAATTTTTTTCGTTCGGCCCAAAATGTCACGGATGTGTCTTTTTTTTGTAGTGTTGCTAGATTTGGTTCTTGAGTTTTTCCTCAGCGTCCCTCTGGAGGGTCCTTGCATTGTCCAAATCTAACATCAGTAACTTCTCACGAGCACCGGTAGTCTCGACTTCCTTCTCCAAGGAGCCGAGCCTTGCCCTCATGTCAGATATGGTGCTGTCGGCAGTGTCGAGGTCCCAGCTCTTGGAGGGAAGCTGCGTTTGCGCCTCTTTCAAGGTGGTCTATGCTTTCTGCACTTCCTCTTTGAGAGCCATGATCTCCTTGTCGCTCCCGAAAGATCCTCTGTCAGTTTGCTCGCTTGGCATTCGAAATCGTCTTGGCGGCAGATGCAAGAGCTAGCTCACCGGTGACCTTATTTAGCTGGGTCGTGGATTCAAGTGCCAGCACACTGAGAGTAGCTTTGTGACCATCCTCCAGGTCCTTGGTGCACTGCTGGACAAGAGCCTCCAGTTCTTCATCCTTGCCACGAAGGGTGGCTTCGAGAGCACCTTCCTGGGAGGGGATGCTCGCCTCTCTGGCGTCCAGAAGCGCTATGCGCTCTGCCAGTCGAGTCTCGTGGCCTGCGACGTCCTCCTTGGCCATGGTCAGCGTCTCATGCTGCCTCTTCAAAGAAAGGACCTGCTAGTTGTACCACTCGCGTAGCTCGTTGCCTTTGTCCTTCAGCTTCTGGTCCGCAAGCACTACAAAAAAAAGACACATCCATGACATTTTGGCCCAAACGGTTTTTTTCTGTCATGCTTATGACACTTCTATGACGATAATTGTGACAAAACGGGGTATCATCATTGATGTGGTGGGCTCCTACTTCTATGACAAAAATCATGAGAAAATGGGCTTTTCGTCCTGGGCGGGCCGGAGACGCACCTGCATGATACGTCTCCAACGTATCTATAATTTTTTATTGTTCCATGATGTTTTATTATCAATTTTGGATGTTTTATAATCATTTTATAGTCATTTTATATCATTTTTTGGTACTAACCTATTGACATAGTACCAAGTGCTAGTTGTTGTGTTTCCATGTTTTTTTACAACGCAGGAAATCAATATCAAACGGGGTCCAAATGCCACAAAACTCCACGATGAATTTTTATGGGCCAAAAGGAAGCAGATGGGCCCTGGTTCCACCTGGGGGGAGTCCCGAGGAGGGGACAACCCACCAGGGTGTGCCAGGAGGCCCTGGCGCGCCCTGGTGGGTTGTGCCCACCTCGGGTACCCCCCGAACCGCCTCTTTGCTCTATAAATACCCCAAAAATACCAGAACCCTAGAAGGGTCGACGAAATATTCATCCAGCCGCCGTAGAGTCCAGTACCACCAGATCCAATCTAGACACCATCACGGAGGGGTTCACCACTTCCATTGGTGCCTCTCCGATGATGCGTGAGTAGTTCTTTGTAGACCTTCGGGTCCGTAGTTAGTAGCTAGATGGCTTTCTCTCTCTCGCTGAATTCTCAATACAATGGTCTCTTGGAGATCCATATGATGTAACTCTTTTGCGGTGTGTTTGTTGGGATCTAATGAACTTCGAGTTTATGATCAGTTATATCTTTTTATATCCATGAAAGTTATTTGAGTTTCTTTGATCTCTTATATGCATGATCTCTTATAGCCTCGTATTTCTTCTCCGATATTTGGGTTTTGTTTGGCCAACTTGATCTATTTATCTTGCAATGGCACTAGTGCATGTCGGTCCTAAACAAACGGTTTTTAACCCCTTTCCGCAACGGCATTTGGAACTGTCGCCAAGTGAGTGTGGGCGATAGGGGGGGCCCTTCCCACACGACCCAGAAATCGTCGGGGATAGACCCTCCTAGGACCCAGGCTGGGGCCGTGTGCGATCGGGCGAGGCATCGAAACCCAATCATTTTCGTAGGTAAGTACTTCCCACACGGTGAATCCCAGAAACTCATTTCCGTAGGTATGTACATCCCACACAGTGAATCCCAGAAAATCATTTCCGTTCGTATGTATATGACACACAGTCAATCCAAGGAATACGTTTTCGTTCTTATGTACATCCCACATAGTCAATCCACGGAAAAAATTTCCGTTTGTATGTACATCCCACACAGTTTTATGTGTAGGCTCGTGTGTGAAAGGTATAACTATCACACATGGTCTGCCTTGGTTAACTGTTTGCTTTTATCAACTACATCACACACGATTTGATGAAGAAAACTGTGTGGCATTGGGCTATCCATCGCAAGCGCTTTTACTGCTAGAACCGTTTACAAAGGTCCATGACACATTTAGTAGGTTTATTAGTTTACAATTAATAATTTCAGTATTACGTAAATTCACATTTCATATCGAACAACTGTTCTCCAATTTCGTATCAGGCACATAAATATTCGGTAGCTAAATGAAAACAGCACAATACAACATATAGCTAGTTCAACATCATAAGAAAAATATATTCATTTCCCTAATCGAGATCATCCAGGCTTGTCTTATCCACCTCTACTTTCAGTTCGGTAAGAACCCATTTTGCACGGGCCAGCTGGGAAAGTGCCTCCTCCTTCGCCAACACCATCTTAGCAAAGTCTGATTTAAAAAATCTATGCTCATTCTCCACCTTCAAATTTTTATCCCGCATCTTGAAATATTCTTGAGCGTTGACAACAGTTTCTCTAAGCCTAAGTCTGTTCTCTTCCTCATACATGCTCCAGAGCTTTGCTAGGCACATCTTCAAAGACTGTGGCCACTCTTGATCAACCCACTCCAAGTAAGAACACTTCCGTTCATCCTATAATATTTAAAACTAGATCAGTAACAATTGTAGGGGAAATGGATTTATAGCAACATAGAAAATCACCGATGCTTATTTTAAAAAACTGAAGAAACATGTTAATTATGACATATCTTCTCCAAAAGATCAATGTGCAAATGAAATAATTGGTACTGAGACAACAACCTAATTCTGGAACATCAGAAGCTATAATTAACTACAACGATGCTACAAGTTCTTACTCATGTACAATAAATAACAAATTGAACATTTTATGAGGAAGGTAAATATAACTACAACAACATAGCGACAGTGTTTGGATGACAGCAAATTGATACTAATAGGTGTGTACATGCACAAATTTAGTAACATAGAACTAATAGCACTAAGGTCGTCCACTATGTATGCCAAAACTGGGGTAAAGACAATTGTTGCTACATCTCGCACCGGTTCCCTACACTGGCAAGCCGATGCAGTGGAAAAAATATCAGGGACCCGGACTCCGGAGCACGTAGTTGCTCCGATGCCGAGTTCCTTCGTGCCATAAAGATTTAGTATTTTACTGCTTGGCTGCTCGGGTGTGTGGACCAAAGTTGGCAGCACAAACTGCTGAAGCGGTGCCAAATAATTTTCTAATGAGACCGCAAATGAGATGGCAACAATTTAAGATACTAGGTACAAACTATGACACTGTCTTAGGATGCGTTTAGTTGAAGGTGTGGTATGAATGGGTTGGGATCGTGACAGTGTCTCAATCACATCAAACAAATGATTTGTAACAACGAAAGAGGGTCTAACCTTCTCTGCACATGCCAGAAACTTCATCCCAGTGTCCATAGAATCAAACACAACTAGCTTCACGCATGGAGATTGATGGTTGATACGTCTCCAACGTATCTATAATTTTTGATTGCTCCATGCTACTTTATCTACTATTTTGGACTATATTGGGCTTTATTTTCCAATTTTATTATTTTTTGGGACTAACCTATTAACCGGAGGCCCAGCCCAGAATTGTTGTTTTTTGCCTTTTTGATGTTTGAAGAAATGAATATCAAACGAGTCCAAACGGAATGAAACCTTCGGAAACGTGATTTTGTCACCGAATGTGATCCAGGAGACTTGGACCCTACACCAAGGAACAACGGAGGCGGTCACGAGGGTGGGGGGTGCCCCCCCTAGGGCGCGCCCCCTGCCTGGTGGGCCCCCTGTTGCTCCACCGACGTACTCCTTCCTCCTATATATACCTCGCATTCCCCCAAACGATCGAGCAGGGCCAAAACCTAATTCCACCGCCGCAACTTCCTGTATCCACGAGATCCCATCTTGGGGCCTGTTCCGGAGCTCCGCCAGAGGGGGCATCCACCATGGAGGGCTTCTACATCAACACCATAGCCTCTTCGATGAAGTGTGAGTAGTTTACTTCAGACCTTCGGGTCCATAGCTAGTAGCTAGATGGCTTCTTCTCTCTTTTTGGATCTCAATACAATGATCTCCCCCTCTCTCGTGGAGATCTATTCGATGTAATCTTCTTTTTGCGGTGTGTTTGTTGATACCGATGGATTGTGGGTTTATGATCCAGCTTATCTATGAATAATATTTGAATCTTCTCTGAATTCTTTTATGTATGATTGAGTTATCTTTGCAAGTCTCTTCGAATTATCCGTTTGGTTTGGCCAACTAGATTGGTAGTTCTTGCAATGGGAGAAGTGCATGGCTTTGGGTTCAATCTTGCGGTGTCCTTACCCAGTGAAAGAAAGGGTTGCAAGGCACGTATTGTATTGTTGCCATCGAGGATAACAAGATGGGATTTTTATCATATTGCATGAATTTATCCCTCTACATCATGTCATCTTGCTTAAGGCGTTACTCTGTTTTTAACTTAATACTCTAGATGCATGCTGGATAGCGGTCGATGAGTGGAGTAATAGTAGTAGATGCAGAATCGTTTCGGTCTACTTGTCATGGACATGATGCCTATATACATGATCATACCTAGATATACTCATAACTATGCTCAATTCTGTCAATTGCTCAACAGTAATTGGTTCACCCATCGTAGAATACCTATGCTCTTGAGAGAAGCCACTAGTGAAACCTATGGCCCCCGAGTCTATTCTCATCATATCAATCTCCATCTCTTTTATACTTGCTTTGTTTTTTACTTTTCACTTTGCATCTATATACCAAAAATACCAAAAATATTATCTCTATCAGATCTCACTCTCGTAAGTGACCATGAAGGGATTGATAACCCCTAATCGCGTTGGTTGCGAGTAGCTATCGTTTTGTGCAGTACGAGGGACTTGTCGTGGCCTCCTCTTGGATTGATACCTTGGTTCTCAAAAGCTGAGGGAAATACTTACGCTACTGTGCTGCATCATCCTCTCCTCTTTGGGGAAAACCAACGCAAGCTCAAGACGTAGCAAGAAGGATTTCTGGCGCCGTTGCCGGGGAGTCTACACAAAAGTCAACATACCAAGTACCCATCACAATCCTTATCTCTTGCATTACATTATTTGTCATTTTCCTCTCGTTTTCCTCTCCCCCACTTCACCCTTGCCATTTTATTCGCCCTCTCTTTCCCAATCTCCTCCTCTTTTTCCCTTTGTCTTTTCCTCGTCCGTTTGTTTGCTCGTGTGTTGGATTGCTTGTTGTCGCGATGGCTCAAGATGCTACCAAATTGTGTGACTTCACCAATACCAATAATAATGATTTCCTTAGCACTCCGATTGCTCCTCTTGCCAATACGGAATCTTGTGAAATCAATACTGCTTTGTTGAATCTTGTTATGAAAGATCAATTCGCCGTCCTTCCTAGTGAAGATGCCGCTACTCATCTGAATAGCTTCATTGATTTATGTGATATGCAAAATAAAAAAGATGTCGATAATGATGTCGTTAAGTTGAAGCTATTTCCTTTTTCGCTTAGAGATCATGCTAAAGCGTGGTTTTCATCTTTGCCTAAAACTAGTATTGATTCTTGGAACAAGTGCAAAGATGCTTTTATCTCTAAGTATTTTCCTCCCGCTAATATTATCTCTCTTAGGAACGATATTATGAATTTTAAGCAACTTGATCATGAACATGTTGCACAAGCATGGGAGAGAATGAAATTAATGATACGTAATTGTCCTACTCATGGGTTGAACTTGTGGATGATTATACAAAAAATTTATGCCGGATTGAATTTTGCTTCTAGAAATCTTTTAGATTCGCCATGGAGGCACTTTTATGGAAATCACTTTAGGAGATGCTACTAAACTCCTAGATAATATTATGGTTAATTATTCTCAATGGCATCTTGAAAAATCTACTAACAAAAAGTGCATGCGATAGAAGAAATTAATGTTTTGAGTGGAAAGATGGATGAACTTATGAAATTATTTGCTACTAAGAGTGTTTCTTCTGATCCTAATGATATGCCTTTGTCTACCTTGATTGAGAATAATAATGAATCTATGGATGTGAATTTTGTTGGTAGGAATAATTTTGGTAACAACGCAGATAGAGGGAATTTTAATCCTAGGCCTTATCCTAGTAATCCTTCTAATAATTATGGAAATTCCTACAACAACTCTTAAGGAAATTTTAATAAGATGCCCTCTGAATTTGAGAATAGTGTTAAAGAGTTTATGAATTCACAAAAGAATTTTAATGCTTTGCTTGAAGAGAAATTGCTTAAAGTTGATGATTTGGCTAGGAACGTTGATAGAATTTCTCTTGAGGTTGATTCTTTAAAGCTTAGATCTATTCCTCCTAAGCATGATATCAATGAGTCTCTCAAATCTATGAGAATTTCCATTGATGAGTGCAAAGAAAGAACCGCTAGGATGCGTGCTTCCAAAGATGCCTTTATTAAAGCGTGTTCTTCTAATTCCTATGAAAATCAAGATGAAGATCTAAAAGTTATTGATGTGTCACCCATTAAATCTTTGTTTTGCAATATGAATCTTGATGAAACTGAATATGATCTTCCTTTACCTAGAAGGCGTTCTAAGAATTCGAAGTTTTTCGATCTTGATGATGAAATTGATAAAAGTGGGATTGAAAGAAACAAAAATCTAGATGTTGCTAAACCCACTATATTGGATCTCAAGGAATTTAATTATGAAAATTGCTCTTTAATTGATTGTATTTCCTTGTTGCAATCCGTGTTAAATTCTCCTTATGCTTATAGCCAAAATAAGGCCTTTACCGAACACATTGTTGATGCCTTGATGCAATCTTATGAAGAAAAACTTGAGTTGAAAGTTTCTATCCCTAGGAAACTCTATGATGAGTGGTAACCTACTATCAAAATTAAAATTAAACATCATGAGTTTAATGCTTTGTGTGATTTGGGTGCTAGTGTCTCTACTATTCCCAAAACTTTGTGTGATTTGCTAGATTTCCGTGACTTTGATGATTGCTCTCTAAACTTGCATCTTGCGGATTCCACTATTAAAAAGCCTATGGGAAGAATTAATGATGTTCTTATTGTTGCAAATAGGAATTATGTGCCCGTAGATTTTATCGTTCTTGATATAGATTGCAATCCTTCATGTCCTATTATTCTTGGTAGACCTTTCCTTAGAACGATTGGTGCAATTATTGATATGAAGGAAGGGAATGTTATATTCCAATTTTCATTAAAGAAAGGCATGGAACACTTTCCTAGAAATAAAATAAAATTACAATATGAATCTATTATGATATACACTTATGGATTGCCTACCAAAGATGGCAATACCTAGATCTATCCTCGCTTTTATGCCTAGCTAGGGGCGTTAAACGATAGCGCTTGTTGGGAGGCAACCCAATTTTATTTTTGTTTTTTGTTTTTGCTCCTATTTAGGAATAAATAATCCATCTAGCCTCTGTTTAGATGTGGTTTTATATTTTAATTAGTGTTTGTGCCAAGTTAAACCTATTGTATCTTCTTGGATGATAGTTATTTGATCTTGCTGTAATTTCCATAAACTTTGCGCTCAGTACCCGAATTGTTATAAATCGCCAGAACATGATAGAATACTGATTCCAATTTCTGCTGATCAATAAACAAATTTTCCAGGTCTTCTAATTTTGGTAGAATTTTTTGAGTTCCATAAGTTTGCGTTAGTTACAGATTACTACAGACTGTTCTGTTTTTGACAGATTCTGTTTTGCGCGTGTTGTTTGCTTATTTTGATGAATCTATGGCTAGTAAAATAGTTTATAATCTATAGAGAAGTTGGAATACAGTAGGTTTAACACCAATATAAATAAAGAATGAGTTCATTACAGTACCTTAAAGTAGTCTTTTGTTTTCTTTCTCTAACGGAGCTCACGAGATTTCTATTGAGTTTTGTGTTGTGAAGTTTTCAAGTTTTGGGTGAATTCTTTTGATGGATTATGGAACAAGGAGTGGCAAGAGCCTAAGCTTGGGGATTCCCATGGCACCCCCAATATAACCCAAGGACACCAAAAAGTCAAAGCTTGGGGATGCCCCGGAAGGCATCCCCTCTTTTGTCCACTTCCATCGGTAATTTACTTGGAGCTATATTTTTATTCACCACATGATAAGTGTTTTGCTTGGAGCGTCTTGTATTATTTGTGTCTTTGCTTGTTAGTTTACCACAATCATCCTTGCTGTACACACCTTTTGAGAGAGCCATACATGAATTGGAATTTGATAGAATACTCTATGTGCTTCACTTATATCTTTTGAGCTTGATAGTTTTTTCTCATAGTGCTTCACTTATATCTTTTGAGCGTGATAATTTTTGATCTAGTGCTTCACTTAGATCTTTTAGAGAACGGTGGTGGATTTGTTTTAAATAAACTTGATCTATCATGCTTCACTTAGATTATTTTGAGATTCGTTAATAGCATGGTAATTTGTTTAATGTTAATATACTTGGTATTCAAGATATGTGAAACTTTCTTTTGAGTGCGTTGAATACTAAGATAAGTTTGATGCTTGATAATTGTTTTGAGATATGAAGATGGTGATATTAGAGTCATGCTAGTTGAGTAGTTGTGAATTTAAAGAATACTTGTGTTAAAGTTTGTGATTCTCGTAGCATGGACGTATGGTGAACCGTTATGTGATGAACTCGGAGCATGATTTATTTATTGATTGTCTTCCTTATGAGTGGCGGTCGGGGACGAGCGATGATCTTTTCCGAACAATCTATCCCCCTAGAAGCATGCGCGTAATACTTTGCTTTGATAACTTCTAGATTTTTGCAATAAGTATATGAGTTCTTTATGACTAATGTTGAGTCCATGGATTATACGCACTTTTTCCCATCCTTCCACCATTGCTAGCCTCTCTAATACCATGCACTTTTCGCCGGTATCATACACCCAACATATACCTTCCTCAGAACAGCCACCATACCTACCTATCATGGCATTTCCATAGCCATTCCGAGATATATTGCCATGCAACTTTCCACCGTTCCGTTTATTATGGCACACTCCATCATTGTCATATTGCTAGCATGATCATGTAGTTGACATCGTATTTGTGGCAAAGCCACCATTCATAATTCTTTCATACATGCCACTCATAAATCAAGGCATATCCCGGTACACCGGCTGAGGCATTCATATAGAGTCATATTTTGTTCTAAGTATCAAGTTGTAATTTTGAGTTGTAAGAAAAATAAAAGTGTGATGATCATCATTATTAGAGCATTGTCCCAAGTGAGGAAAGGATGATGGAGACTATGATTCCCCCACAAGTCGGGATGAGACTCCGGACGAAAAATAAAAATATATATATATAAAAAATAGGCCATAAAAAAAGAGAAAAGGCCCAAATAAAAAAATGAGAGAAAAAGAGAGAAGGGACAATGTTACTATCCTTTTACCACACTTGTGCTTCAAAGTAGCACCTTGATCTTCATGATAGAGAGTCTCTCGTTTTGTCACTTTCATATACTAGTGGGAATTTTTCATTATAGAACTTGGCTTGTATATTCCAATGATGGGCTTCCTCAAATTCCCTAGGTCTTCGTGAGCAAGCAAGTTGGATGCACACCCACTTAGTTTCTTTTGTTGAGCTTTCATATACTTATAGCTCTAGTGCGTCCGTTGCATGGCAATCCCTACTCACTCACATTGATATCTATTGATGGGCATCTCCATAGCCCGTTGATATGCCTAGTTGATATGAGACTATCTTCCCTCTTTTTGTCTTCTCCACAACCACCATTCTATTCCACATATAGTGCTATATCCATGGATCACGCTCATGTATTGTGTGAAGATTGAAAAAGTTTTGAAAATGTTAAAGTATGAAACAATTGCTTGGCTTGTCATCAGGGTTGTGCATGATTTAAATATTTTGTGTGGGGAAGATGGAGCATAGCCAGACAATATGATTTTGTAGGGATAACTTTCTTTGGCCACGTTATTTTGAGAAGACATAATTGCTTAGTTAGTATGCTTGAAGTATTATTATTTTTATGTCAATATGAAATTTTGTCTTGAATCTTTCGGATCTGAATATTCATACCATGATTAAGAAGATTTACATTGAAATTATGCCAAAGTATCACTCCGCATCAAAAATTATCTTTTTATCATTTACCTACTCGAGGACGAGTAGGAATTAAGCTTGGGGATGCGATCGTCTCCAACGTATCTATAATTTTTGATTGCTCCATGCTACTTTATCTACTGTTTTGGACTATATTGGGCTTTATTTTCCATTTTTATATTATTTTTGGGACTAACCTATTAACCAGAGGCCCAGCCCAGAATTGCTGTTTTTTGCCTTTTTCCGTGTTTCAAAGAAACAGAATATCAAACGGAGTCCAAACGGAATGAAACCTTCGGAAACATGATTTTCTCACCGAACGTGATCAAGGAGACTTGGACCCTACGCCAAAGAACAACGGAGGCAGTCACGAGGGTGGGGGCGCCCCCCCTAGGGCGCGCCCCCTTGCCTCGTGGGCCCCCTGTTGCTCCACCGACGTACTCCTTCCTCCTATATATACCTACGTACCCCCAAACGATCAGAACAGGAGCCAAAAACCTAATTCCACCGCCGCAACTTCCTGTATCCACGAGATCCCATCTTGGGGCCTGTTAGGAGCTCACGGGAGGGCATCCACCATGGAGGGCTTCTACATCAACACCATAGCCTCTCTGATGAAGTGTGAGTAGTTTACTTTAGACCTTCGGGTCCATAGCTAGTAGCTAGATGGCTTCTTCTCTATTTTTGCATCTCAATACAATGATCTCCCCCTCTCTCATGGAGATCTATTCGATGTAATCTTCTTTTTGTGGTGTGTTTGTTGAGACCGATGAATTGTGGGTTTATGATCCAGCTTATCTATGAATAATATTTGAATCTTATCTGAATTCTTTTATGTATGGTTGAGTTATCTTTGCAAGTCTCTTCGAATTATCCGTTTGGTTTGGCCAACTAGATTGGTAGTTCTTGCAATGGGAGAAGTGCATAGCTTTGGATTCAATCTTGCGGTGTCCTTAACCAGTGATAGAAAGGGTTGCAAGGCACGTATTGTATTGTTGCCATCGAGGATAACAAGATGGGGCTTTTATCATATTGCATGAATTTATCCCTTTACATCGTGTCATCTTGCTTAAGGCGTTACTCTGTTTTTAACTTAATACTCTAGATGCATGCTGGATAGCGGTCGATGAGTGGAGTAATAGTAGTAGATGCAGAATCATTTCGGTCTACTTGTCATGGACGTGATGCCTATATACATGATCATACCTAGATATACTCATAATTATGCTCAATTTTGTCAATTGCTCAACAGTAATTTGTTCACCCACCGTAGAATACCTACGCTCTTGAGAGAAGCCACTAGTGAAACCTATGGCCCCCGGGTCTATTCTCATCATATCAATCTCCATCGCTTTTATACTTGCTTTGCTTTTTTACTTTTCACTTTGCATCTATATACCAAAAATACCAAAAATATTATCTCTATCAAATCTCACTCTCGTAAGTGACCGTGAAGGGATTGACAACCCCTAATCGCGTTGGTTGCGAGTAGCTATCGTTTTGTGCAGGTACGAGGGACTTGTGCGTGGCCTCCTACTGGATTGATACCTTGGTTCTCAAAAACTTAGGGAAATACTTATGCTAATGTGCTGCATCATCCTCTCCTCTTCGGGGAAAACCAATGCAAGCTCAAGACGTAGCAATGGTGACAACGAACAGATAGATCTTCAGCCACCCCGCTCCATTCGTTGCCACTGATGGTCCTAGGGAGCTACAAGAGGAAGAAATGACTCAAATCGACCGCCAGGTTAAAATCCTTCATTCCAAGTCATAGCCCGAGAGAGAGAAGAGAGGCATACCTGGGTGGTGAAGGAGTAGTCACCGGAGGAGGAACCGCTGGAGAGGTCTTTGAAGAAGACCATGGCGACCCCGGCGGTAGGATGCGAGACGGCGAGATCGAGGAAGCGTCTATAGCTTAGCAAGGAAGGAAGGAAGGAGGAAACATGGGAAATGTGACTCGTGGTCGGGGAGAAAAGGGGGTGGGGAAGGGGGCGGGGGTAGATATTTTGGCGGTAGGCCAAAATTTTGGAAATGTGGAGGGAAACTTTGCGTGTTGTGCCGTCGGACCATTCACATTGAACGATTGTGTGCATCGCAAACGATTCTTCTGCTTTACCGCATGGGATGAGTTTGATAATTCAAATTTTGGTGGGAATTTCCCCGGGTACGTCATTGCATAATTTAACATCACTTGCTAATTTGGGCACACAAAAGAGCGTACAACAGACATACCACACTTACTGAATCGAGCAATTTTAGTAATTGAACAGAGCCAGTTGACCTAAACATTGCTCTAAAAAAAGACCAACATTAAAAACAAAGCCTAAGTACGCGTACTTTTAACATATCCGCCGCCGCGCCGGCCTATACATCACATATGTGAGATGAGACGTCGATGACTTGTCCTGGCGACATGCCGCCATTGGTGGACTCCGCGTCCCCCCTGCTGAAGTCGACCGCGTCCTCGTCCTCGGCGCCGCCCTCAAGATTGTAGTACTCGTAGTAGTGGCTGCGCCAGAGCTTGCGTTGGTACTCCACCACCGATTCCTCGACGGACAGACTCTTCTCTACCTCGACCTCTTCCACGCACAACTCCTCCTCCCGGTGCTCCTCGATCTTCGCCGCCTCCTGCATCTCCAGCTCCCGCTCGACGACCTCATGAGGAAGCAGGTGCTCCATGGCCACCGCCGCCTTTTCAGACATGGGTTGCATCCTGGAGTCCGAGGTGGCCTGGAATATCTTGGCGTGTGCATCATCGATCTTGGCGTGGATGGCCTCAACGCGGGCCAGGGCGACGTCGACGGCACGGACGGCGGCTCGAGCGCTCTCGGTGTTTGCAGCTGCCATCGCAGCAGAAGCAGCAGCAGCAGCCGTCTCGGCTGCTGCAGCTGCCCTGTCGGTTGCCGCAGATGCCCTCTCACTGGAAGCGGCCGCGCTCAATGCGGATGCGGCGGCACTCTCGGCGTAGGTGGCTGCGCTCTTGGCGTAGGCGGTGGCGCTCGGGGGGGACGCGTCCATCGTACGTGCCTTCACGAAGCGTTTCCACGACGTCATCTTTGCAAGAAGGGGGTGCGGGAATGGGGATCGGGATTCATTGATACGGGGGTTGCCCGCACTGGAGTAGACGAGCCGACGAAGCTTAAGGAGGGAGATTTAAATAGACCCAGATATTTTCATCGCAAACAGTTCCTAGAAAACAACTGTGTGTGATGTTGTAGATATATCTTATTAGCTGTGAAAGACAAATTTGGAGTAAAGTGGCAACGGATGGTGTTTTAAGTTAACGAGAAATTTTGTAGTACTAATACAACTGTCATGTCAAATTTTGGAAATTTCAGGGGTCATTTGACCTTTTAAGACATTTAAGTGATTTTCTAGCCATTTAATGACCGTAATTGAAATTTGAATTACATGTACATGCAACAGCTAACCATAACGGTTTCAAAAATCATATTTCCTGTACTTGTGTGTGATTTAATTCCATGTGCAGTAAATTGGAAGGAATTTTCAAACATATTGGTCTAACGGCTATGACACAATTAAGCATGGAGAGACATGGCATTTTAATTCAAAAAATAAAAAACTCAGAAACACATGAAACCTTGGTTGATGTAATGTCATGCCACCAAGATGATGTGGTAAAAAATTGTCATGTTTGACGAAAGTTTGGACACACACCACTCACAAACCAGAGCAACTCACTAGAAGGCTCGTGGTTCCGAGAGGGAACAATGCATGTTCGATGACGAACGGGAGATAGCTTCCTCTTACGGCCTTCAATTTTTTTCTACGTCTAACGTGCACTACTACAACTGTAATGTGAATTTTTTGAAAATTCTAGGGGTCATTTGACCTTTTAAAGATATTTAAGTGATTTTCTAGCCATTTAATAACTGTAATTCAAATTTGAACTACATCTACATGCAACGCCTAACCAAAACGGTTTGAAAAATCATATTTGTGTACTTGTGTGCGAGTTATATCCATGTGCAGTAAACTAGAAGGAATTTTCAAACATATTTGTCTCATGACATGGACACATGCATACGTATGCATGGAGTCACATGGCATTTTAATTCTAAAAAAATTCAGAAACACATGAAACCTTGGTTGATGTAATGTCATGCCACCAAGATGATATGGTAAAAAAATTGGCATGTTTGACGAAAGTTTGGACACACACCCCTCACAAGCCGGAGCAACTCACTAGAAGGCTCATGGTTCAGAGAGGGATAAATGCATGTTTGATGATGAACGGGAGATAGCTTCCTCTTACTGCCTTCAATTTTTTTTCTACCTCTAATGTGCACTACTACAACTGTAATGTGAAATTTTGGAAAATTCTAGGGGTCATTTGACCTTTTAAAGACATTTAAGTGATTTTCTAACCATTTTATGACCTTAATTCAAATTTGAACTACATCTACATGCAACGCCTAACCAAAACGGTTTGAAAAATCATATATGTGTACTTGTGTGTGAGTTAATTCCATGTGCAGTAAATTAGAAGGAATTTTCAAACATATTGGACTCACGACATGGACACATGCATATGTATGCATGGAGTGACATGGCATTTTAATTCCAAAAAATAAAAAATGATCAGAAAAACATGAAACCTTGGTTGATGTAATGTCATGCCACCAAGATGATGTGGTAAACAAATTGGCATGTTTGACGAAAGTTTGGACACACACCCCTAACAAACCGGAGCAACTCACTAGAAGGTCCGTGGTTCCGAGAGGGAACAATGCATGTTTGATGACGAAAGGGTGATAGCTTCCTCTTACGGTGTTCAAATTTAATTCTATGTTTAACGTGCACTAATAGAACTGTCTTGTGAAAAATTGGAAAATTTCAGGGGTCATTTGACCTTTTAAAGACATTTAAGTGATTTTATAACCATTTAATGGTCGTAATTCAAATTTGAACTACATCTACATGCAACGCCTAATCAAAACGGTTTGAAAAATCATATTTTTGTGTAATTGTGTGCGAGTTAATTCCATGTGTAGTAAATTAGAAGGAATTTTCAAACATATTGGTCTCAACGCATGGGCACATGCATGGAGTACCATGGCATTTTAATTCCAAAAAAATTAAAAAATTGTGGGGATATAACTATTAGTATAACCCGCCCAGGAGGGGCCGGGCTACGTCTATGGCGAGTTGTTATATGAAGCCCAATATCAAGCTTGAAGATGGCGGTTCAGTTAAGGACCCAAAGCCCAAAGGCGACTTAAGGCCCGTAGTGATAAACCGCCATAATGGCATGACTTGTATTATAAGGCAATAATAACTAGTCACCGAGCCGGACACTGTTTATGAGCCAGCCGGGACTCTGTAGGCCGCAGGGCATCAACCTGTGTATATAAGGGGACAACCCGGCGGCGGCTTAGGACAAGTAACATCAACTCGAGAGCTAGGTTAAGCGGATTCGCTCCCTGGTTATCGAGACATAAGCATTCCCACCTCAAACTGGATCGTAGGCTTTTACCTTCACCGTAAGGGGCCGAACCAGTATAAATCTCGTGTCCTTTGTCCCGATTAACCCCTTCTTGCTTCCTAGTTGCGATGGCTCCATGACTAAGTCCTTTTGCTAGGACATCTGTCGTGAAAATTCCGCGATAGTTGGCACCCACCGTGGGGCCAGCGCACGGTGGATTTGAGTTCTTGAAGGGCAGCTTCGAAGGGCTCAAGGGATACGATGTGGGCCGGATGACAAAGAGTCGTCGCGGCAAGCTCTACATCGACGACGCAGGCTGGGGCCCCGACGCCGGCTCAATTGAGTACGGGTACCGGGTCCCCTTCGGCGGAATTCACGTCTTCATCGGCCGGATTGGCGAGCCGGGCCCTGAGTCGGACATCTGCACCGACATCATAGAGACGGCTCAGTGTGCGAGACCCGCCCAGGCTCCGCCCGCCATGAAGCGTGCCTTCGTGGGATGCATCCATGGAGGGGAATTTCCTGAGGGATCTATATCTGGTGGTGAGACGGCCATTTATTCTGACGGTGGGTCGTCCATGGGTAGACGGATTCGTTGTATCAACTACAAGATGGCGGGCTTGGGGGCTGTTCCGATGGCAGCAGTATTCCGGACCCCTTTGAGCCGCTGAGCAGAGTAGGGATCTTCATGGCTGGCACTCAACCCAGCCAAAATTCTATGGCCGCGGCAGCAATAACCTTCGGGTCAGCGGCAGCCGGGGGAGGAGACCCTATGCGCCTGCCGGCTCAGGTGTTGATAGATCTCACAGATAGGTTGACAGCCCTGTTAACCGCCACGGTTAACCCGGTAGACCAGGCTAAGCATGATGCAGAAGTGATATGGCTGCGTGAGGAGATAAGACAAGCCAAGGAAGCCCTAACAGCCGAAAACACCAGATTGGCCGCAGAGCGGGCGACTTTAGATGTTCGAGCTCAGCAGATTCAATCCGAAGCGTTCCAGCTCACAATGAATATGAATGCGTCAAACGAGGTTATGAGGAGAAGGCACCAGAAGTATCAATGTCGTCTGCCGCCGGTTTATGATCCTCGAAACCTTTTCCATACACCCGGCGCAGGGCCCAGTAACCCGCCGGGCACAGACCAAGTTGTAGTCCCCGGGGCTGGGATGCCGGTTCAACCGCAAGTGATGGAACCTCGAGTGAATACTGCCCCACCTCGTTATATGCCAACACCGCCGGCTCATTATTCTAATCCTTTGGAGAACATGATCGCGGCGGCGGCTAGGCTGGCTGCTCTCCCAGTAGAAGGCGACTCTCCGATGCCGATCGAAACACGAAGGGCCAGAGAACTTCCTCAGACGGCTCTGGCACAACAGGAGGCATACTCTTATAGCTGAGACAGGATTCATTCAACCCCTCGCCCAAGCCGAAGCCTGAGTTACAGCAGGCACATGGACTCGGCGGCAGTTTCAAGCAACGCCCGGCGCCGTAACCAACCGTGCGGGCGTGACTCGGCGCGTGATGGAGCCCCTAACTTGATGGACCGGGACAGGATACGCCAAGAGGTTGAGCGGGCGGTTCAGCAGGCGGCTAAACAGGCGGCTCATCAGGCGGCGCAGCAGGCGGCTTACCAATCTTTTCCGGTTTATCCAGCGACTTCTATTGAAGTGGGTGCTACCACGAGAACCGGATGCGTTCCTTGCTTAGTACCGGCGCTGCGTAATGAGCGTTTGCCTAAGGATTTTAAGGGCCCTCAAAAGGTGCCTAATTACACGGCCGATTTACAGCCCAGAGCATGGATCGAAAGCTATGAGATGGCCATGGAGTTACTGGAGGTTAGTGACGCGGCGATGGCCAAGTACTTCACTATGATGCTGGATGGAACGGCCCGCACTTGGTTAAAAGGGCTGCCGCCTAATTCCATTGGTTCCTGGGCCGAGTTAAAAGCCCGGTTTATTCAGAACTTCAAGGATACATGCAAGCAGCCTATGTCGATTGTGGACTTGACTAATTGCAGGCAAGAGGAAGGTGAGTCCACAACCCATTGGGTGCGCCGAGTGAAGGAGAGAATACATTCATCCGATAAGATGGATGCCGGCTCTACAGTCTTAATGTTGGAGAAGAATTGCCGTTTTGAACCTCTGAAGCAGAAGCTGGGGCGGCTCAAGCGCGATTGTAATGACATGGGCCAGCTAATGGCGGCTCTAGTTAAATACACCGACTCTGATAGTACCAAGGATCCCGCGTCTGATGAGGAAAGGACAGGGAAGGGAAAGAAGAACGGCAACGCTAAGGGTCTTCAGCAGAACCCGGCGAATCAAGGAGGTAATAATAAACGTAAGGCTGATGGCAGCTCAGAGTTTGTGGCTAACACGCAGGGCAACAATCAACGACGCAAGGGGAGGCCACCTCCTCGGTCTGGCGGGTCAGGTCCGACACTTGAGCAGTTGTTGAACGAGCCCTGTCCAAGACATGGCACCCGGGAGAAGCCAGCCACACACCTATGGAAAGACTGTGCGATCATGAAGGCTTTCAAAAATTCCAATGTGTTTGACAACGGTCATGGGCCTGGTGGCAGTTCAGGCGGTGGCGGCTTTCATGGCCCGGGTGGCGGCTCAAATTCTAATTTTCAAGGTCCTCAAGGTAACCCGAGTGGTTATGATCAGCAATCTAACCAAGGAGGTCAGCAACAGCAGCAATCCGGATATCAGAGTAACCCGAAGCAGCTGAATAGTGGGCAATACCATGTGTTTACCACCAGTTTGTGTAAAAGGGACCAGAAACTTCATAAGAGGGCTGTAAACACCGTTGAACCAGCGGTCCCTCGTTATTTGAGATGGTCTGAGCAGCCTATTTTATGGAGCAGGGATGATCATCCTCCACGGTTGACAATCCGGGTCACTTGGCGTTAGTGGTGGCGCCTCAAGTCGGTGTATATAAATTCACAAAAGTGCTCATGGATGGAGGCAGAAGCATCAACATCCTCTATTATGAGACCTTTCGTCGCATGGGATTGACTGATACAAATCTCAAGACGTCCAACACCATTTTTCATGGTGTAGTGCCTGGTAAGTCGGCATATCCAGTGGGCAAGATTGAGCTGGAAGTGGCCTTTGGGGATGAGCATGATTCCAGGGCTGAGAAATTAAGTTTTGAGGTGGTCAAGATCCGGAGCCCATATCACGCACTATTTGGACGGCCGGCTTATGCGAAGTTCATGGCACGACCGTGTTATGTGTATTTACAGCTCAAGATGCCGGGTCACAAGGGCACCATCACAGTGCATGGGAGTCGGAAGATAACCTTGGAGTGCGAGGAAGGCGCCGCCGCTTATGCTGAGTCGGTTTGTGCAACAGAGGAGTTGAAGTACTATAAGGATAATGTTGACCCGGCGGACCTGACATCTTTGAAGAAGCCAACCACGGAACACGAATCGGTGATGAAATTTAAGCCGGCCAATGACACCAAGCTTGTCGATTTCATCCCAGGCGACTCATCTAAGCAGTTCAGCATCAGCGCCAATCTGGATCCTAAATAGGAAAGCGCGCTCATCGAGTTCATCCATGAGAACCGGGACATCTTCGCATGGAAACCTTCTGACATGCCGGGTGTACCAAGAGAACTCGCTGAGCACACTCTTAATATTGATCCAAAGTTTAAGCCAGTCAGGCAGTTCCTTCGGCGGTTTAATGAGGAGAGGCGCAAGGCTATTGGTGAGGAGGTGGCCCGGCTCTTGGAGGCCGGGTTTATTATGGAAGTTTTTCACCCAGAGTGGTTGGCTAACCCGGTGCTTGTACTAAAAAAGAACGGCACCTGGCGTATGTGTGTGGATTACACAGATTTAAACAAGGCATGCCCGGTTGATCCTTTTGCTCTCCCACATATTGATCAAATCATTGATGCTACGGCGGGTTGTGAGCGTTTGAGTTTTTTGGATGCTTATTCTGGTTATCATCAGATCAAGATGGTAGTTAAGGACCAAGAGAAGATGGCTTTCATTACTCCGTTTGGAGCCTTCTGCTATGTGTCTATGCCTTTTGGGCTTAAAAGTGCCCAGGTGACTTATCAACGATGTGTGCAGAACTATCTCCATGATCAGATTGGGCGTAATGTTCACGCTTATGTGGACGACATTGTACTGAAGTCCAGAGAGAAGGAAACCTTGATAGATGATCTGAAGGAAACCTTTGATAATCTCCGGGTCTACAAGATGATGCTTAACCCGGACAAGTGTGTTTTTGGAGTGCCAGCAGGCAAGCTTTTGGGTTTTTTGGTTTCTAACATAGGCATTGAGGCTAACCCGGAGAAGATCAAGGCGATCACCTCTTTGGATAAACCGGCGTGTATTAATGACGTTCAGTGTCTGGCGGGTCGTATTGCTGCCCTAAGCCGGTTCATAAGCCGGCTAGTTGAGAAGGCCATACCGATGTATCAAATGATGAAGAAGATGGACGATTTTGTCTGGAGTGATGCTGCTAATACTGACTTTGAAGATTTGAAGAGACAGTTATCTGAGCCGTCGGTCCTTGCTGCTCCCATTGATAAGGAGCCACTATTGCTATATGTGGCTACTAACACACGTGTTGTGAGTGTTGCCATTGTGGTTGAGTGTAAGGAGGCTGGCAAGGAACATCCGGTTCAACCGCCGGTTTACTACATCAGTGAGGTGCTTATTGAGTCCAAGTAGAGGTATCCACATTGGCAGAAGCTCGTTTACGGGGTGTTCATGGCAAGCCGGAAGCTTAAGCAATATTTTCTGGGTCATCCCATCACTGTGGTCAGTTCTGCTCCTTTGGGAGACATCATTCAAACAGAGAGGCCACAAGGAGAATTGCCAAGTGGGCCATTGAGCTTGGGCCACACGGTTTAAAGTATGTGCCACGCACCGCTATCAAGTCTCAGGCATTGGTGGACTTCATCAGTGATTGGACAGAATTGCAGATGCCTGAAGAAAAGCCGGACAACACATATTGGACTATTCACTTTGACGAGTCAAGGCAATTGGAGGGCTCGGGGGCTGGAGTTGTTTTAGCTTCCCCTCGAGGTGACAAATTTTGTTACGTGCTACGGTTGATGTTTCCCTGTACTAACAATGCAGCTGAGTACGAGGCCTTACTCCATGGTCTACAGATGGCTAAGGAGATGACCTTAAGCCGGTTAAGATGCTTTGGCGACTCAGATTTGGTGGCTCAACAAGTGTCAGGCAAGTGGGACTCCAAAGATCCTCTCATGGCGGCTTATCGCCGTGAAGTTGATGCCATTGTAGGACATTTTAAAGGTTACCAGGTGGACCATATTGATCGCAGAAAGAATGAGGCGGCTGATGCCTTAAGCCATTTGGGCTCTCAGCGTAAGCCGGTGCTGCCTAACACTTTCTTGGATATTCTGCATAACCCTTCTGTCAAGTTACCTACGGAGCAAGACTTGGCTGTGCCTGACCCGGAAGCGCAGTTGGTGGCGGTTCTTCATGTCATTCCAGATTGGACAGTGCCATATTTGGCTTACATGACCCGGGGCGAGTTGCCGTAAGATGAAACCCTGGCCAGACAGATAACCCGGCAGTCTAAGTCAATGACAATTGTCAACGGCGAGTTGCATCATCGCAGTGTTACTGGGGCGCTTCACCATTGTGTTTCCCCGGAGGAAGGTCAAGACATTCTTCGTGAGATTCATGAAGGAGATTGCGGTCATCATGCCGGCTCAAAATCACTTGTGGCTAAAGCTTTTCGTCACGGGTTCTATTGGCTGACGGCTCATCTTGATCGCAGGGATCCGTCGATGATGTGACGGTGTCGAAATTTTCAAGACGGGCTCATGTGTCGGCTCAAGAGTTAAGGATGATTCCAATTACCTGGCCGTTTGCAGTCTGGGGGCTTGACATGGTTGGGCCTTTTAAAAGATCCCAAGATAAAAAGACCCACCACCTGGTGGCGGTTGATAAATTCACAAAGTGGGTTGAGGCAGACCCGATCAATAAGTGTGATGCAACCACGGCGGTTCAATTCATGAAAAAGGTGATTTTTCGCTTTGGGTTTCCACACAGCATTATAACTGACAATGGCACTAATCTGTCCAAGGGAGCCATGGAGGAGTTCTGTCAACGTGAGCATATCCGGCTCGATGTTTCCTCAGTGGCTCATCCTCAATCCAATGGCCAAGCAGAAAGAGCCAATCAGGAAATCTTAAAAGCCATCAAGCCCCGGCTTATGGTCCCTTTGCAACAGACGTCGGGTTGTTGGGTAGAGGAGTTGCCTTCGGTGATATGGAGCATCAATACTACCCCCAACAGGTCTACGGGTTACACGCCTTTCTTTATGGTTTATGGTGCCGAGGCGGTTCTGCCCAGTGACATCCGGCATGACTTGCCCCGCGTGGCGGCTTATGTTGAAGCTGATAATGAACAAGCTCGTCAGGATGCGCTTGACATGTTGGATGAGCAGCGTGACTTAGTAGCAGCCCGTTTGGCAATTTATCAACAGGACCTGCGCCGCTACCACAGCCACCGGGTTAAGTCCAGAGCCTTTCAAGAAGGTGACTTGGTGCTCCGGCTCATCCAGGATCAGTCCGACACGCACAAGCTATCCCCACCTTGGGAAGGACCCTTTGTGGTCAGCAAGAACTTGAACAACGGGTCATACTACCTCATCGATGTTCGAGAGCACAAAGACTCAAGTAAGTCGGAGGTGGAGACCCGCTGGCCGTGGAATATCGCTCATCTTCGGCCTTACTACACTTGAGCCACCGGCTCCCATGATGTACATATTTTGACGATGTATATATTATAATAAATAATAAAGCAGGACCTCTGTCCTTTTTGCATCCTCAAAGGTAATATGTCATTGTCATTGTCATTATCTTTTTCAATTAATCACTTGGGGGCTGATCGTATTCGAATCTAGCTTAACCCGATTGATACGGCTTATGATCGTATTCGAATCTAGCCGTTAAAATTTTAGATGATCACTTGGGGGCTTCCTGTTCAAACATAGGTCGTATTCGAACCAAAGAGAACATAGCTGTCGGTACCCTTTTGATTGGCACACTGCCAAGCCCACTTGGGGGCTTCTTGATCGTATCCGAATCATAGCTCAACCCGTTTGGGTTTGACATGGATCATATTCGAATCAGCATCGTTAAACAACTCTCGAGGTCATTTGGTGGCTTCCTGTTCAAACATAGGTCGTATTCGAACCAAAGAGAACATAGTTGTCGGTACCCTCTTGATCGGCAACGCCAAAGCCACTGGGGACTATATGATCGTATTCGAATCTTAGCTTAACCCCTTTGGAACGCTTTACTGATCATATTCGAATCAGAAGCCTCAAAATGTTGCCTGTTTCCTTTTACAGTTTCTGCAATCGCAGTTATTTGACTGTCTTAAGGCTTTTTTATCATATTATAAAACATCTAGGGAGTGGCTTTGTTTCCACTTGCTTAACCTTGATTAATAAAGTTGTAAGCACATAACAAACATCATATATGCCGGTTTTTACAGAATTGGGTTCTCACCCTCACTGTCCGGGTCACATAAACCGGTGGTATCATTCAAAGGATCATAGGTATGATATCATCAGTTGTATTCCAAGGTTATAATTGATAACAGGCTTACCTATCTATGATTCTTTTTGGGTTTTATATAAGTTATATGACCCGCCTTGCGGTAAATCGCCAAGGATCTTGTGATTTGTTTCTGCATGCATGGCAGTTGAATCAAACTCTCTTAAGGCATAAGGAAACAGATGATAAGCATAGTATGGGTGAATATAAGCTGGCGGCTTAAACAGTGTTGAGTGTCCAACACGTGCACGATGGCATAGCAAAAGCAAGTTATCTCTACCCTATTACATGACTCCTCGAGTCCAAATGATTAACATTGTTTTTTCAGCAAAGCATAAACATGAGCCGCCTAACGGATCAATTGTTTTGTTGGCCTGAAGCTTCCGGGTCATCCCTTTCCGCGTCTCCTTGTTCCCTGTCCTGGAAGGTTGACGATGACCAGTCAATGCCACTCAAAGCTTCAAATTCAGCTTCATCATCAATTAATCCGGCCGGGTCAACTTCAGGGGCGAAGGTATGCTTACGGATGGGAGGGATCAGGCTGATCACTGCATAATGCGGAGTTGGAATCCTCCGGTTTTCTGCATCATAACCCGGCTGGTACTTGGTAAGATCCGTGTCGTTGCCAATCAGAGTGGCCACAGGGCGTATCTCCTTTACATAGGTGGTGAAGTCCTCCTATTCAAAGGGTGTGCGGTCCTCTTTCAGACTTGGATATCCAATGGTGATGTCGGCCGGGTCTAGTTCTGGGAGCCACACCTTGGCCCGGCTCAATGCAGCCACGGCTCCGGCTCTCGCAGAAGATCGCCTTAATTCATTGCATCGTTGAGGTAGCACGGCCAGCCGTTTTAATACAGCCACTAGGAGGGTGGGAGTTTCATTCGACAAGGCTACTGCGGCTAAAGCACGCTGAGACCCGGTGTAGAGTTGTTCCACCAGGGTATAAACCGCCTTCAATTTTGTCACAATGCTTTGGTTCAGATTTGAACTCCTGGGGCCTGCATTACAAAATAAAGTGAGTTAGTAAAATTGATATGTTCATTGAATAAATTCAAATACTTAACAATTACAGGGCAACTTACCAAAGATTGCTGAGACCATCTGAGATATACGGCGCTTTAAGCCGGATAGTTCGACGGTTGTCTTTGCAAGAGCGGCCCTATTTTTTCAGCCCGATCAGTCAAGGCTATTTTTTCATCAGCCCAGGCCTTCTTTTCAGCTTCAAAGTCTTTTTTCATTTTTTTCCTGTTCAGACACACTGAATTCAAATTTGGAGTTGGCTTTTTGGGTTTCGGCCTCCTGTGCTTCTAGGCGGCTCTTCAAATCAGATATTTCTGATTCAAATTGACTAGTGGTGGCCTGTCCAAACACCGGATCAGAGTCAGGGTTATCATAATGCAATATTAAGTCCCAAGCCTTTTGCAAGCAAAACACTTGGCACTTGGGGGCTAATGTATGCTAAAGAATTTTTTGCTTAAGTGGCGGTTCATGACGGTAAGTCCCAAGCACTTTGCAAGCAAGAATACTTGGCACTTGGGGGCTAATGCATATTGTTGTTTTACAAGTATTTTACTTGATTCAAGTATAATAAGGATCGGCTCTACCATGTTGGTTAAGCCGCCCCTTAGGGATTACGGAGTAAGCCGGAGTTCTTACATGTTTTATTCAAATATAACACTACTGTCACTAATTTTGTTTCTAAGTTTATAGCATATTCATCATAAGAAATAGACTTGGGGGTTGGCATGGTAAGGATAAATAAGTATGGAGGAAAGGTTATACCTCAAACTTCTGATACATTTGCTTCACCATATCAATTTCGGTGTCACGACTGCTGTGCACTTGGTTCATATAGCCAGAAAAGACTTCACTAATACTCAGGTGAGTATAGTCAGTGACATCAAATTTAACCCGGCGGCGTTCCAGAAGTTCTTCCTTGGCAGAGCACTTGGCTAGTACGGTTGGTTTTCCCGGTTCAACAAAGCTGGTCTTGGTGATTTCGACATCAGCATCTTGAGGATTATCCGTCCGGGGCGGGCTAGGAACTTCCAGGTTTTCAGAACCATCGACAGCTTGCTCGACAGGCGGGCCAGCAGTAGCAGTTGGCGTGTCATGAGTTAGCTCAGGCGGCGGCTCATGGGTGGAGGCTTCAGGTGCGGCCGTTCCAAGTTCCGGCTCAGTTAAGATTGGTTCTTCAGCCGGCTTATTCTTCTTCGCCCTTTTGCTGGGCTTTGCTTTTCCGCTTCATAAGATCAAAAGGTCAGTACAAATACAGCAAACTGAAACGAGTATAAGTTAAGCGGGTTATCATTACCCTGGAGCAGTTTTGAAAGCCAGCAAATTGGACTGCATTGACTCGCCAGAGGAAGGTGAAGTTTCCTGATAGTTTGAGTTAGAAGAATTGAGTGGTTCACGAATGAGACCCGCCAAAGGATAAGTGGGATATAAATCGGAGGTAACCTTGTTCCGGTGCTTCTTTGGTGCATTTGCTAAGCCGGAGGAAAGTTCGGCGTCCTTGCTGGTCCGGGTTTGCCTCCGATTCTCATGTGTATGTTGCTTCAAAAGAAATTGAGGATCTTGATAAGCTAAAGGATGCGAAAATCTTACTTTCCGAGTTACTCTTCGGACTTTCCGTCTTAGCAAAGGCTCGAAGTCGGAGGAAATAATAGTTACCTCTTCATCAATTGCATGACTCGCTCCTGTATCCTCCTGATGATAATCAGTGTCAATAAGATGGTTAAAAAAGGAGCCTAGAGAGTCAAGAGCTACCTCTGACTCAGAGGTGTCTTCTAAATGAAGCATATCTGAGGCGCTGGCCTTGTTCCCCTTCTTCCTGGCAGCAGCTTTCCTGGCGGCTTTCTTGGCCTTTCTGGCCTTCTTTGCAGCTTCATGATCATACTTGACCTTCCAAAATGCATCAGTGGCCTGTGAATTACAACAAGAGTTTTGAGTAAAGGAAAAAAATTGTCAAAATTGAAGGTAAAAATGCTTAAGTCAGTGGCTTACCACTGGGGCCGGTTTAGCTTTGCAGAAAGGACTTAAACTTACTTTGCCACAATCTACCAGGCTCTCATTCAGAAGAGACTTTGTCATATCATCAATGACGTCCTCTGGTAAATCGTCAGGGTTGTGCTGCAGAGGATCATTCTTCTTGCCTGTGTAGTCGCACATCAAGCCGGGGCGGCGGCTCAAAGGAATAACCCGCCAAGCAAGCCAAACCCGGACCAGATCAATGCCGTTTAAACCATTCCCTAGAAGAGCCTTAACTTTACTCATGGTGGGGGCAAGTTTTTGGCGTTCAGCAGGAGACAACTTATCTGGCAAAGGGTGAGTGGGCTCGAGGCGCAGGGCGCGAAAGCCGGGAAGAGGTTTCTCATCAGTCAACTTTGAGCCGGGTGGAGAAAAGCCCCGGTTCATGTGATCAGTAAAGACAATGACTTCCCCTTCTTTGGGTTGAGGTTTTTCTTCTGTCGGATCAGGAGCACGGTAGGACATGACTTCCTTCTTTGGCAGATAGCCAGTCGTCAGAAAATCATTAAGTGTGCTATCTGTGACGATGGATTTGACCCAGTTGCATGTAACGGGTGCTTTGGGAGCCTTGGGCGGCATCGTGAAGATGGAATCCTAAAACAGAATAAAGATTCCCGGTTCAAATTTAAGCCAGAGCGAGATATTTCAATACATAATCAATACGACAGCTTATAGAGGGGCCTAATGGTATATGGCTAGTTATGTCAGATTATTTAAGCCACCATAAGCAGTTACAGTTATTTAAGCCGTCGGGCATGGTTGAAGTTATTTATTGAGCATCTCCAAGTTAAGGCAGAGGCGTGAGCCGCCATGATTAAGTGGATCTATCAAGATACAAGCATTGACTAAGTATACAAAAACAGGTTTCACAGGTCGCAGCTATTAATTTGGATCAAATGGCTGTTCAGAAAAGAAAATATTCTAGACCTAAAAATCTAGTGCAGACCAGTTCGAAGGTTCTGAGGAGGTCTCTGAACTAGAAAGAGGGATCTACTAGCATCTGAAATGGATGCGAAACAACTACCGCATGAGTTTAGTACTTCTTTTAGATCAAAAGAGGATGCAGTGAAGAAACCATGAAGAATCCATGATGAACAACAAAGAACACGGAGGAACTCGCAAGCCCTAATGCAGATCTGAGATGCGGGAAGATGAAGACTTACAGTTGCAGATCTACTGTGGATGGTCGCCGCCGTTCTCTGAACCGATTCAAGTTGATGTAGCGGCCGAGGTTGGTGAAGACGAGGTGCTCCGCGGCGGCGGCGGCGGCGGAGCTCGAGCAGCAGCGGAGTCGCGAGAGGAAGAAGATGACGGAAAGAGAGAGGACGAAGAAAGGCTTGGTCGTGCCTATTTATAAGGGAAGATAGATAGAGTGGGCGCGAGAAACGAGGAGGCCGAAACATGGTTATCCAGCTACTCAGACGCCTCGATTTTCGGAATGGTCATTAAAGATAAGGATCCGTTGGGATATGATTGAATAAATATGAATTAAAGGGCAGATGACATCATGGCGGGTTATCATGAATCCAGAAATGACGTCCTAGCGGGTTATAAATTCTCCCACAGGTGGAAGACAGAAGACTTCTTCTTGAGTGTTGAAGATTGACATGAACCAGTTCAAATCAATCTGGGGCCAAATGTTGGGGATATAACTATTAGTATAACCCGCCCAGGAGGGGCCGGGCTACGTCTATGGCGATTTGTTATATGAAGCCCAATATCAAGCTTGAAGATGGCGGTTCAGTTAAGGGCCCAAAGACCAAAGGCGACTTAAGGCACATAGTGATAAACCGCCATAATGGCATGACTTGTATTATAAGGCAAGAATAACTAGTCACCGAGCCGGACACTGTTTATGAGCCGGCCGGGACTCTGTAGGCCGCAGGGCGTCAACCCATGTACATAAGGGGACGACCCGTCGGCGGCTTAGGACAAGTAACATCAACTCGAGAGCTAGGTTAAGCGGATTCGCTCCCTGGTTATCGAGACATAAGCAATCCCACCTCAAACTGGATCGTAGGCTTTTAGGCTTTTACCTTCACCGTAAGGGGCCGAACCAGTATAAACCTCGTGTCCTTTGTCCCGATTAACCCCTTCTTGCTTCCTAGTTGCGATGGCTCCACGACTAAGTCCTTTTGCTAGGACATCTGCCGTGACAATTCCACGACAAAAATGATAAGAAAAACATGAAACCTTGCTTGATTTAATGTCATGCCACCAAGATGATGTGGTAAAAAAATTGGCCTGTTTGACGAAAGTTTGGACACACACCCCTCACAAACCGGAGCAACTCACTAGAAGGCTCGTGGTTCCGAGAGGGAAGAATGCATGTTTGATGACGAACGGGAGATAGCTTCCTCTTACGGCCTTCAATTTTTTTTCTACGTCTAACATGCGCTACTACAACTGTAATGTGAAATTTTTGAAAATTCTAGGGGTCATTTGACCTTTTAAAGACATTTAAGTGATTTTCTAACCATTTAATGACAGTAATTCAAATTTGAACTACATCTACATGCAACGCCTAACCAAAACGGTTTGAAAAATCATATATGTGTACTTGTGTGCGAGTTAATTCCATGTGCAGTAAATTAGAAGGAATTTTCAAACATATTGGTCTCACAACATGGACACATACATACGTATGCATGCAGTGGCATGGCATTTTAATTCCAAAAAATAAAAAATGATCAAAAAACATGAAACCTTGGTTGATGTAATGTCATGCCACCAAGATGATGTGGTAAAGAAATTGGCATGTTTGACGAAAGTTTGGACACACACCCCTAACAAAACGGAGCAACTCACTAGAAGGTTTGTGATTCCAAGAGGGGACAATGCATGTTTGATGACGAACGGGAGATAGCTTCCTCTTACGGCGTTCAAATTTATTTCTACGTTTAACGTGCACTAATACAACTGTCATGTGAAAATTTGAAAAATTTCAGGGGTCATTTGACCTTTTAAAGACATTTAAGTGATTTTGTAACCATTTAATGTCTGTAATTCAAATTTGAACTACATCTACATGCAACGCCTAACCAAGACGGTTTGAAAAATCATATTTTTGTGTACTTGTGTGCGAGATAATTCCATGTGCAGTAAACTAGAAGGATTTTTCAATCATATTTGTCTCACGACGTGGACACATGCATACGTATGCATGGAGTGACATGGCATCTTAATTCCAAAAAATAAAAAAAATGATCAAAAAAACATGAAACCTTGGTTGATGTAATGTCATGCCACCAAGATGATGTGGTAAAGAAATTGGCATGTTTGACGAAAGTTTGGACACACACCCCTCACAAACCGGAGCAACTGAGTAGAAGGTTCTTGGTTCCGAGAGGGAACAATGCATGTTTCATGACGAACGGGAGATAGCTTCCTCTTACGGCCTTCAAATTTATTTTTACGTTTAACGTGCACTAATACAACTGTCATATGAAAATTTGGAAAATTTGGGTCATTTGACCTTTTAAAGACATTTAAGTGATTTCTAACCATTTAATGACCGTAATTCAAATTCTAACTACACCTACATGCAACGCCTAACCAAAACGATTTGAAAAATCACATTTTTGTGTACTTGTGTGCGAGTTAATTCCATGTGCAGTAAATTAGAAGGAATTTTCAACATATTGGTCTCAAGGCATGGGCACATGCATGGAGTGCCATGGCATTTTAATTCGAAAAAATTAAAATATGATCAGAAAAAACATGAAACCTTGCTTAATTTAATGTCATGCCACCAAGATGATGTGGTAAACAAATTGGCCTGTTTGACGAAAGTTTGGACACACATCCCTCATAAACAGGAGCAACTCACTAGAAGTTTCGTGGTTCCGAGAGGGAACAATGCATGTTTGATGACGAATGGGAGATAGCTTCCTCTTACGGCCTTCAATTTTTTTTATGTTTAACGTGCACTAATACAACTGTCATGTGAAAAATTGGAAAATTTCAGGGGTCATTTGACCTTTTAAAGACATTTAAGTCATTTTCTAACCATTTAATGACCGTAATTCAAATTTGAACAACATCTGCATGCAACGCCTAACCAAAACGGTTTGAAAAATCATATTTTTGTGTACTTGTGTGCGAGTTAAAAAATCATCAGACGATGTAAATATTTGGTGTTCAAAAAAGAAAATGTAAAGATCTGGCAAGACAACCTGCCCCCACACGATTGGCACTCTATCTAGTGGCTCGAGGTTTGGTAGGTGAGTGGTGGGGATCATTAATCAGACATGGTTCTGTATTGGGAACCGTCAGCTATTATGTTCACACATGGATTTTGCTGCGGGAATCGTGTGTAATTCAAACTACAGTACTCGTAAATTCCGGCGACTGGCGTGTGTACTGTCCCCGTCGATCTAGATTCCGGCCACCAATAAATACTACTTTGCTCACGTCGTCCCGCCTGCATTCTCATCTACATCCTCCCCTCGCTCGCCATCTCTCTCTCTCTCTCTCTCTCTCTCTCTCTCTCTCTCTCTCTCTCTCTCTCTCTCTCTCTCTCTCTCAAATCTCTGCCATGGCGCCACCGGTCTGCCCACGCGCCGACGAGAAGTCGCTGCCCCCTGAGGACGCTCACTCGATTAGCAGCGACGAGGACCCCTACGCGTCGCCTGACAAGGTTGCGCCGGACCCCCCAACTTTGGATTGGTTTTGGGTTAGTACAATCTTTGTCTGTGGAAGTCGCTGCCGCCGGCTGAGAAAGCCAGGTAAGTGGCATTCAATAAGGAGATGGCGGAAGAGGAAGCCAGGTACCAGGCGGCCCGTGAAGCCCGTGATGCCGCCTGGAAAAAGGAGGTGGCGGAGCTTTGTGGGCGGGCGCGTCGTCGTGCCGAGGAGGTGTACGAAGACGGGTACTTCGCGAGGAAGGTCATAGGAGTTGGGTGCCTCATCGCTGCGTGGAGGTGGGCCGATAAGCTCCAGCGTGCCACCGACGAGGAGCTCCGGTGGGCGCCCAACAAAATGGCAAGATCAGCCGTGTGTGTTCGCCAGCAAGAGGCAGGTCGATACGTAAAGCGCTGCGAGGCGGAGGAGGCGGAGTACTGCCTCCGATCGGGAAGACGCCGCACCGTGGAGCTCTTGGCGAGGGCTGCGGAATACTGGCCCTGGAGGGATTATTAATTTTAGTATTGTTAGTTTTCAATTTTATGCATTGTACCTAGTAGTTAAGTATCATCACGTATATGTGATGATATTATATATATATTCTGCGATGAACTAATGAACAATTAATATATATATATATATATATATATATATATATATATATATATATATATATATATATATATATTATGAATTCCATTTTCTATCTGTTTTTGTATACTAATTTCAATCTAGCTGTTATCATCCACATATACAAAATGGAAAGCATATATAAACACATTGAAACAGAACATATAAGAACGGAAAACAGAGTACACACATTGAAACAGAGCAAAACTATGATTGCTGTGAATACATAGTTATCCACGTCGAAACGACTTTTCAAAATAAAACGCGTCCATGAGACCATGACCAGCAGCCCTTGCCTATGGTAGCTCTTGGCTCTGCCTGAACTCGTGCAGGCATTCATCCAAGCGGTCGACACGCTCGCGGTACATCTGGAGCGCGATCTCGAGCTCCAAGTTGGCTACTTCATCGGAGATCACCAGCTCGAGGATGCGACGGCCATGTTCCTCTACTGCGCCCAGGTGGACACCTGGGCCAAGGAGGTGGTCGAGCCTACGGACCAGCACGTTGGCATCCAGCGAGCCGCGGACAAGGCGAACGGCGGCACTCATGCGAACGGCGCGGCGGGCGTCCGGTGCAAGTACGGCGTGGCTGGCCTCTGGTGCAAGTACGACGCTGAGGGCCTCTGCCCACTCCTGGCAAGCAATGGGGGTACTGACGGGACGTGTACCCAGCTGCGACACCGTGTCGATAGTAGGCAAGCGCCGATGGATCAGCTCTTGCTGTGCGGCGCGCCGCGCCTCTCACTCTACAGCGCTTCAATGGTCTCGGCGTGCAGCGAGCCTCAGCCTATCGGCGCGGACGCGCCTAGCTTGCTCTGTGGCACGCCATCGATCATGTTGTGCGGCGAGCTGCAGCCTGTCGGCGCTAACATGCCTATCTTGATCCGCGGCGCTCAAGCGCCATGCGCCAAAGGTCTGCTCAACCTTGGCGATGACGCGCATCACGGCGTCGTCCATCGCGTTGCCGGGGAGAGCCTCGGCCTCGACGGGCCGTAGCGCCTACTCGTTTTCCTCGTCGACGAGGTTGATTGCACAGGCGGCGCTTTGGTGGGTTTGCATGCTTGGAAAAGGTGGATGTGCTACAGGTTGCGCTTGCCGCCTCCGTGCGTCGTGCGCCGCCTATGCGCAATATCGCTGGGTGGCGGGAAACAGGTGAGGAAATGGCGGGAAGCGGTGGCGTGTTCATAAAACGCCATCAATTAATGGAAACTTTGCATAGAAGGAACATCGAGCTAGCACAAGAAGTAGATGATGATCAGATGAACACGGACCACACTAGGGAACCCATCGGTGATGAATTCATCAATCCCAAACGGTTGAATACTAGCAAGCGTTTGCCCACAACACACACGGCTTATTCCATCACAAACAGGTTGGATGGATCAACTGTATGCCATGGATCGCACATTGTCAAAAAGTAATGGGTAGACCTTCTATAACATGTGTTAAAAAATAAAAAAATAAAAAACAAGGACCTTGAGGTTAAATTAACTCATGGGATGGATCGTATCAGTCATTTAATTTGACAGATATGACACATCCTATCAGTTAATTTAACATCAACACAACTTCCCATCCAGTCACCCATCTGATGGCTGCTCCAGCCCGAGCACACTTAACTTGAGAGTTTTCTTACATGAGCTACTGGTGGAACAGCTAGTCCTTGCTGATAGGATGCCTCTTCGCATCCATATGGCGTATCCGGATGACCGCCCGTCCCCCAATGGCCAATAGATGTTGTGTAGACAGAGCATATCACATACGTCTTATTAGAAGCAATCGTCTGTGTTATTATCGGTCTTCGCACACATTTTTTATTACAAACCTGTTTGCCACGTATCACACACATCTTGTTATATTGAACCGTTTCTGTTCTCTTGTCTCAACGCAAACAGTTCATCCGAGTGAACCGCATGCCGTATATCGCACACACCTTCATCTGGTTGCCCGTTTCTTTTGTGTTGCCTAATCACAAACAGTTCATCCGAGTGAATCGTATGCTGTATATCGCACACACCTTCATCTGGCTGCCCATTTCTTTTGTTCCTCCTCATCGCAAATAGTTAATTGAGCTGAACCGTATGCCCTGCATCGCACATGCAACTAAAATATGAACCGTGTTTGATGCATCCTCCATCGCAAACATTTTGCACCTTTTTTGACGGCTATTTTACACCACCGTTTGCGATTATGGCATCGCACACAATTTCGTCGAAGGGTGTCTGATCGTAGTGTCGCGTTAGCAGCATCCTGCAGTAGTGATATATCCAGCAATTTCTCTCTTCAGGCTAGGCCACCAAAATCTTTCCCTCGAATCCAAATACATCTTAGTATTACCTGGGTGAATAGAATAAGGTGAATCATGCGCCTCCTGAAGAATTAACTTCCTGATGTCTGCATCTTGAGGTACACAAATACGCTTCTCAAACCATATGGCCCCATGTTCATCCTCATGGAAACCTTCTGCCTTAGCTTTAATTATATTCTCTTTTATCACAGCAATCTCCCTATCACCCTTTTGAGCTTCTCTGATCCTGTCAGGCAAAGTAGACTTCACCTCCAATGTTGCCAAATATCCCTTAGGAACCATCTCCAACCTGAGTTTTGTGAGCTGTTCACATAACTCTTGTGGCATGTCGTCAACAGGAATTGCATTAGCATGGCCCCTACGACTCAATGCATCAGCAACAACATTAGCCTTACCAGGATGATACTGCACATTCAAATCATAATCCTTAATAAGCTCTAACCATCTCCTCTGCCTGAGGTTCAAATCCTTCTGAGTAAAAATATACTTCATGCTCTTATGATCAGTAAATATATCACAATGATTACCAATAAGATATGGCCTCCAAGTTTTCAATGCATGAACAACCGAGGCTAACTCCAAATCATGTGTAGGATAATTATGATCATGATTCTTAACCTGATGTGAAGCATAAGAAACAACTTTACCTTCTTGCATCAAAACATTCCCAAGCCCTTGATGAGAAGCATCACAATATACCTAGAAGTCCTTATGTATATCAGACAGAATAAAGACTGGTGCTGTAACCAAACGCTTATTCAATTCCAAGCTGGCTTCACATTCATCAGTCCAAACAAATTTCTTATCCTTCAACAATTTAGTCATAAGCTTTGCAATTTTGGAAAAGTTCTCAATAAATCTCCTGTAATAACATGCAAGGCCCGAAAAGTTGTGAATCTCCCCAACTGGCGTGGGTGTCTCCCACTCTGTAACTGCAGCAACCTTAGATGGATCAACTGCAACTCCATTACCTGACACGACATGTCCAAGAAATGCTATCTCATCCAGCCAAAAATCACACTTGCTGAACTTGGCATACAACTGATGTTCCCTCAGTTTCTCCATTACTAAACGCAGATGCGCCTCATGCTCTTGCTTATTATTGGAGAACACCAATATATCATCAATGAAAATAACCACAAATTTATCCAAAAACTCCATAAACACCTTGTTCATCATATTCATGAAGTATGCAGGGGCGTTAGTCAATCCAAATGACATAACAGTATATTCATACAACCCATACCTCGTAGTAAAAGCAGTCTTTGGAATATCTTGCTCAAGAATCTTCAATGATGATAACAAGAACGAAGATCAATCTTAGAAAACACAGTAGCTCCCTCCAACCGGTCAAACAGATCATTTATCATAGGAAAGGGATATTTATTCTTAATGGTTACCTCATTCAGAGAACGATAATCAACACACATCCTCAAGGTCCCATCCTTCTTCTCCACAAACAAAACTGGAGCTCCCCAAGGTGATGAACTTGGGCGAATAAAACCTTGTGCCTGCAATTCCCTTATCTGCTTCTTCAATTCCTCCAATTCTTGAGGAGGCATTCTGGTCTCTTTGCAATAGGTCTAGTGCCTGGTATTAAATCAATAAGAAACTCAATATCTCTATCTGGTGGCATACCTGGCAACTCCTCTGGAAACACATCTGGGTAGTCCCTCACAACTGGCACGTCTTCCAGGCTACCCCCTTAAGAGGGTTCACCTGCACCTGATTATGCTTATACTTACATACATACTTGATCCTATTCCCTCCTGGTGCACTGAGAGTAACTGATCGACTGGCACAATCAATATGACCTTTATATTTGACCATCCAGTCCATACCCAAATAATATCCAGACCTTGTGACTTCAATATAATCAAATATGTCAAAAATTCATACTTCCCAATAGACAAGGTCAACTGGTGACAACCAACACCTGCTATCATCTCAGCTCCTGGAGAACTCACTCTAATAGGCATGCTAAGGGTTTTCGTTGGCAATCCATGTTTATCAACAAATAACCTCGAAATGAATGAATGTGATGCACCAGTATCAAAAAGAACTAGTGTAGGTATTGAATTGATCAAAAACTTACCAATCACTGCATCGGGTTCATTGTATACCTCCTCCACATTAACATGGTTGACATGACCCTTTTGGAAGGGGTTTGGCTTGCTGGATCATGGGTTCTTCGGCTCCGGGCAATCTGTGGCATAGTGCCCCATAACCTTACACCTGAAGCACAGTACCTGACTCACATCTTTTGGCGGACGTGTAATCTGGTGGTTCTGCTTATTGTTTCCTCCATTACCATTACCATTACCATTACCTCTGCCACTGCCATTGTTACTCTTGTGTCCATTGTGATGATGGTGGCCATTATGGTTGTGGCCATTCCCGCCATGATGACTATGTCCATTACCTCCATGATGATTATTTCCATTACCTCCATTACCATGATATGAAGTGTGTGGCTTCTGTTGTGGTCCTGAATTGTACCTGTTATTGTTGTTGTACTTCCTCTTGTGATTCTCTATGGCCTGATGCTTCCCCTCTAGCATAATAGCCTTATCAATCAGGTCCTAACAATTATTAAAAGTGGTCACTGTCAACTGAATGCTCAAATCATCATTCAGGCCCTCCAAGAATTTCTCCTGCCTAGCTGCATCACTTTTAACATCATTGGGAGCATAACGTGCAAGATTATTAATTCCTCCACATACGCATTAATTGTGCGACCTCCTTGGCGCAAACTGCGAAACTCCTTTTTCAGACTCATAGCACCAGCAGACACATGTGCAGCATGAAAAGCATCCTAAAACCATGGCCAAGTGATAGTAGCAATGGGAAAAGTGACCAAGTAATTGTCCCACCAAGCTGTGGCAGGACCCTCGAACAAACGTGAGGCAAACCAACCTCAAGAACCTGTTAAGCATATCCATAGGTGGCGGGTTGTTGTTGTTGTTGTTCTGGTGGTTCTGAGCAAGCAACTGGATCAACCGAGCCTACCCCTGAAGCAACTGCTGCATGTACGGAGGTATGTCATTGCCATTGTCGTCTACTCCTGCACCAGTGCGTCTAGTCTCACGCCTTGGAGGCATCTGGTGGGAAAGCATAGAAGAGTTATAGATATAATAGAGCCAAAAGCTATGTATATAAATATATATTCTACCCATATGCATAATATGATCAAGGCAATAAAACCCAACAACAACAACAAACAATAAGATAGTCTTATATATATGTGGGTGTAACTACACCCGGTAGTAGGATGCATTTTCCCTATATGTGTGTGTGTGTGTGTGTGTGTGTGTGTGTGTGTGTGTGTGTGTGTGTGTGTGTGTGTGTGTGTGTGTGTGTGTGTGTGTGTTGTCGAATAATTTTCGACAAGATGCAATTTAACAAACAACCTACCAATCAAGCAAACAATCTAGTATCTTCATACCACGAAAGTGGGCATAATCAGATACACTAACACGATAACGTTGCAATATAAAACAAGCATGAATGGTGGTCTCAGCACTAGTTCCTACTTAACTGTTCAAGATACTTGACGGGGTCAATAAACAACAACAAGTATAGCTAGTTTATAAAATAATTTTCACTCCTATGGCTTTTCTAATCCATTTTTCATGGTCACGTCCTACAGTCGACCCACTGCTTTGATGCCATCTGTAACGACCAAACGTAGAAGGATTTGAATACCAGAATAACAAGTGCATCATTTATTATAACATATGATTCATAATTCATAAAATAAAACAATTTGCATAGCACATGGATAGCTTTATTCAATCAAACAGCGGAGAGTAGTAGAAAATAATGATGAGTCCCATCATAGCCCACTGGCGATGCTGAGTGCAGACTCGCGACCCTAACGGTATCTTACACCTGTCTAAATATCCTACAACATGAAACGTTGCAGTCGTATAGGTCAATACATTGAATGTACTGAAAAGTTACACAGGAGTAATAATAAAGCAGACCTACATGTATATGCATAGTATAACAAAAGGAAGGCTTGGGGTTTATTTTGCACAAAGCTGATTTTGTCCTCATAACTACCTAATAGTCAAATTTTCATTTAGTTCTTTTATTCCTACAATTAAAAACACAAGGTTAAGTTGGCAAATCCAACTCCAACATACCCTTTATTAAGTTTCCCGCAAATATTATGAAGTGTCACATCTGTCAAGATCATCCCACAACTGTAATGGCATAGTTGCTCAAAATTGTCCATAACCGGGGACACGGCTAATCATGATTAGTTTTCAATAATCTGTAGAGTTTTGTACACTTTACCCACTGGACCCAATACGAAGATGGAGACGAAGTCTTTCAGAAGAGGTTCCCTTAACCACCTGACGGTCACATCCCACCTATATATGCTACATCATGTCGACCTTTATGCGGGCAAGGGTTCCAACAACTGATCAACTAAGCGAGCCCATATAGCCAAGTGGCGCACATGGAAGCTACTAGTCACTAAGTCTGTCGATCTTTTTGAACACAGGCGGCATTCCACTTTGGGTGCGCTCTCATGAGCGCATGGCCTTAGAAAAGGTGCAAGACCCCATGATGTCTTCCCTCAACACCAAACAATACCACTTCCGCCAAGAGGTGAATTAAATCCTTAATTACTACTCAATTTAGTTATATATATAGTCCACACGATAACAACGCAAAAAGAAACACTCAAATCCGACAAACGGTTTGAAAGTTATGGCCTCTGGAAGGTTTGATTCAAATTCAAATGAATTCAAATTTGAAAAGTGCAAGCATGTGAAAGTTTGGTTCTGTCAAATTCTCCTGGTCATTGTGAGTGCATAGGGAAAATAATCACCTAATTTGGATATATATATATACTAAAAGATATAGCTAAAGGAAATTTTGGTTGAAATCTGAAAAAAAAACAAAAAGAAACATAAATCTCCTGCACAGTAGCGGCACTGTGGCAACTCCTATAGCAACGTTGTATCCTTGCCACGTGCCGGCTCGTGATTGGCCGAGAAACTCCTGTGCCGCTGTGCGCGTGCGGGTGCTCACCAGAAACAAAGGACGGCGGCGGCGGTTCGGGCGTAGGCGGCGGCGCGTCTCCGGCGAAGATGAAGCTACGGGCGGAGGCGGCTTCGAGTGGCGGAGGCGGTGGTGGTGCTCAGCGGCGGGGGGGGGGCGTGCTCTGCGGGCGACGGCGAGAACGCGGCGTGCTCCGGCGGCGGTCGGTGGAGCTCGTTCCTCTCCCTCTGCTGCGTTTGCGTCCACAAAGAGTTGTCAGGCAGGTGATTCGTTGAGAGGGGGATCGAAAGGAAGTAAGAGGTGCGGCCGGGGCGTCCTTACGGCGTCGGAAACGGCCGACGAACGGCGGTGGCGGCGGAGCCCCGCGGTGAGATCCAAAACGCCCCTGGGACACATGCGACCGAGGAAGGACGGGGAGAGGCCGCTGTTGGTTTCCCCTAGGGGTATTGCTCGCGTACGGTGTCCCTGGAGAGCACGGGGTCGAGCAGGGGCGCAGATCTACTCGGGTGCGGCCTCGGCGTGCGCGTGGCAGCGGTGTCCGGCTCGGTGAGGGAGAAAGCGGTGCGGGGCCCGCCGGTCAGCGGCTGAGGGCGAGGGGGCTGGGTGCGGCGTACCGCTTCGCTGCTGGGCTGCGGCAAGGGAAAGCTGGGCCGCGGGGCTGCAGTGCTGCGGCGCTGCGCTGCGTTTCTTTTTCTTTTTTTAAACAAAACTACAGCAGTTAAATAACTAAAATAAAAACACCAGGATAAAAACTATGTAAAAATATATATACACACCGTGCTCTGCGGGCGACGGCGACGGCGACGGCGAGAACGCGGCGTGCTCCGGCGGCGGTCGGTGGAGCTCGTTCCTCTCCCTCTGCTGCGTTTGCGTCCACAAAGAGTTGTCAGGCAGGTGATTCGTTGAGAGGGGGATCAAAAGGAAGTAAGAGGTGCGGCCGGGGCGTCCTTACGGCGTCGGAAACGGCCGACGAACGGCGGCGGCGGCGGAGCCCCGCGGTGAGATCCAAAACGCCCCTGGGACACGTGCGACCGAGGAAGGACGGCGAGAGGCCGCTGTTGGTTTCCCCTAGGGGTATTGCTCGCGTACGGTGTCCCTGGAGAGCACGGGGTCGGGCAGGGGCGCAGATCTACTCGGGTGCGGCCTCGGCGTGCGCGTGGCGGCGGTGTCCGGCTCGGTGAGGGAGAAAGCGGTGCGGGGCCCGCCGGTCAGCGGCTGAGGGCGAGGGGGCTGGGTGCGGCGTACCGCTTCGCTGCTAGGCTGCGGCAAGGGAAAGCTGGGCCGCGGGGCTGCAGTGCTGCGGCGCTGCGCTGCGTTTCTTTTTCTTTTTTTAAACAAAACTACAACAGTTAAATAACTAAAATAAAAACACCAGGATAAAAACTATGTAAAAATATATATACACACAGTAAAAATAACTCTACTAATGTAAACTACAGGAAGCCTTGTTCCTTATCTAAGGTAATTTTTGAAAATAAACTTTATGCAAAAGGCCACACAAACAACAATAGAATACTCAAATAAAGTATTTTGGGGATTATTAAAAATACTACTCCCTCTGTCCCATAATGTGTCAAAAAATGTCTTACATTATGGGACGGAGGGAGTAGAACATATCAGATGAACTGGAAATAATATTCTGGACATAATGTACATTTTTAAAACAGGGGAAAAGTCATGTTATCTTCACTCCAATAAATTGCCTTGAGTTGCATAATGAAAAGAATATTTCAGAAAAGGCTAATAATGCAATAAAAATATGAGATGCATATGAATGATCTATTAACATCCAAATTTAGAAAAATTGGGTTGTTACAGAGAATCATGAACCATGCAGTGTGATTGGCAAGGAAAGTCTTTGATCTTCTTCCAGATGGCGAAAGTGGTGGTGGCACCGACGACGTGATCAACCATAGGATTGGCGAGGGTGGCGTAGATCCAGAGAGCGACATGGGCGTCGAGCTCGAGGTACTAGGCGGTGGCATTGAGAGGGGGAGGATGCTCTATAAGATAGGTGATGACATATCGGAGAAAAACCACGAGGAAGAAGGATTTCCACTTGTGGTATTTGTGATCCGCGGGATTGAGAAGAAAGTTGATATGATTTGTGATGTGGTTGGCGAAGATAGGGTGATGGGGGGCAACCGGCGGCGCCGGAGAGACAATAGAGTGGAACAAGGGGGCAAACTGAGAGCCCGATGCGGAGGCGGAGGAGGAGCCACTGAGGAGGGAGGGATTTGTTCTGAAGATGAATGGCGGCGAGGAGGCTGCGAAGGAGGCCGAGGATGTGGAAGCGGCAGGCACTGTGGTGGAGAGGGAGCTTGGCGACGTGACAGAGCCGGGGGCGATGGAGGAGGGAGAACCGTCGGCCATGATGAGTTTCTGGTGTCTGATACCAAGCTGAATAGAAGAATTCTCTTTCTGTATTGATATGTTACAAAAGTGTACATCTATATGCGAGAGGGAGATAGGAAAATATTGGAGGAGGGCGAGCGCCCCAGTAAGAGGGTTCTTGATCTATCGACTCCACGTCGTCGAGTTTTCCTACCCTAGCCGCCATCACCACCAGGCGACTAGGGAGGTGATCTCTTTCCTCCGATCTCCACCGGCCAGGGCGTTGCCCCCCTCTCCCTTCGGCTGCTGCTCCGGTGGCAGGAGGGAGGGGGATCCGCCTCCACTCTGTAGTTAGGTTTTGGATTTGTAGGTCGTGGTGCGTCGTTGGGGTGGTGGGAGCGGCGCCAGACGAATAAATCTGCCTCAACTCCACTCCCACACCGGCGGTGCCCTTCATGGCGGCATCTCGGAGTTGATGGCATCATGCCTCTGCCGATCCCTCAGATCGGCAGCGTTAGGGTTCATGGATGGTGTTTGGCGAGGCGGCGGCGGCCTCCATCAGGTGTGTCTCTCCTTCTGCTCTGTCCCCGTTGCTGTGGCGTTGTCTCCGACGTCATGGTGGAGCAGGGAGGTTTTGTCGTCCAGGAGTACGCGCAGGCGGTTGTCTACACAAGTGATAGCTGGAAGATGGAGTATCTTGTGATGGATCTGTGGTGGAAGACTGACAGTTCTGGTTTCCTTCTCCGACGTCGTCGTTATGCGGGGGTGTCAGTTCTGAAGTTCGATGGCGTGTCCAGGGACATGTTGCTCCGGTCTGATTCTTTCAACAGCTATGGTTTTATTTCTGGCAAACTACTTTGGAGGTTCGTAAAGCTGCTGATTTGCGATGGAGCCACATCGAGCTTGGATGAAGAGGTGATCTGTCTTTTTACCCTTTGCTGGCCGCTTCGATGGTGTCGAAGAAAATGGACAGACGCTGATATTTTGCATATGATTTTTCTATCTTTTCAATCATGTATGGTCGGCGCTTACGTGTCTTGTAACTTGATCTTTATTCTATATAAAAGGGACACGTATTACCATGAAAAAAAATGACCGCCCTCGAGTTTTGGCACGTAGGCCTTGGCGTCGTGGATCCTATTTCCCAGGAGGTACAACAGTCACGTTACAACGTTACAACAGATAGGTACAAGTACAATTCAACACGGACTCCTACTAAAAAGTCAATTTGAACCGGACAAACTATTCAGGTCAAGCTTACTGCACATCTACATATATGTTTATTTTTTGAATAAAGATCTACATATATGAGATCCTGCTGAGGCTGCTGAGGCGATGATACAGACAATGATCGATACGATGTTGCAGCCGGGCGAAAGTGTTACCGAAGACGCGACTCTGGACGACGACGTGGTGACAGAGATCCTGCTGAGGCTGCCGTCCGCCTCCGTTCTCCGTTCCCGAGCCGTGTGCAAGGCGTGGCACCGCATCACAACGGACCCCTCGTTCCTCGCCGCCCACGCCGACCGGCGGCCCGCCGAGCTGCTCGTCGGATCAAGAGGAGAACCATGTTTTCTAGACACCATCCCGCTCTCTCTGCAACTCGACGATTTGACGAGGCCCCGGAGCCAACTCCACTGCCCCAAGCACTGTGAGATTGGCGCCCTGCTGGGTTGCTGCGACGGGCTCCTGTTGTTCCAGAAATCCCGTGAAAGTTTGTTCAGGTCCGATTTCTTCGTGTGCAACCCGGTGACCAAGCAGGGGGCTAGGTTGGACTTGAAGCCACCTTCTTGCCCCGACGTGGCCAGGCTGTGCGGATTCTACCGCCACGGCCCGTCCGGCGAGCACCGGCTTCTTGTTCTCGCCAATGAACCAAAACCTGGCTTGCCGGCACACTATGTTTACTCTCTCGCCGCCGCCGTCACCGCCAGCTCACAACTTCCTCGCCGTCTCGGACCAGTGGCCGACGGTGTAGTCGTAGACGAGTTCGCCTTTTTCATCAACCACTACGCCCACCACAGGGGCAAAATTCACTGGACGATCCATCCTCTGGCCAGAAGCGCCGAGAAGATCCTGGCGTTCGACACGGTGTCCGAGGATTTCCGGCTGATATCGCGCCCGCCATGGCCGAGGGATCACTACCGCAACGAAGATCTCTGCCTCTTGGAGTTGGACGGTACGTTAGCCGTGACGGCCCCTGAATTCGATGGAGATACCACGGAGCTATGGGTGCTCGAGGACTACGACGACGACCAGAGCTGGTCACACCGCTTCCGGATCGTCCTGCCGCCGCGGTTCTCTCCAGATTGGTGGACGGGCACCGGCGCCCCAACGTCGTCTTCGTGGCAAGCTAACTAAATAATTTCAAGGCGCTGTACAATCTTACCGAGAAGAGGATCATAAAGCAGATAGAATTTGTCAATGGCACACCGGTTTACTGCTACCTCTTCAAGGATAGCCTTGTGCCGCACGGATTCCTGAATCCGTATTAAGTTTCGGCATGGCATTCAGCGACGAATCGATGTACTCAACTCACATGCATGTAATTTACCATCGGTTGTACTCGATCAACATGCATGTACTTTGCCTTTATTTTTTTTATTTATTTTGATAATACGTGTCTCATTCATGTTATAAAAAACAAAGTACAAATCATGTAATAACCGACATGACAAAACTGAAAAGATAGTAGAACATCTCTAAAATTAACACCAACACTCGTCATCTGCCTCCGGCACCACCACAGCAGCCACCGAAGAAAAGAATGACGGATTACCTCCTCTCCTGAGCTCGACGCGGCTCAGTCGATGATATGCAGCTTTACGGACCTCTAAGGTGACTCACTAAAAGTGAAGCCATTGCCGTTGAACGAATCAAACCGGAACAACACATCGGACACGTCATCGAACTCGAGATCTGCCACCCATCACGACTTAGACACCGAAGGAGGAAATCACACCACACCAGCCATCCACAAACCACGAACCCAACGGTGCTAGAAAAATGTACCTCGTCGATCTCAACTGTGTAGCCGGTTGTACATCTGCATGAGGCATTTAATTTTGTGGTTTTGTGGCCTAGTGATATGACTAGTCAAAGTGAGTGGACTTATTGGAGAATTGAGATAACTCAGTAGACTAATTACAAAATCGAGATACTTAGAAATATTCATTGATAATGAGGACTAAATGATTACCACGACGACACATCAGCATAGCAGATGATCCACTGAAACTACAAACTAACAGTACATGCTAGAAAGTGATAAAGTAGCGTGGAGTACTAAACTAATCCAAACACAACTAGCTAGGGCAATAAAACACAGTTGCTTCACCGAGTCCTTTCCAACAGAAGGAGACATCTAGTTGTTGAGGCAAACGAACATGAGCAGCTGCACTGCAAGGTTGACATTTTTTGGCCTAAACTGATCCTAGCATTTGAGAACAAAGGTGCGAGGTTGACATTGTTTTGTCTCAGCTCCTTTATCAGATCCCTACTGTACACATCAATGTGCTTATTGTTGGAATTTTGTTAATAAGCCTTTGGCCCAAAGCCCAACTAAAATTCCGAAATTCTCTTGGCCCATTCATGCACACATGTGAGTGAAGTGAGTGAGAGAATTTAGTCCACCATGGAAGTTGAGAGAGACTTGCACCTTTTTATAAGGTGGGCTCTTCTACCACTTGTATGAGCATGAGAAGAGGAGACCTACATGCGCTCCTCCTTCTCGCTCGCCGCGCCGCGGGATTGAGTCGAGCCGAGGACAGAGCTATGCACGTTGTCTATATTTTTGTTGCTCGGGGAAAATTAATGAATAATGAGTCATTAATTAATAATTAACGGGCGCGTTAATTACTGAACCATTTCCGATTCTTTTGGATCGTGACGGCTCGGACGTGGGGTTTACTCCCACGATCTACCCCGGCCCGCACTATACAGTCAGACATACGTCTACCCTAGCCGCCGTTGCTTCGTATGGTTTCGCACCACCGTTCCAGATCATTGCGCCACCAAGCAAGTCTTCTCCATCCCTCCTTTCGGCATGCACTATATAGTCAGGCAGACGTCTACCCTAGCCGCCGCCGCTTCGTATGGTTCGCACCACCGTTCCAGATCATTACGCCGCCAAGCAAGTCTTCTCCATCCCTCCTTTCGGCGTGCACCGGGAGAAGGGACAGCAGGCCTACGGAACCCCGCCTCTCGTGATCCTGTACGGGAGAGGGGCGATCAGGTTTTTGGGGAGCGCACTCGCGCGACTGCTGGTAGCGACGACTTCGCCAACGACGAATTCTTCTCCGACCTCGGCAACCTCATCCTCGACGACATGGCCGACAACGTCAACACGGTGGTGCTGCTCCCGCTGCACCGTATGTGATTCTATCCTTCCTGTTCGAGATCGTGGTAGAATTCATGTTTCTAGTATGTGCCCTAGATGTGATCTATTTATCTACTATGCTAGTTCGCATGATTAGTTTAATCTCTGCTATTGCCATCATGATTTATCTTCTGTTTATTCAGATTAAATCTCATAGCAATTTGCTCATATTTCCAACAATTCAAAAACCTGATTATAGGCAATTTACTCCGAGTGGTTTTGCTGCACATTTGAAGCCGCCTGCCTTTAAGGGGGTGCAATTTAAGAGGTGGCGCACGAGAGCAGTCTACTGGTTTCAGACCATGTGCTGCTAAGACGCCACTAAGGGCAAGCCTGAGGGCGATCTTAATCCAGCACAGCTGGAAGCTTTTGAGAAGATCGATACTCTCTTTAAAGACGCTCTTCTGAGTGTTCTTGATGACTCCATTGTGGATTCGTATATGTCGTTTGACAACGGCAAGGACATGTGGGATGCGCTCGAGGCCAAGTTTGGTGCCTCGGACGCCGGCAGCGAGTTGTACGTCATGGAGCAATTCTATGACTACAAGATGACTGATGAGCGCTCTGTTGTACAGCAGGCTCATGAGATCTGATCGCTTCATAAAAGAACTTGAGTACTTCAAGTGTGTGTTGCCGGACAAATTTGTTGCCGGAGGCATCATTGCCAAGCTTCCACCTTCATGGAACAATTTTGCTACTTCCCTGAAACACAAGAGACATGAGTTTTCCGTTGCGGATCTCATTGGTACTCTTGATGTTGAAGAGAAGGCGAGAGCAAAAGACACATGTGCTCGAGTTGCTAAGGGAGCTTCTAGTGCCCACATGGTACAAAAGAAGAACTTCTAGCCCAACAAGTTCAAAAATAACCAGAACAAAACTCAAGGCAAATGCAAGTTTGATGCAAAGAGAAGCCGTCACATTCTACCAACTTCAAGAAGAATTCTCATAAGAAGGGGAAGGGACTTTGCCATGTCTGTGGTGACCCTAATCACTGGGCTCCGAAATGTCCTAATCGCTTTGAGGAGCATGAACATGAGAAGAGCGGCAAGTCCGCTAATGTTCTCATCGGTGATACTGATATGAAGGAATCAGGGTACGGTATTTTTCCTACCATCCTTTCAGTATTTCAATCCCTTGATTGGTTAATTGACACCGGTGCCAATGTACATGTTTGTGCTGACGCCTCCATGTTTTGTTCTTACCAGGCCACAGGGACTTCTCCCGTGCTGATGGGGAACGGGTCACATGCCATTGTTCAAGGTGTCAGTACGGTTGATCTGAAGTTTACTTCGGGGAAGACCGTGCGTCTAAAGAACGTTCATCATGTGTGGTCCATCAATAAAAATATCGTTAGCAGTTCCCATTTATGCCGAGATGGTTTTAAGTTGGTTTTCGAGTCCAATAAAGTTGTAATTTCTAAGTATGGACAATTTGTTGGAAAAGGCTATGAGAGCAGAGGCTTGTTCCGCCTGTCTTTGTCAGATATTTGCACTAAAGTTATTAATAATGTTGCATGACGTGGCTAGCCAATATGAATTTAATTCCGAAAATCTCTATTGTCAAAGGCTCCAAGTGCCAAGTATGTGTGCAAGCTAAGCAACCTCGCAAGTCCCATAAGACTGCAGAGGCAAGAGACTTGGCGCCACTAGAGCTTATACATTCTGATCTTTGTGAGATGAATGGCGTGTTGACAAAAGGTGGAAAGAGATACTTCATGATGTTGATTGATGACTCCACTAGATATTGTTATGTGTATCTTCTGAAATCAAAAAATGAGGCTTTAACTTTCTTCAAAAACTATAAAGCTGAGGCAGAGAACCAACTTGATCGAAAAATTAAACGGCCTAGGTCCGATCATGGTGGAGAGTATTTTTCCAATGAATTTGATCTATTTTATGCGTAACATGGTATAATCCATGAGAGGACGCCTCCGTACTCACCTCAGTCAAATGAGGTAGCCGAAAGAAAGAACCAAACTCTAACTGATATGGTTAACACCATGTTAGACACATCGGGTCTCTGCAAGGAATGGTGGGGGGAGGCGCTAATGACTGCGTGTCATGTCCTAAACCGAGTTCCCACAAAGCATAAGACCATGAATCCATTTGAGGAATGGGAAAGGAAAAGATTGAAACTCTCTTACCTACGTACTTGGGATTGTTTGGCAAAAGTCAATATACCAATTCCTAAGAAGCGCAAGCTTGGACCAAAAACCATGGATTGTGTTCTTTTGGGCTATACTTTTCATAGCATTGGCTATAGATTTTTGATAATAAAAGCTGAGGTATCCGACATGCATGTTGGTACGATTATGGAGTCAAATGATGCAACTTTCTTTGAGGACATATTTCCTATGAAGGATATGTAGAGTTCATCAAATCAGGAGATACCTACTCCATCTAGTGAGGAATTCGCTATAATTCCTGAACCCACCATTGCGATTGAACACGTTGAGAATCCGGTTGAGGGTGATAATGGAACTCCTATGAGGAGTAAGAGACAGAGGACTGCAAAGTATTTTGGTGATGATTTCATTGTGTACCTTGTGGATGACACACCCAGGACTATTTCAGAAGCCTATGCATCTCTTGATGTTGACTACTGGAAGGAAGCTATTCATAGCAAGATGGATTCCATCTTAGCTAACAGAACCTGGGAGATCACTGACCATCCTTATGGGTGCAAACCTGTAGGATGTAAGTTGGTGTTCAAGAAGAAGCTTAGACCTGATGGTACGATTGAAAAGTACAAGGCACGGCTTGTGGCTAAGGGTTATAGCCAGAAAGAAGGTGAAGACTTTTTTGATACTTACTCACCCATGGCTAGACTGACCACAATTCGGGTGCTACTATCACTGGCTGCCTCACATGGTCTTCTCGTTCATCAAATGGATGTTAAGACTGCTTTCCTCAACGGAGAGTTGAAGGGGAAAATTTACATGGATCAGGCAGATGGTTTTGTAGTACCTGGTCAGGAAGGATACGTGTGCAAGTTATTAAAGTCTTTATATGGCCTCAAACAAGCTCCTAAGGAGTGGCATGAGAAGTTCGAAAGAACATTAACTGCTGTCGGCTTTGTAGTAAACGATGGTGACAAGTGTGTGTACTATCGCTATGGTGGGGGGAAGGAGTTATTCTTTGTCTGTATGTCGACGACATACTGATCTTTGGAACCAAACTTGATTTAATCAAGGAGGTTAAGGATTTCTTATCTCGTTGTTTTGAGATGAAGGATCTAGGAGTAGCTGATGTTATCTTAAACATCAAGCTGTTGAGAGATAAGAATGGTGGGATAACACTGCTTTAGTCTCACTATGTGGAAAAGATCTTGAGTCGTTTAGGGTATAATGACTGCACGCCTTCTCCAACTCCATATGATGCTAGTGTGTTGCTTCGAAAGAATCGACGGATTGCTAGAGATCAACTGAGGTATTCTCAGATTATTGGCTCACTTATGTATTTGGCGAGTGCCACGAGGCCTGACATCTCTTTTGCTATGAGCAAGCTGAGTCGGTTTGTGTCAAAACCGGGAGATGATCATTGGCATGCACTTGAGAGAGTTATGCGCTACTTGAAAGGCACTGCGAGCTATGGGATTCACTACACCGGGTATCCAAGGGTACTGGAGGGCTATAGTGACTCAAACTGGATATCTGATGCTGATGAGATTAAGGCCACAAGTGGTTATGTTTTTACACTTGGTGGTGGCGCTGTTTCCTGGAAGTTTTGCAAGCAGGCCATCTTAACGAGGTCAACTATGGAAGCAGAACTCACAGCATTAGACACTGCCACTGTTGAAGCAGTGTGGCTTCGTGAGCTCTTGATGGACTTACCTATGGTTGAAAAACCAATACCCCATATCCCGATAAACTGTGATCGTCAAGATAAACAGTTCTAATGACAATATGAAGTCCTCAAGGCATGTGAAGAGGAGACTAAAATATGTGAGAAAACTGAGGAACTCCGGAGTTATTACGTTGGATTATATCCAAACGTCAAAAAACTTGGCAGATCCCTTCACAAAGGGTCTATCACGTAATGTGATAGATAATGCATCGATGGAGATGGGTCTGAGACCCACCGCATGAGTTGTCCATAGTGGTAACCCACCCTATGTGATCGGAGATCCCGTGAAGTAGAAGTGGGAGAAGCTGTTGGTCAGCTGAGAGGAGAGTATCCCTATTTTAATTATCCCACTCCGTGAAGATGCAATACTCTCCTGATCTGCATGGCAGGTTGATATTTATCTTAATGTGTTCCAAGTGGCTTATTTGAGCAAGCGGAGATGTTATCCTGTAGAGCATCTCCTGGGGAACACACCTATATGAATTTGACAGTTAACGTCGCAGTCAGTGAGAATTGGGTGTTCTCTAATAAATTCATGAAAGTCCCTGGAGTATGACGTATACGCTCCACCCGCGGGGAAGCCTTGCAGCATCCTAGTATCGGTCAAGAATTTGTGTGAAACTAGTTTCGTAGAAAACTTGTAGTTCCATGCATAGTCCACTATTCAAGTTGTGATCTAGTGTAGCATAAAACTCTAAGTGAAAGTTCAACTTCACAGTCTCAGCACCGTATATAAACAATGTTTTGAAAATAAATGATGAGATGTGCCAATGAGACTTTGTGGGGGATTGTTGGAATTTTGCTAGTAGGCCTTTGGCCCAAAGCCCAACTAAAATTTTGAAATTCTCTTGGCCCATTCATGCACACACGTGAGTGGAGTAAGTGAGACTAGAGTTTAGTCCCACCACGGAAGTTAAGAGAGACTTGCACATCTTTATAAGGTGAGCTCTTCTACCACTTGTATGAGCATGAGAAGAGGAGACCTATACGTGCGCTCCTCCTCCACGCTCGCCTCGCCACGCCACGCCTTGTCACGACGCGCCGCGGGTTGCGGGATTGAGCCGAGCCGAGGAAAGAGCTATGCACGTTGTCTATATTTTTGATGCCCGGGAAAAATTAATGAGTAATGAGTCATTAATTAATAATTAACAGATGCGTTAATTACTGAAACGTTTTTGATTCTTTTGGATCGTGACGACTCGGATGTGGGGTTTACTCCCATGATCTACCCGGCCCGCACTATATAGTCAGGGAGAAGTCTACCCTAGCCGCTGCCACTTCGTATGGTTTCGCACCACCATTCCAGATCATTGTGCCGCCAAGCAAATCTTCTCCATCCCTCCTTTCGGCGTGCACCGGAGAAGGGACAACAGCCTCCGGACCCCACCTCTCGTGATCCCATGACGGAGAGTGGCGATCGAGTTTTGGGAGCGACTCGTGCGATCACTGGCAATGACGACTTCGCCAACGACGACTTCTTCCCCGACCTCGGCAACCTCATCCTCGACGACATGGGCGACAACGTCAATGCCGGCGGTGCTCCTCCCGCTACACCGTATGTGATTCTATCCTTCCTGTTCAAGATCGTGGTAGAATTCATGTTTCTAGTATGTGGCCTAGATGTGATCTGTTCATCTACTATGCTAGTTCGCATGATTAGTTTAATCTCTGCTATTGACATCATGATTTATCTTCTGTTTATTCAGATTAAATCTCGTAGTAATTTGCTCATATTTCCAACACTTATGCGATGACTAGTGGATTGTCTCAGCAAAGTTGGGTGAAAGGGAATGGTTGTGACTCTCCCTATGCTATTCAATGTACCACCCATTGTCTTCTGTCCCTAAAAGGCTTATCAGATCCAGGCATTCACAACGGCAAGACCTTGTGTTCTTAACACTAGCCTTACCCTACACATGAAATCAATTTTTTCAGGATGTAGCATTCACAATGTACCTCCAATTAATTTAAAAGCTGACAAAAAACCATAGTACTCAAAATGTCGCTTAAGGAGCATCGGCATACTGTTTCCTCCATAGATTTGGTCCTCTCAACATTCAGCCGGCTCTTCCCATATCTAATCCCAAACCCTTTCTCCCAAGGATATAAGCTGTAGAAATCATATGCGTCACCGAGCGAGTCAAAACTAGCCCCAAGCACCAGATTGATAACATTATCAGTCGGGTTTACGCGAGATTGGCAAGGTGTCCTACTTGGGGCGACGGCACCAATCCTCGGCCTACATCAGTTATACTACTTGTCTCAATTAACTAAATCCAGACATCATGCTGCACAGCCATCTAGTAATCTTGAAACAACCCTAAGGATATAAGGAAGTTGACAAAACTAAGCCGCCAATGTGCATACTACTAGCACAGAATCGAGGGGTAATCAAACTAATTCACACGCACTACACGATTTTGCAAGCATCTAACTCTAAATTCCCAAAATTAACAATTCATGTTGGATTTAATGAACATTTACGTCACCGCTTATACTTGCCAGAGGCATAGGGATTCATATTTCCATTGAACAGCTCGGAAGTCGGAGGTGAACTCTCCCTACTCACCACCGCCGTTCCAGACGCGGGCGAGATCTGTCCTTCATCACTCACAGCCGTGGGCCGCTGTTGTGCCATTCGCGGGAATTTTTGCGCCACCAGAGTCTCCCCAACCTCTTCAATTAGAAGGACGCGTCTAGCGAGCAGCCATGCGCTCGCTAGCGCCCTTGAGCAGCCGGTTGTATTAGGAATATTTATGTCTCATCTCCTGATTAGGAAAGTCCGCTTGATCTCTAAGAGATCAAAATCAAAAAGCATCATTCAACGCACTCGCCTTCACGCTGGACCAAGTTCTTTTCCATGTGCTCTGCCACATCAGTAATAAAGCAAAAAGGCAATTAATTGCATTCCAAAAAAATTGAAAAGGCTATAACTTTCGAATTACATGTCAAAATTAAAATCCATTTTCACTGTTGGAACCCTCACGACGAGACCTTTAAAACTAGACCCCATTTAAATATGTTTCGATGAACTTTTTTCATTGCCAACTGGTTGTACTAGATGGTGCAACTTTTATACTATGAGATGCAACTATTTTTTAGACCAACGTTTGTGCTACCACAATCAACTATAATACTGCGTGGTGCAATTTTAATGCTAATAGTTGATGTGCAATTTCCCCCTACCTCGTGGATGTGCTCAGTTGCTATCACGTGACCCCACTACCCTCCAGAAGCCTCCCACGTCTCCCTCGCCCACACTTCCTCCTCCACGGCGTCTCCTCCTTCTCCATAAGAAACGGGATCCCATCCTAGATCCAAAAACCTACAGAGCTGCTATGGCAAACCAAACAAGGTGATATTTTGGCAAGAACTGCAGTGGTAACAAGAGGGAGGCGAGAGTCGTACCAGGCAGCATCAATCAAGGTAAGTTCCCTTCTAGCTCCAGATCCTCCCTTGTCCTTGTTCACTTTCCCTTCCCCTTTGCCTCTGGATCTACCACCGATCTTCTCCATAATTGGAGGGAGTAGCAACAGTAATCTAATGTCTGTGTAATTAAACACCACTCTGTGCAAGTAGACCCAATAGCAAAACCAACTTTTGCCTGGATGTGTGCAAATAGACACAAGGAAGTAGTTTTGCAAAAAATGTGCAACAAACAGCCCATACTAGAAACATGGAGTGAATGTAGTGTCTGTGCAAATAGAATCCCATATTTGTGCAACTAAATCATGGATCCAAGCCAACTTTTCCTGCAATGTGTGCAACCAACAGCCAAAACTTTAAACGAGTAAATATATATGCACACTAAGCATTAATCCAAGGACAACTTTCCTGCAAAATCTATGCAACAAACAACCCAGACTAGAAAGATGTACTAGGTGTACTGTTTGTGCAAAAAGAAGCACATATTTGTGCAACTAAGCCATTGGTCTATAACCAACTTTCCTGCAACATGTGTGCAAAAAAACATCTCAGACTAGAAAGATGGACTGGGTGTACTGTTTCTGAACATATTTGTGTAACTAAGCATGGGGCCAAGCCAACCTTTTTATGCAAATGTGCAACAAAACTGCCCACACTGGAGACCATCTGTTCTAATCTTTTGGCTGTTGATTGCACACATTGCATGAAAAGATGGTTTTAGATCCATGTTTAGTTGGCACAAATATGGTCTTCTATTTGCACAGACACTACATTCAGTCCATCTTTTCCTTCAAGAAATGTGTACAACCAACACACAGACTAGATGAAACTAAAAAAGACTGGGTTTGCTGTCTGCAAATATAAACATATAATTGTGCAACTAAACTTGTATCCAAAGCCCAATTTTTGCTGTAAATGTGTGCATCAAAGAAACCGGACTAGAAAAAGCACAACAACAGTATTAAAAACGAGCGTACAAATAGGCTTGTCTCACACAAATTGCAATAGGGGGAATATGTTCTATAGGATGTTACTAAAAGTGAAACAGAAAAGAAGATGCAATTATTTTTCTTGTCATCAGAAAAAGGTGCCAAAGGTGATCACTTTTCGACGTGATCACCTGTGGTTTTGCAAAACAAAAGGAGCCAAAGGTGATTAGTTAACACTGCACAAAAAATATTTGTTCTTCAGAAAAACTGGATAAAAAAGGTTGACGATGCCAACTTGATATTATGTTAGTTGTGCAACTACAAAATGCAGAGGATGCCAACTAAAATAGTTACTCTTGTGCAACTAGAAAGGCTGAGGATGTCGACTAGTTAGATGCTATTGTGTAACTAGAAAATGCTCAGGATGCCAACTAATTAAACTCCTGTGCAACTAGAAAGGCTGAGGGTGCCAAGTCATTAGATACTCTTGGGCAACCCTCAAAAATTTGAAGATGGAACTAAAAAAATAGTTACTCTTGTGCAACTAGAAAGGTTGAGGATGTCAATTACTTGGATACTGTTTGTGCAAGTAGAAATGCTGAGGATGCCAACTAATTGAATACTCTTGTGCAACTATAAATCTTAAGGATGCCAATTAATTAGATACTCGAAAAGAAATATTATGCACTTGCATGACCAATCAAAATATTGCACATTCAGGTTTCAGGCTTTTAGAAGAAAATGCTGAGGGTGTCAACACAGCTACAAAAAGACTGAGGATGTCAACTAGTTGGATGATATTGTGCAACTAGAAATGCTGAGGATGCAAAAGTTAGGTTGATGGAATTTTTTGTTTTTGATGGATTTGTTTGATGATATTGCCCATTTTGAGTCCCGCCGAGAGGTCTTATTTGGAGAACCCTACAATGAACAAAAAAGATTGAACTGCTGAGAGGGTACAAGAGAAGAGCATAATAAATGGTCATAGGATAAAAGAAAAAGAAAATATGAACCTCTGTTTCACTGCCAGGAACCTCTCCTTCACCAACCAATTTATCTCTGCAAAACAGAAAAAGAACAAACATATTAGTCAAAATTAACAAAATTGCCACCTAGAAACAATTATACTACTTGGTTGGCAAGTCAATCAAAACAACTTGGATAAGGGGACCTGCCTAGTTGCAAAAAAATGGCTACAAAATGCCTTTGTATCACCGTGTGATCCAAATCGTTTGCATCAACACTGTGCAACTAAAAAACAGCAGCCTTAGAAAGACTACCCTGGTTGAATTAAAACAAAAGTTGCACATGATTTGCTGCTTAGTTGTACAAAAAAACTGCCACCCAAAAAAATAAAATTCCATCAAAAACAAAAAGTTAGGTTGGCTATTTTTAACATAAAGTAGGCGAGTTCAAATATAACAGGTTGCACAAGGAAAGCTGCCTCGGTTGCACAAATGGCTAAAAAAACATTCACACAAAATCTGCAAAAACTATTTGAAAAGTTGAGGATACCAACTCCTAATTATTTGTTGTGCAGCTACAAAAGTTCAGGATGCATCTATAAAAGTTGAAGATACCTCTCCTTCACTAGGAGCCACATATCCTTCTACAACCATTTTTGGTCTGTGAGAAAAAGAAAAAAGCAAACGAACAAATTAGTCAAATCAACCAAAAGTATAAAAGTAAAAATGAGCAAAAAAAATTGATATAAAAAATGCCATGGGGTAACCAACTCATGATGATTTTCCAAAGCACACCTACAAAACCAAAAATATGAGCAACTTGATGCATTGTATGGCCAACTGGGCACACATGAGCACGCAAAAAAAAACCCCAGCATACACACCGCCTGAACATGATTTAGGCACTAGAGCCAAAACTAAATTAGTCGTCAATTGTGCAACTAGATAGACCTTCCCTGTGCAACTGTATAAGTGTGGCTAAGCCAGCTAGGATATGTACTCATGTACGAACGTATGACCTTGACAACACGGCACACATGAGTGTGCAACCAAGAAAACCACACACACTGCTTGAACAAAGTTTACACAGTGTATCCATCTAAATATCATCGATTGTGCAACTGATTAGCCCTCACTATGCAACTTCATAAGTTGGCTAGCCAACTAAGATATGTATATGTGTCATCCAACTATATTCCAACTATATTTGCATTCCTGTGCAACTATTGCAACAAACTAGCCACCTGGTTACTTGTATGCATGCAATTTACGAGTAAACAGGGAAACCACACAGCAGAGAGTATCATGTTTAACGAGACAATTGCAGTCTAGGCGAGAATAGAGGATTGAATGAAAAATTGTCGATAACATGTAGATGAACTGCACAGACATCCAAACTCCCATTGCTCCCGCCAATATCTGGTAGATCAGATTACAACTGTTAAGCTACAAAATTTGTATTTTCTACCTCAGCTGCCATAGAAACCCAAGTTGAATCAACATCGCAAGTAAATTTCCCGTGTCCAGACTACTAAATATATGAACTTTCAAGAGCAAATTTATGATGTAGGAAATTGACAGCAAAGGCAGATTACTAGCATCAACCAGATTTAGATCTAACAACGTTCATTCTTGTAAACCCAAACATGTCCACGGCTGAATCCTCTCGAAGACACCAGTGAAGAGAGAGAGAGAGAGAGAGAGAGAGAGAGAGAGAGAGAGAGAGAGAGAGATCAGGGAGGGTGTTTTGAGGGGGAGATAGATCAATGGAGAGAAGGAAGGGGAATACTACCTGCATGTGAGGATTCACAGTCGTGCGGAGCCGCCATGAGCTCGTACAAGCCCTGCTGAGAGTCTTGTGCAGCAGCGGCAAGGCACGTTGCCGCGCTGTCGAACCGGCCGGGAAGGGGAGTGGTCGAGGGGAGCGGCGCTCAATGGCATAGAGGCGTGTGCCCGTGGCAGAAGATGAGACGCAGCGGCGCCGGAGGTTGGGGACTGCTTCCTGTGGCGACTCATGGTGGCGCGAAAGACGCGAAGACTCTCGGGGCCGCGATGGGCAACAGCGACGGGAGGTCGGTGACGAGCTGGCGCCGTCAGGAGGCGGCGCGAGGGAGGAGGCGAGGTGCGCGGCGGCGGTGGTTACTGGAGGAAGGTCGTGGGGCTGGGGAGTGGATAAGATTTGTTTTTCCTTTTTTTCTAGTGAAGAGATGGACCAAGCATGTGAGGTACTGTCGGGTATAGCGTAGCGCGGCCGCTCGGTCTCGCCAAATAGTGCGCGCGCACTTTTAAGATTGGGTTGGTCTAGCTGGCGGCCGTTGGCCCGCTAGCACGTTCGAGCGGCCATCAGAAAAAGGAAAGATCTGGTCCCCCTCATCCTAAAAAAGGAAATCACTCCTCCCTAGCAATAGTCGCGCGCGTGAACCCAACAAACCATGAGCTGGGCGCGGTCCCCAGGCCATCATGTGCCCTTCCCTCCCTTCCTGAACCTCTCACGCCATCTGGCCAGTTTTTCCCCACGCCCTTACATGTCCATGACAGATGAATCAAAGTGAACTAATAGTGATCTGGAACAATTTAATGTAAAAAAAAGAAGAGAAAGGAGAAATCAGAACATACCAGGTAGCACCAATAAGGGTGAAAAAAGGTGATCATTTTCTCCTGTTCAGATCCTCCCTCCTTGACTTTCCCCTTCCCCCTAACCAAATTTCGCTTTGCCAAAATAGCTTCTTCATAGTTGAAGAGGGGATAAACAGAGATAAAAACGGCGAGATTTTTTACCTGTGCAATTTTAACTCATTTTTGTGCAACTACATCATGGGACAAGCCAACATTTGTAGCACTTTGTGCAACAAAAATGCAGAAAATGTGCAAATATATAGGAGAGAGCCCATAGTCTTACTTCACACATAATGCAAAAGAACCGATGTCCATGTAGCTAAAAAGGGGAAAGAGAAAAGTATATTGTACTAACTATGAAAACATAACTACCAACTAGACAAGAATCTGATTTGCGAGTGTTGTTTTCCATTGATCTTTCCACATAGTAGTATATCTGACTTTGTAGATGAGAATTATGTGCACAAATCTAAAACAGCTCCTCCACCTCCATAACTTGCAAAACCTGCACATGATGCAAAAAAGGAGCCTGAGAAAAATGAGCCAACTCTAGGTTGTATCTATCCAACTTAACGAGTACAAGTGTGCAATTGACAACACTCCATATCCATCTACTTGTGGGGTTTGAATTTCAGTAGTTGGCATCTTCAACTCGTATAAAAGTTGAAGAGGCCAACTCATATAATTTCAAATTCAGTTTGGTTTTAGCTTAAAATTTTGTATGCACAATTCCAAAAAAACTTATGCTAGCTGTTGTGCAACTACATCATATATTTTGTGCAACTGCAAGTACTCTTGCACGCAATTCATGTTGCATGTTTGTGCAACTATGTAATGAATTTTGAACTGATGAACCTGATGAATTTAACATGTCTGAACACAAGAAATGGAAAAAATAGTGAATTTTTAAAGATTATAATCTTCCAAATAAGTAGTGCAACTACATTCAAGTGCATGTGCAAACCTAGAAAATCATATGCGTCACATGAGGATGCCAACTACTGAATGGTTCTTGTGCAACTAAAGGAGTTGAAGATGCCAACTCAAGTGATAAAAAGTTGGGAACGGCAACTCCTGATTGTTTCTTGTGCAACTAAATTATCCGAGGATGCCAACTCATGTAATATTGTTGTGGAACAATTTAAAAAGTTGAAACTACCCACTCCCAAATGGTTCTGGTATAACTATGAAAGATTAGGATACCAACTCGTATGATACTGTGGTGCGACTATTTGAAAAGTTAAGGATACCTCTCCTTCACTAGAGCCGCATCTCCTTCTACAATCATTTTTGGTCTGTGAAAAAGAAATGAACAAATTAGTCCAAGGAATCAAATGTATAAAAGAAAATAAATAAGCAAAAACAACTGATATAAAAATGCCGCGAGGTAAGCAACTTATGTTGATTTTTCAAAGCACACATACAAAACAGAAAAATGTGTGCAACTTGATGCACTGTATGGCCAACTGGACACCCATGAGTGTGCAACCAAAAAAATCAGCATAAACAATGCCTAAATATGATTTGATCCAAAAATAAACAAGCCGAAAACCGTGCAACTAGATAGCCCTTCCCCGTGCAACTGCATAAGTGCGGCTGAGCCAACTAGGATATGTGCTGCTTTGATCTACATACTCCTGTACGAACGCATATCCTTGTCAACAGGGCACACATTAGTGTGCAACCAAAAGAAACCACATACACACTGCTTGAACATGGTTTACAAAGTGTATCTGGTAGGACTAGGGTTCCTACCAGGCCTCCGGCGTAGGTTGTATGGACAAGGAGGAGGGGGACGGAGGCTGGAGCGGGCGTCTTGCGTGATCCGGGCGCCGTCATGCTAGGGTTGGGAGAGGCGGCTAGGGTTCCGCTCCTTGGGGAGCCGGCAATGTAAGATTATAATATCTTTATTGCTTGATCTCAAACGGTGTCTTACAACGGGTATTTATAACTTTAGCCTAAGATAACTTGCCTAAGATAACTTGTGGGCCAAGCCCTTAATACTAATGCCCGGTGGGCCTCTTTACAGTATAGACCAAACCGGTCATAACATCTCTCCCGCTGCAAAAGCAGCTCGTCCTCGAGTGAAAGTCTGAATAGTGTTGGCGGAATTAGTCACGCTGCTCCCAAGTAGCCTCCTCCTCGGAAGGCTCTGCCACCGAGCGAGGGCGAACCAGACGCCACGACGAGAGCTGCTTTGCAACACCTTTGCCGGCTCGGGAAGAATCGACCATCGGCGATTGGAGGAAGCGCCGAGGAGTCGCCGGTGGCTCGCCACGGAAAGGCTTGAGCAGCCCAACATGGAAGGCGTCGTGGATCGGCCTGGGTGGAAGTCAAGACGATAGGCCACCTTCCCAATGCGCTCCAAGATAGGGAAGGGCCCGCGTAACGAGGGCCGAGCTTGCGCTTGCTGCTGGTCGAGTGATCGCGTGAAGCGGTGGAGAAGACGCAGCCACACCCAATCACCCACCGTGAACTCCGCCTCGCGATGATGTCCGTCGTAGTAGTGCTTGGCCATTCTTGAGCTGAAGGAGACGCCGACGAACCTCGGCAAGCATCTCGTCACGAGTGCGGATAAGGTCACCCGCAACCTCCGTCCGAGCCGTCTCGGGTCCACTTTGGAAGTATAAGCGGGGCGGTCGACCATAGACCACCTCAAATGGCGTCGCGCGGCGGAATGATAAGAGGTGTTGTAGCGATACTCGCCCAAGAGAGCCAATCCACCCAAGCGAGGCTGATCACCGTCACACAACGTAAATACATGGCAATGACCTTATTAACCACCTCGGATGACCATCATGCGAGGATGGAACGCCGTGCCAGGCGGGCTGGACACCGCCATCTGAAGAGGTCGCGCCGACATGGCCCGTGAACACTGGGTCCCGATCACTGACGATCGAAGCAGGGAACCCGTGGAGACGGACAATGCCGTCGAAGAAGGCCCGGGCCACTGACGTCGCCGTGTACGGATGGCCGAGTGCGATGAAGTGGGCGTACTTGGAGAAGCGGTTGACCACCGTAAGAATGACCGACTTGCCGCCCACCTTGGGAAGACCCTCGATGAAGTCCATGGATATATCCGCCCAAACCTGAGACGGCACCTCCAAGGGCTGAAGTAACCCACCGCCTCGGGGTCTCCGTCTTGTTCTTGTTGGCATGTCGACAAGACCGAACCCGATCGCGGACCAGCGCGATCGCCGAGGATGTAGAAGTCGGCGCGAAGGCGATGGAGGTTTTCTGCACACCCTCATGACCCGCCGAGTGGGCAAGCTGTAACACCGGTGACGGAGATCATCATGCGCCGAACAAAGATCCGGCGCCCATGGAGAAGCGATCCGTCGGAGAAGCGCCAAGGCTCCTCCAGTCGCCGCCGCGAGCTGCTCTCTGAAGAAGACGGCGTCGTCGGCCGTCGCGATGGCGCTGGCGAATGTCGGCGAAGAGACCAAACGTCGGCCCGGAGCGGATGCACAGTGCCGCCCCGGTGGTCTCGTCGGTGGAGGGAGCGAGGTCGGAGTCGCGACGGGACAGCGCGTCGGCCACGATGTTAAGGCGGCCCGGCCGATACTCGACGGAGAAGTCGAAGCCGAAAAGCTTGCTGATCCACGGTGCTGCGGCACGGTCGACGGCCGTTGGTCCAGCAAGAACTTCAGTTGTAATGGTCGTCGAATATGGAAGGACCGTCCCCACAAGTCGGCCGCCAATGACGAACAGCTGTACAAGGCCAATGAGCTCCGCTCGTATGCCGCCATTTTAAGATGGCGCGGGCGAAAAACGGTGAAGAAAGCGAGGGCCCATCGCTACGATGAAACCGGCGCGAATCCGGCGCCGGCGTCATAGTCCACCACGAGCAGGCGGTCGAAGTCGGGCATCTGGAGGGCGGGGCCCGTCGTGAGGGCCTCCTTGAGGGCCTCGAGCGCCGTCGTCGCCTCGTCGTCCCAGCGTAAAGCGTCATGCGCGAAGCAACCGCGTGAGGCGCCGCGATGAGCCGAACTCCGGATAAATTTCGGTAGTAGCCGGCGAGCCGAGGAACCAGCGGAGAGCCAGCGGCGAGTGGCGTCGGCCATGCGAGACGGCCGCCACCTTGTCGGCGTCCATAGCCACCCGTCGGCCGAGATGACATGGCGAGGTAGGCGGCAGTAGGTGTCTGAGCGAGCACTTCGGCGCTTAAGGTGGAGGTGGTGCGCCGAAGCTCGTTGAAGACGATGGCGACGTCTTTGGAGGTGCTCGGCCAGTGGCGCTGTAGATAAGAATGTCATCAAAGAAAACAAGCACAAACCGCCGTAAGTAGGGTCGAAGGGCGTCGTTCATCGGGGCACGGAAAGTCGCGGGGTGTTGGCGAGGCGAAGGGCATCACCAAGAACTTCGAAGTAGCCATGGTGGGTGCGAACGCCGTCTTAGCGATGTCGTCTGGATGCATGCGCACTGATGATAGCCCGACCGAGAACGAGCTTGGTGAAGAAGCGCGCCCATGTAGCTCATCAAGAGCTCGTCGACCACCGGTATAGGAACTTGTCCTTGGCGTGGCGCGTTCGAGCGCGATGATCGATCTGAAACGCCACGTGCCATCCGACTTGCGGACGAAGCACTGGCGTGGAGAAGGGCGGCGTGGAGATCCGGATGATGCTGCCGCGAGCATAAGGGCACACTGTCACTCCAACTCATCCTTCTGCGGTGAGGATAGCGGTAGGGCGAACCGCCACGGAGTGGAGCCGTGCGAGGTGAATATGATGGTCGTTACCCGGGCGGGCGGAAGACCCGTGGCTCATTGAAGAGGTTTGTCTTTCTTTGCGAAGGGATCGGCGGGGTGCTCGACCTCACGGGGCGCGGGCGGCCACCGGAGGTGTGGCACGCGCGGCCGGCGCCCCAAGGCCGTCCACGGATCGCGCGGCCCAGCCGCCGAAACGTCATCGTGGCGCGTCGAAGTCCCACAGGATGGGTCAGGGTCGGAGAAAATCCACCCGAGGATGAAGTCGAAGCGGTAGAGGTCGATCCTCGCATGTAATGGAGAAGTCCTCGCCATCGATGGAGATGGGAGCGTCACGGCGATCCCATGACACCGGAGGTGATCGCCGTTGCCACCGTGATCCGCGGCGCTCCCGCCCGTGGTGGCGGTGCTAACCGACGCATGGTCGCCGCGGGCGAGAAGTTATGGGTGGAGCGGTATCCAGCGGGGCCACCGGCCGCTTCGCCACGGACCGTCACCGGCAGCAACATGGTCCGCTCGCCACGGATGCCGGCGAGGGCGTGGAGGGAGACGACGCACGCCGCCGCCGTGGAATCCGCGGCGTGTCGGTGGCTGCCGCGGGTGGTGGCTCGTCGGTCAAGTCTTCCGCCTCGGTGTAGTCGGCCGTCTCAAGTAAAATAAGCGAGGCGGACATGGGTGGCGTGTAGGGCTCATCACGGTTGAAGCATAGGCCTGATGGCGGCGCTCCTGCTGCTCGGCGGTGACAACCGCGGAAGGTCCGGTGGTGGCGGAGGTGCGGTCGTCGTGGCGGGAGGAGGCCGCCCGGTGATGGTGGAGTCGGCGCTGGTCGATGGATGGTGACCGCCTCGGCCGGCGGTTCTTTGCGCGCTGAGCCCGCCTTTCGAAGGCCGGGCGTAGTACATGGCCGTCTGGAGGTCGGGGATCCGGGCTCGACATCCACGTGAATATGGTCCGTAATCCGCCCACAAATAACTCGGCGCGCTGAATCGCGGAGACGCCCGCGCGTGGCATGCCGAGGCTCGAAGCGGTCGGCGTAGTCTGCACCGTGGATGTGAGCGGCAAGCGGCGAGGGCCGCCGGTCGGCTCCAGCGGATAGGAGGCCCGAACCGGAGAGACAAAGCTCCGGGCGCTCCCATGGTGGCATGCCTCCCTCGTCCCGCCGAGGGCGTAGTACCAAGTCTGCGCGCGCCTCGGAGATGATAGGGCGCGAGCGCAGTGCGATCCGGCGGCGTCCGCTACCCTCGGAAGAACTGCCGCCTTGGTTGAGCGAGTTGAGGGTCCTCCGTGCGTCGTAAGTGGCGAAGTCGGTTTAGCGGCGAGGGTGTCGGACCACCGTGCGGGGCTGCGATGAATGGTAGCGCGTGTGCGGGTCGAGATCTCGGGCGTGGTTCGCCGAGTGGAGGGACGATCAAATCGGAGGAGGGCATCGGGTGTTCGGCGCCGTAGTATACCGGGTCCGGGGCGAGCCGCCGCCCACGCGGAATCGGCGATGGCGAGGCGGAAGTACACTGGTGCGAGGGCCGACCGATGGCCGGACGCGGGTGGTGGTCTTGTCGATGGAGATGGCGCTGGTGGTCTTCTTTGCACGTCGCTGCGTCGAGGACGGCGGTGGCGCCGGGAGGAACTGATGAGCGGGCCCCAGCGATCGCGGTGGCGGTCGGCCATGCTGCCCAGCGTTCCGCGACCGAGTAGTCGCGGCAGCAGAAGCGGCAGCGAGCGCCCCCGTGAAAGCGCCGGAAGGCTGGGCGAACCCTTTATGCGGCGGCCCATAAGCGGTGGTGGCGGCGTTGGCGGCGGGGCTGGTTCCCGAGAGGTAGAGGCTGATGCCGGGACGGCTTGGACGAGCTCCGCAGGTGCCCGACACCTCCTCGGGCGTGAGGCGAGGCGGATCCGCCATGTGGTGTCAGCGCTGTGGTGGTGACAGTGCGGACGTGAAACGCCGTCATCGGCGAGAGGTGGTGGCGGCGGCGGTGGTGGCGGAGGTGGATGGCGCGGCGGCGGTGGTGGAGAAGTGACATGATCGGCCTAGTGTCTCTGGATACCAAATTGGTAGGATTAGGGTTCCTACCAGCCTCGGCGTGGGTTGTATGGACAAGGAGGAGGGACGAGGCTGGGCCGGCCTTGGCCGCCCGAGCGCCGTCGCGGCTAGGGTTGGGAGAGCGGCTAGGGTTCCGGCTCCTTGGGGAGCCGGGCAATGAAAGATTATAATATCTTTATTGCTTGATCTCAAACGGTGTCTTACAACGGGTATTTATAACTTTAGCCTAAGATAACTTGCCTAAGATAACTTGTGGGCCAAGCCCCTAATACTAATGCTCGGTGGGCCTCTTTCTGGTATAGACCAAACCGGTCATTAAAGTATCCATCTGAATACCATCGATTGTGCAACGAGTTAGCCTTCACTGTGCGACTTCATAAGTTGGCTAGCCAACTAAGATATGTATATGCATCATCCAACTACGTTTGCGTTCCTGTGCAACTATTACAACAAACTAGCCAACTGATTACTTATGTGCATGCAACTTAATTACAAGAGAACAGAGGAACCACACAGATGCATTTACGAGCAAAAGAGGTACAGATGGTAATGAAACTCTACAGAGAGTATCATGTTTAACGAGACAATTGCAGTCTAGGCAAGAATAGATGGATCAAAATAGGATCATGAACCATACCCATACCAATAGTGACAAAATTTGAACAACTCGTCGTGGAAATCAAACTCAAACCCACCACTAAAATTCTAATCACCGTACAAACCCACCACTAATCCTAATCGACGTAGCTTACAGATCAACAATCCAATCATAGCAGGATAACAAAAGTGATGCATATGTACAATGATTTTGACTGCATTTCCTGAAAAAAATATTAGAAGGGGTCAAGTTAACAATCTGTGAGAATGAAGATGCTCTTAATATTTCAGTACTAGTACTATTTGGGTAAGGTAGCAGACTAGACACACATAAGTGGAGGTGGATTAGATGACTGAATGAAAATTGTCCATAACATGTAGATGAACTACACAGACATCAAAAGTCCGATGGCTCCCATCAATATCTTGTAGATCACATTATAGCTGTAAGCTACAAAATTTGTATTTTCTACTTCAGTCGCCAAGTTGAACCAATACTGCAAGTAAATTTCCCAAGTCCTGACTAAATATATGAACTTTCTAGAGTAAATTTATCAAGTAGGAAAATGACAGCTAAGACAAATTACTAGTATCAACCAGATTTAGATCCAACAACGTTCATTCCTGTAAAACAAGTTCACGGCTGAAATCCTCTTGAAGAAGATATCAGGGAGGGTGTTTGGGAGGGGGGGGGGGATACTACCTGCATGTGATGGGCACTTGCGTAGGCGCAGAGCCCTCTCGCCTGGTAGGGGTCAAGGGGAGCAGCGCTTGGCGGCGGAGAGGCGTCTGCCCATGGCAGAAGATGAGCCGTGACGACATCGGAGGTTGGGGACTGCTTCCTGTGGCGGCTCATGGTGGTGGGAAATACACGATGCCTGCTTGCGTGGCGATGGGCAGCGGCGACGGGAGCTCGGCGACGGCGAGTTGGAGTCGTCGAGAAGCGGCGCGAGGGAGGAGGCGGGGTGCGCTGCAGCGGTGGTTGGTGGAGGAGAATGGTTCTGGGGCTCGGGACTGGATCAAATTTGTTTTTCTTTTTTTCTAGCGGAGGGATGGACCGAGCATGTGAGGTTGTTGTGGGCTGTCGCGTAGCGCGGTCGCTCGATCTCGTCAAATATTGCGCGTGCACTATTAAGATTTCAGGTTTAAGATTTGGACGCGTCTAGTGGGCGGCCGCATCTGGGATCGCTAGCCGCCGCCACCGAAAAAAACCACCGTCCCCCTCGGCGAAGAGAAACAGTCCCCGCCGCCCACGTGGTCCACCTGGTCCCCACCCGTCCGGAGCGAAAAAAGGCAACTGCCCGCCCGCCACCGGGCAGCGGGATCACGTGCACCCTCCTCGCCAAACCATGCCCAGGGATCCGTGCACCCTCCTCGCCGAATCTGCGCCACAGCTATCTTCTTCTTCCTCACGAAAGAAGGAGGATCTGCCTAGGTTGCAGAATCCACGCCATCGCCGCCCCCACGCCTCATTACCACCGGCGCTGTCTTCTTCTTCTTCTTCGCACGCCGAAACAGATCCAAACGCAATCGCCCCAGCCCTTCTTCCTCCTCCTACACAGCCGCCATGGGAGCCCCAAAGTAGAAGGAGCTGCTTCAAGATCTAAAGGGCAGGGTGGTCGAGCCATACCAGCAATGAATCGAGCAGGTAAGCCCTCTCCACTTCACTTCCCCTTCTCCATGGATCCATGGAGAATCGATTCAAAAAGAGGTGAATCGGCACATCACACGGATGTTAAACTGCTGGATGTGTTAAACATGCCAAAACTACCACCGGATGTGTTAAAACAAGCCAACTAAAAGCAGTTCTCTCGGCCAATTAAAACATGATTAAAGCCAACTTCTAGTTATTGTTTGCAAAATGAACAAAAATTGACTGCCCAATGCTTTGTTGAACATGTGCAACAAAAATTCATAAATGTGCAACTGAACATGCATCCCACCCAACCGAACATGTATCACGCCAACTAAACATGTATCCGCCAACTAAACATATATTTGGCAATACATGTTTCGAGTGAACACTTTGGAGAAAATGTAGTATATGCGGAAATAAAAACACGTTTTCGGCCAACTAAACATGCATGTTGGCCAAAACTGATGACCAACTAAGACATATATTCTAGGCAACTAAGACATCTATTCTAGCCAATGAATGCATTAAGCATCCAACCCGAACATGCATGTTGGCCACAAACTGAAAAAAATGCAACTTTGGCCAGTGAGACATCTATTCTAGCCAACTAAAAGCATTGAATGTCCAACTGAATATGTATGCTGGTGTGACGCCCCAAGACCGGAGCTTCAGTTGCCTTCCAGGGTTTCCGGGTTTCGCCGTGTGTTTCTTCTGTGCCTGCCCTTTTATTTTTGCATTGCATCATGCCATCATATCTTTAATTTTCAAAAACTCTTCTAAATAAATTGTATGGATTTTTCGATCCATTTAAACCGAGGGATTCACATGGTGATTTCTCTTTATAACATATCCTCCCAATAGTAGGGAGCTATATTAAAAATATTCCATTAATTGGAATTCACCATAACACACTTGCAAATTCCAATGCCCTTTCTACTTCAAGTTTGGTCCCCAAACTTTGCCAACATTTCTTTTCCCATTTATTGTGGCTCCTCTAAAATTCTCAACATTTTTGGGCCTTCCAAACTTCCACTTCCTATTCAAATCATTTGAATTATATTCAAATGAATTTGAATTTATTTCCTTCAATCATGGCCTTTCTATTTTCTTGGAACGGGCATATTTTTTTGCGAGTCCGGAAAATTACCCTCATACCCTAATTCTTGTCCACTCATTTATTTTTTTCTCTCCCTTTCTTTCTTTGCGTTTCTGTTTTTTTAGAGTTTTAAGAGAGAGAGAGAGAGCCACCAGTGGCCCCCGGCCATTCTCCTCCTTGCGGCCTCTATGGCCCAAGGCCTCCCAAGGCCCAGGCCGGCCCACCAACCCCTTGAGGCCCAGCCGCCCAACCCTTCCTAACCCTAGCCCGATTCCCATCTCCTCCTCTCGTCCTTCTTCCTCGTCCTCCCCTCGTCCCTGCCCGATCCCCTTCTCCCTCGTCCTCCCGATCCACCACGCCGGCGACCCTCCGACCGTCCTCCGCCTTCCCCGCATCCCTTCTCCACCCGAGCTGCTCCTCCTCACCTCGATCTCCTCGGCCTCGTCCCCAACGATTGGAGGCTCCTCCCATGCCTCTCGATCCCGTCGCTCTGGCCCCTGCCTCGCGTCGCCCTCCGTAAATCACCTTGCAGCCTCCTGCCACCGGCGCCCGAGACCAGCAGAGCCCAGCAGCTCCGCCGCCCACCCCAGAACCTCTCAACCTCGCGCATCGGCCTTGCGACCCAGCGTCCCGCCGTACCATCGCCCCTGCCATGGCGCGCCTCCTGCGCCAAGACCGGCCACCGTGCCGCCTTGCTCCGAAGCCCATCGCCGACCTTCCCCGTGGCTGAGATGCTCTCCGCCGTCCGCCACGACCGGCCGACCTCTGCTTCCTCGCAACCCCAACCTCGCCGTGCCTCCTTGGTCCTCCGGACTCTGCTCTGCTCCTGCCCCTTGCAGTCCGCGTCGTCGCCTCCCCATGGCGCCGCGCCCGCCCTCCTGCGTCCTCGCCTCCGGCGACCCTCGCCGCTCCTGCGCCGGTCCCCCTCGCCTTTGCCGCCTCCTCCGTGGTGGCAACCACCAGAACTCTACAAGGGCCGGAGTCCCTGCCTCCACAACCTCCGAACCAGGGCCCAGGCCAGCCGGGATTTTCGCCAAGTACCAGGTCAGCGAGGCCGTCAAGTTCGACTACTGCGTGGATCGACAAGTACCACGACTACCCTCGAGGGCGTTCGGTTCCGTCAAGATCGACTTCACAAACTGCCGTACCCTTCGGATCGCAAGACCGTCTCGGATATCGACAAGTACCCCTACGGAAACCTGAATCGCCAAGACCGGATCCGACAAGTACCCCGATGACGTGTACCACTACCGTCGCGAGTTCCTCTACCGTCAACCCGAACATCTACGAGAACGTGTACCACTACCGTCGACCCTCGAAGACCCCGTGGACCCCGAACATCCACGGGACATGAACGTCTACTTCCCCTACGCCGTGTACGACTACCATCGCCGAGATCGCAAGTACCACGACAACCCCGAAAGGATTCGGACCCGTCAAGTACCTCTTCGAAAACGAACGTGAAACACTACTTCCTCTACCGTCGCCGTGTACCACTACTTCCCTCAGCGATCATCGCGAGAACGACTACTTCCTCTACTTCCCTCGACGACCCGTGAACGACTACTTCCCTCTACGAAACTCGACCCGTCCCGTTTGAACGTTCCGAAGGTATAACCCGTGACGACCGCCGTGATCGAATCATCCTTGCGATGCCCCTCTTTTGCCATGCCACCGTTCCGTGGGAACCCGGTAATAGGGAGCACCCCACCATCCTCGCATGAAACGCTCACGCTTTCTTTTGCACCGACATCTCGATGAGCTGTCGGAACCGATATGTTGCCGTGGCACCATTTTCGGATTCGTTGCCGTGGCACCCCTTTCTTCCACCACGGTGACATAATGCCTCGTAACATGCCCTTGTCAACGTTTTCATAAAAATTGCATAAACTTGCACTTGTCATCCGCATCATGATAACAACAATTAAAATGTTTAAAATTGTTGTTTGCATTAATTTGCATAATTGCCATGTTAAAATGATTTATTTCATAACTTAATAACCGTATCTCGGATTTAAATAATTTATATATGTAAATGGGGTAGAAAAATGCCTAGTTTAACATGGTAGCATTACTTTGCAGGGTTAACAACATTAAAATTGTGTTTAGGGCAGATCAGCACCAAATTTGAAATATGCATATGGGGATTTTCCGGAATTGTTGTTTGTTGTTTCCGGCCTCATTTAATCTTGCCTAGATAGGTAGTTTCATTACGCTTCACCTCTTGCCATGTTTAAAGACATTTAATATTGTTGAGTACCTAATCGGGAGAGAACTAAATAATTGTTGTGGTGTTTTGTCAATATGCAACCCGTTGCATATTGAGCTCCACTTAACTTGTAGTGTTGTTTGTGCATATTGCCATGCCATGCCTCATTTAAACCGGACATGCATCATACTTGTTTGTGCATCATGCCATGTTTATGTGATGGTTGTTTACTATGATGTTTGCTTCTTTCCGGGTTGCTTCTCTCGTTAGCTTCGGTTCCGTTCCGGAGTTGTGAGGATTCATTCGACTTCGTCCGTTTGTCTTCTTCATGGACTCGTTCTTCTTCCTTGCGGATTTCGTGCAAGATGACCATACCCTCGAAATCACTTCTATCTTTGCTTGCTAGTTGCTCGCTCTTTTGCTATGCCTTTGCTACGATGCCTACCACTTGCTATATCATGCTTCCCATATTGCCATGTCAAGCCTCTAACCATCCTTTCCTAGCAAACCGTTGTTTGGCTATGTTACCGCTTTGCTCAGCCCTCTTATAGCGTTGTTAGTTGCGGTGAAGATGAAGTTTGTTCCTTGTTGGAACATGGAGATGTTGTTCCTTGTTGGAACATGTTTACTTGTTGGGATATCACAATATGTCTTATTTAATTAATGCATCTATATACTTGGTAAAGGGTGGAAGGCTCGGCCTTATGCAGTGTTTTGTTCCACTCTTGCCGCCTAGTTTCCGTCATACCGGTGTTATGTTCCCGGATTTTGCGTCCCTAACGCGGTCGGGTGATTTATGGACCCCCTTGACAGTTCGCTTTGAATAAGACTTTTCCAAAGAAGGCCCAACTTTGGTTTTACCATTTGCCTCACCTATGCCCTTTTTCCCTTGGGTTTCGGAGCCCGAGGGTCATCTTTATTTTAGCCCCGGGCGGTGCTCCTTCAGTGTTGGTCCGAACCGAGCGATGCGGGCCACCTCGGGGCAACTCGAGGGCTGGTTTTACTCGTGGGCTGACTTATCCGGTGTGCCACGAGACCGAGGTGCGTGCGACTCCTATCGAGTTTGTCGGCACATCCGGCGGCTTTGCTTGGTCTTGTTTTATTGCTGTGAAATGTCTTGTGGCCGGATTCGAGACTGATCGGGTCTTCGGGGAGAAGGAATATCCTTCGTTGATCGCGAGAGCTTATCATGGGCTAAGTTGGGACACCCTGCGGTATTATCTTTCAAAGCCGTGCCGCGGTTATGTGGCAGATGGGAATTTGTTAATGTCGGTTGTAGAAAACCGAAGTTGATCTTAATTAAAATACACCAACGGCGTGTGTAACCGTGATGGTCTCTTCTCGGAGTCCGCGAAGTGAACACGGTGTTGGAGTTATGTTTGGCGTAAGTAGTTTCAGGATCACTTCTTGATCATAGTTGTTCGACCGTGCCTTGCTTTCTCTTCTCGCTCTCTTTTGCGTATGTTAGCTACCATATATGCTGAGTAAACTTGCTGCAGCTCCACCCCACTACCCTGTCCTACCTTTAAGCTTAAATAGTCTTGATCTCGCGGGTGTGAGATTGCTGAGTCCCGTGACTCACGAGATACTTCAAAACCAGTTTGCGGTGCCGATGAAACCATGCAAGTGGCCTTTTAGAGCTCAAGGAGGAGCTTGATGAAGATCTTGTACATTGTGTTGTTTCGTTTGATCGATCGATGAGTGGAGCCAGTTGGGACGATCGGGGATCTGTAGCATTTGGGGTAGTCTTCTTTTATTTTGGTTCCGTAGTGGGACCTTGATTGTATCTGTATGATGTAATGTTTTACTCATGTATTGTGTGAAGTGGCGATTGTAAGCCAACTATGTATCTCTTTTCCTTATGTATTACATGGGTTGTGTGAAGATTACCTCACTTGCGACATTGCTTTCAATGCGGTTATGCCTCTAAGTCGTGCTTCGACACGTGGGAGATATAGCCGCATCGAGGCGTTATAAGTTGGTAATCGAGCCTTCCCGACTTAGGAGCCCCTACTTGATTGTTTCTTGGCGTTGTTGAGTCTAGAACGGAAAATGTTTTGAGTCTTAGGATTATATATATCGGAGTAGGATTCTTTTTACTCCTCGGTCCTTAAATCGCTCTGGTGAGGTATCTGACGTAGAGTTTTGACTTTTCTCTCCTCAAATTTCACTAAATTTTTTTTAGGATCACGCGGGTATCTTGGAATCGTTCGATGGTTTTGTGGCGAGAACATTGTTCTTGGTGCCTCGACATTTAGGGGTTGTGGCGGTGTCCGGGGAGTTGAGCTCCGAGGTGTTGTCGTCACAATTTTATCGTTGCGATTCGGAATACCGAGTTTTACCGACATCGAAATCTCTTTTGTGCAGTTGTTGGTGAGATAACCTGATAGCCCGATCTTGGCGAGTCGGGAGTATTGCCATGACTCGTATAACGGATGCTTTTGAAGGTCGAGGTAAACGATTTCGAAGGTTTCTTGGTTATGTGTTGACGGATGGATCAATTTGGATCTAGGTATTGTTAGTTTGGGTGATATATTTTGTGTCCTGTATCCCCAACACCAGTTGTATAACCGAAAGTTTGGGAGTTTATAGGTGGGAATTCTAGTAGCTTCTCGGATATCTTTCCGGCGGATGTATGATTGGAGATTGGGGTTCAACGTCTAGTGGTCCGCCCATTCACGGTCGATTCTGATGGTGGCGAGGCGTCTTAAAGAATCCTTGGCTATGCTGATTCGGGGCGTCTTGTTTGTCATTCGTGACGTCCGCTATACGTCGTGTCCGTGTGGGCCCCACCACGAACACTTTGGGCGAAATCTCTATCATGTGTTTGTTCCGGCTTATTCTGCAAGCCACTCCTTTGTTTTGTTTTAAGTTGTGGTATTCGAGTTGCTTCAATGCCAAGTGTTGATTCCATACCTTTTTCCTAAATGGTGTTCTCATATTGCTATGTGAATACTAATCCTTCTTGATCACTGAGCTTGCCATGTTGATTCCTTTCCAACCGGCGTGCTTCTCTTCAAGTGGATCCGATCATTCCAACATTCGCAAGATCAATTCTAAGTTTTCTCAACGGTGTTTGTTTCATCCGTCGCTAGTTGTCTTTGTTTTCCCGCCCTCCCACCCCTTTTTCTTCAAGGACTCAGATTTCTTAATCAAGTATCCATTTTATTGAGTGAAGTTTCTTCATTCTTTTCCTTTAATGTTTTATCTGGTGATTTCTCATGAAGACGCTAAGGAAGCTTTAACCTTATCATTGTTCCATTCTAATTTTCTTCTCCGGTGGGTTTAAGTCAAGTTTTCGGTGTTGATCATATTCCCTTCCTCGTTTCAAATGTTTTCTCATACCGGTGCACCTCATAATCTTTTAGTTCTTGTTATTCATTTGTTCCGGAGTGTTGAAGATATCTCAGAAGATTCTAGTTTCCATTCTCAATTCACTCAAGTTCTTTTGAGGATGCTATCTCATTCAAGCCATTTAATTCTACCGGTGCAATATCTATTTCAAGCAATTGTTCAACGGTGGTTCTTTTGAGTGGGCCCTAACCCACAGGTCTTTTTCCAGGATCTTACCTGACTCTTCTAATTTTCAGGAGCTATTCCCAAATTCTTTTCGAAGCTTGACGTAAGAATGAGTTATCATCAGTCAGATGTCTTTCTCCAAGATCTTTCAAATTTTTTTCATTGTTGGTTCAACCTTTCTAATTTTCATTCCGGAGTGCTTCAACAATTCATGGTGGTGTTTCTCATCGTCATTCTTCGATGTGAAGACTGAAGAAGAGTTTCTCTTTAATCTTGCTCCATTCTCTTCAAGATTCATGGTTCTAGCTTGATGCCATCCTCTCATAATTGTTTTAGATTGTGAGAATTCTTTTAACCCACCCGGAGCATTTCAGGAGTCTTTTCAGTTTGATTCTTTGGAGCCCATCATCTCAGAATTATTCATTCAAGCGTTCAACTCTGGTTTTCCAAATCTCACCGGTGCATCGTCGAAATATCCTCTAATCAGTTCATGATCTCTTCGTTCTAATGTATCTAAATCCCCTCTAATAACTTCATTCGTTTTCCAATTCTTCCTGGTGAATTGTGCTTTCGCTACGTTCATTTTCAATTCTTACGGTGGTTCGTTCAAGATTTCTCTCGGAGTTATGATCCGCCAAGCTATACTCAAAAATTAAACATGGTGCTCAACACATGTCTTGTTTTGAGGAGTTCAAGTATTCTTCTTCTTGCATTTCGAAGTGCAATTCTTTCTACCTTATCTCTTGAGATGGTGTTATGTCATTCTCGACAATTTGAGTTCGTGTTTCATGATTCACATGTTGTCAAGAATGAGGTATTTTAAATCCATCAATCTCTTCATTGGAGTTATCTTGGGCTATATTTCACCTAAAGCTTTCCCTAAGGATTGTTGCTATTTATGGTGCTTATAAATGACCTAAGTTCTTCATTTCTCCTCTCGGTGAAATAAGTTTCTCGTCTCCTTGTTGAGATAAATTCAATCGTTTGTTTCCGTTAGTGGCAGAAGCTCACCTCATAATTTTGAGATGTTTTTCATAAGCCCACTACAAGCTTATCCTTATCGTTGTTGTTTTTTCAAACAACTCCGTTCAATCCTACTTCGTAAGGATGCTCTTTCAAATTCATTTATGGTGGGAGATGTTGGTTTCATTCTTCGTTCTATTCATTCCAACTTTCTATCGATCATGCATTGTTTCCGGAGGCATTGTGATGTTGCTCTCTTCGAACCATAGTCTCGTTTTGCCAAGATCATGTTCTTTTTCTTGCATTATCCATTTAACCGGAGGTTGTGTCATCTCTTCAAGTTCTTTTCATCTTATCAAGTTTTGCCTGCTTCCTCAACCGGAGAGCTGTCTGAAATCTTTCTTACCCCTTGTGCCATTCTTTCAATAGTTCCGGAGGCAGTGTGTTGTTGATTTCATCAACTATCATCCCATCTTCTCTAGTTCATGATTCTAATTCCTTCCATTTTCAGTCGGATGCTGCCAAAATTTTATCACTCGTGTTCATTCTTATCTCGTTTCAACAAGAGTGGTTCCAATTCCTTCTCGTCCTTTGTACTCGTCATTCATGGCTTTGCAACCCCCAAGGTGCACATGGTGGTCCTTCTTTCTATTTTCTACTGGAGTGCTCTCAATTTCATTCAACTCTATTGTGTTATTCTTTCAAGTTTTCAACCTCTCAAGGTTCTTTGGTTTCACTCGTTTGCCAAAGAAGCAACTTAGTTTTACCTCTTCCTCTCCCGTTTTTCTCCGGTGCCATCCTAGATCTCGGGACGAGATCCTCTCGTAGTGGTGGAGTGTTGTGACGCCCCAAGACCGGAGCTTCAGTTGCCTTCCAGGGTTTCCGGGTTTCGCCGTGTGTTTCTTCTGTGCCTGCCCTTTTATTTTTGCATTGCATCATGCCATCATATCTTTAATTTTCAAAACTCTTCTAAATAAATTGTATGGATTTTTGATCCATTTAAACCGAGGATTCACATGGTGATTTCTCTTTATAACATATCCTCCCAATAGTAGGGAGCTATATTAAAATATTCCATTAATTGGAATTCACCATAACACACTTGCAAATTCAATGCCCTTTCTACTTCAAGTTTGGTCCCCAAACTTTGCCAACATTCTTTTCCCATTTATTGTGGCTCCTCTAAAATTCTCAACATTTTGGGCCTTCCAAACTTCCACTTCCTATTCAAATCATTTGAATTATATTCAAATGAATTTGAATTTATTTCCTTCAATCATGGCCTTTCTATTTTCTTGGAACGGGCATATTTTTTTGCGAGTCCGGAAAATTACCCTCATACCCTAATTCTTGTCCACTCATTTATTTTTTTCTCTCCCTTTCTTTCTTTGCGTTTCTGTTTTTTTTAGAGTTTTAAGAGAGAGAGAGAGGAGAGCCAGCCCAGCCGGCCCCTGGCCATTCTCCTCCCGCGCCGGCCTCTATGGCCCAAGGCCTCCCAAGGCCCAGGCCGGCCCACCAACCCCTTGAGGCCCAGCCGCCCAACCCTTCCTAACCCTAGCCCGATTCCCATCTCCTCCTCTCGTCCTTCTTCCTCGTCCTCCCCTCGTCCCTGCCCGATCCCCTTCTCCCTCGTCCTCCCGATCCACCACGCCGGCGACCCCTCCGACCGTCCTCCGCCTTCCCCGCATCCCTTCTCCACCCGAGCTGCTCCTCCTCACCTCGATCTCCTCGGCCTCGTCCCCAACGATTGGAGGCTCCTCCCATGCCTCTCGATCCCGTCGCTCTGGCCCCTGCCTCGCGTCGCCCTCCGTCGTCACGCGCAGCCTCCTGCCACCGGCGCCCGAGACCAGCAGGAGCCCAGCAGCTCCGCCGCCCACCCCGGACCTCTCAACCTCGCGCATCGGCCTTGCGACCCAGCGTCCCCGCCGGTACCATCGCCCCTGCCATGGCGCGCCTCCTGCGCCAAGACCGCCCGCCGTGCCGCCTTGCTCAAGCCTGTCGCCGACCTTCCCATGGTGAGATGCTCTCCGCCGTCCGCCACGACCGGCCGACCTCTGCTTCCTCGCAACCCCAACCTCGCCGTGCCTCCTTGGTCCTCCGGACTCCTGCTCTGCTCCTGCCCCCAGTCCGCGTCGTCGCCTCCCCATGGCGCCGCGCCCGCCTCCTGCGTCCTCGCCTCGGCGACCCTCGCCCGCTCCTGCGCGGTCCCCCTCGCCCCTTGCCGCCTCCTCCGGTGGTGGCGACCACCAGAACTCTACAAGGGCGGAGTCCCCTGCCTCCACAACCTCCGAACCGGGGCGCGAGGCCAGCTTCGGATTTTCGCCAAGTGCCAGGTCAGCGAGGCCGTCAAGTTCGACTACGTGGATGCGACAAGTACCACGACTACCCTCGAGGGCGTTCGGTTCCGTCAAGATCGACTTCACAAACTGCGGTACCCTTCGGATCGCAAGACCGTCTCGGATATCGACAAGTACCCCTACGGAAACCTGAATCGCCAAGACCGGATCCGACAAGTACCCCGATGACGTGTACCACTACCGTCGCGAGTTCCTCTACCGTCGACCCGAACATCTACGAGAACGTGTACCACTACCGTCGACCCTCGAAGACCCCGTGGACCCTGAACATCCACGGGACATGAACGTCTACTTCCCCTACGCCGTGTACGACTACCATCGCCGAGATCGCAAGTACCATGACAACCCCGAAAGGATTCGGACCCGTCAAGTACCTCTTCAAAGAACGTGAAACACTACTTCCTCTACCGTCGCCGTGTACCACTACTTCCCTCAGCGATCATCGCGAGCGACTACTTCCTCTACTTCCCTCGGCGACCCGTGAGCGACTACTTCCCTCTCTGAAACTTCGACCCGTCCCGTTTGAGCGTTCAAGGTATAACCCGTGGCGACCGCCGTGATCGAATCATCCTTGCGATGCCCCACTTTTGCCATGCCACCGTTCCGTGGGAACCCGGTAATAGGGAGCACCCACCATCCTCGCATGACACGCTCACGCTTTCTTTTGCACCGACATCTCGATGAGTGTCGGAACCGATATGTTGCCGTGGCACCATTTTGGATTCGTTGCCGTGGCACCCTTTCTTCCACCACGGTGACATAATGCCTCGTAACATGCCCTTGTCAGCGTTTTCATAAAATTGCATAAACTTGCACTTGTCATCCGCATCATGATAACAACAATTAAAATGTTTAAAATTGTTGTTTGCATTAGTTGCATAATTGCCATGTTAAAATGATTTATTTCATAACTTAATAACCGTATCTCGGTTTAAATAATTTATATATGTAAATGGGGTAGAAAATGCCTAGTTTAACATGGTAGCATTACTTTGCAGGGTTAACAACATTAAAATTGTGTTTAGGGCAGATCAGCACCAAATTCAAATATGCATATGGGGATTTTCGGAATTGTTGTTTGTTGTTTCCGGCCTCATTTAATCTTGCCTAGATAGGTAGTTTCATTACGCTTCACCTCTTGCCATGTTTAAAGACATTTAATATTGTTGAGTACCTAATCGGGAGAGAACTAAATAATTGTTGTGGTGTTTTGTCAATATGCAACCCGTTGCATATTGAGCTCCACTTAACTTGTAGTGTTGTTTGTGCATATTGCCATGCCATGCCTCATTTAAACCAGACATGCATCATACTTGTTTATGCATCATGCCATGTTTATGTGATGGTTGTTTACTATGATGTTTGCTTCTTTCCGGGTTGCTTCTCTCGTTAGCTTCGGTTCCGTTCCGGAGTTGTGAGGATTCATTCGACTTCGTCCGTTTGTCTTCTTCATGGACTCGTTCTTCTTCCTTGCGGGATTTCAGGCAAGATGACCATACCCTCGAAATCACTTCTATCTTTGCTTGCTAGTTGCTCGCTCTTTTGCTATGCCTTTGCTACGATGCCTACCACTTGCTATATCATGCTTCCCATATTGACATGTCAAGCCTCTAACCATCCTTTCCTAGCAAACCGTTGTTTGGCTATGTTACCGCTTTGCTCAGCCCCTCTTATAGCGTTGTTAGTTGCAGGTGAAGATGAAGTTTGTTCCTTGTTGGAACATGGAGATGTTGTTCCTTGTTGGAACATGTTTACTTGTTGGGATATCACAATATGTCTTATTTAATTAATGCATCTATATACTTGGTAAAGGGTGGAAGGCTCGGCCTTATGCAGTGTTTTGTTCCTCTTGCCGCCCTAGTTTTCGTCATACGGTGTTATGTTCCCGGATTTTGCGTCCCTAACGCGGTCGGGTGATTTATGGGACCCCTTGACGATTCGCTTTGAATAAGACTTTTCCAGCAAGGCCCAACTTTGGTTTTACCATTTGCCTCACCTATGCCCTTTTTCCTTGGGTTTCGGGCAGGGTCATCTTTATTTAGCCCCGGGCGGTGCTCCTTCAGTGTTGGTCCGAACCGAAGCAGACTGCGGGGCCACCTCGGGGCAACTCGAGGGCTGGTTTTACTCGTAGGCTGACTTATCCGGTGTGCCACGAGACCGAGGTACGTGCGACTCCTATCGAGATTTGTCGGCACATCCGGCGACTTTGCTGGTCTTGTTTTATTGCTGTGAAATGTCTTGTGGCAGGATTCCGAGGCTGATCGGGTCTTCCGGGAGAAGGAATATCCTTCGTTGATCGCGAGAGCTTATCATGGGCTAAGTTGGGACACCCCTGCAGGGTATTATCTTTCGAAAGTCGTGCCCGCGGTTATGTGGCAGATGGGAATTTGTTAATGTCCGGTTGTAGAAAACCCGAAGTTGATCTTAATTAAAATACACCAACCGCGTGAACCGTGATGGTCTCTTCTCGGCGGAGTCCGCGAAGTGAACACGGTGTTGGAGTTATGTTTGGCGTAAGTAGTTTGGGATCACTTCTTGATCATAGTTGTTCGACCGTGCCTTGCTTTCTCTTCTCGCTCTCTTTTGCGTATGTTAGCTACCATATATGCTAGTCGCTTGCTGCAGCTCCACCCCACTACCCTGTCCTACCTTTAAGCTTAAATAGTCTTGATCTCATGGTGTGAGATTGCTGAGTCCCGTGACTCACGAGATACTTCAAAACCAGTTTGCGGTGCCGATGAAACCATGCAAGTGGCGCTTTTGAGCTCAAGGAGGAGCTTGATGAAGATCTTGTACATTGTGTTGTTTCGTTTGATCGATCGATGGTGGAGCCAGTTGGGACGATCGGGGATCATGTAGCATTTGGGGTAGTCTTCTTTTATTTTGGTTCCGTAGTCGGACCTTGATTGTATCTGTATGATGTAATGTTTTACTCATGTATTGTGTGAAGTGGCGATTGTAAGCCAACTATGTATCTCTTTTCCTTATGTATTACATGGGTTGTGTGAAGATTACCTCACTTGCGACATTGCTTTCAATGCGGTTATGCCTCTAAGTCGTGCTTCGACACGTGGGAGATATAGCCGCATCGAGGCGTTATAAGTTGGTAATCGAGCCTTCCCGACTTAGGAGCCCCTACTTGATTGTTTCTTTGGCGTTGTTGAGTCTAGAACGGAAAATGTTTTGAGTCTTAGGATTATATATATCGGAGAGTAGGATTCTTTTTACTCCTCAGTCCCTTCGTCGCTCTGGTGAGGTATCCTGACGTAGAAATCCTGGAAATTGAGACGTCTATTCTAGCGGAAACCAGAAATCTGTAGTGCAACAGGAAAAACATAGGAACTTTTGTCCATGGCTAATGAAGCCACAAACCATATTAACATATTCACACACGTAATCTTGTCCCACGCATATATTCTGGTCCCACACCTATTGCAAACCATATTAATATGTTCAAATATACCAGATCTAGAACCATATTAACTATAATCATCCTCCAATTCTTCTTTCTTCTTTCACTGGATTTTCCTTCTCAAATGTAGCATCCAATTATGTGCGAGAAAAATCTGAAAAGAGCTCCTTGCGAAGCAGAAACCTACAGATCATTGCAACAAAACAAAAAGGAAAAGGTAAGAAAAACTACAGTAGCAAAAAGAAGTCATGCTCTTGCGATTATTTATCGCAAAGCGTACAACTAACATAACAACTCCGTGCAAACAAAAAATTCATAACTGTTATAATAAAAGATTATGCTATGGTCATGTTGCTTTTAGGTTGTTTGAAACACAGTTTTTCGTGGTTACCAATGATGACATCAATTTCTTCTTTTTTATATGTGCGGGGAGTGTGTGGCACATCCAAAACAAAGGGAAAAAAATGCTTGATCTCAATGAGTTGCCTCCAGATCTGAATGAGCTTCCTCATGATATGGATCAGTGACAACCCACATACAACAAGGAAACTGGGCGAGAAAATGGTCGATCTGTTTACTACACGCAGGCAAGTCGTGATGGTAACCCTACGGGCCATGACAATGTGGCGGGCCGGTCATCAGCCCGTGGTGCCCTGTAGTGGTGTCTTTGCGATCGAGAGCCATACTCTTGATGACACAGGAACGAGGCAAATGTTCTGGTCCAACCAGGACTGAGCTAGGAGCTCGGGCTGTTGTGGAGCTGTGCAAGTAGAAGAAGGAGAGGATGAGGCTGATTCTCAACCTATGGAACCCTATGTTGGCATGAGGTTTGACAGCCTTCAAATTGCTAAGGATCACTACAGCGATTCGCTTTTCTGGATGGGTTTCTCTATCAAGATGAACACCTCTAGGCGGACACACCGCACCAATGAATTGATAAAACAACAGTTTTGCTGCAACAAGTTCAAGAAGCCCAAAGGCGATGATGGAGGCTGAGGCTCCTCCTTACAGACCCTATTCCAGATCAACATCATTATGATGATGAGGAGATGGAAGAAGAACCTCAATATTTCTTGAAGAGGAGGTGGTACTAGTAAGAAGAAGAAGAAGCGCAAGCGCTTGAGACAATAAAGCGGTGAATGCAAAGGCGAAAATGTTGGTGAAGGCGATAGATGGGCAATGGGAGGTGACACACTTTGTTCGTGACCACAATCATCCGCTCGTGAACAAACCTTCATTGTCCAAATACTTGAGATCCCACCAAGGCATCTCACGATGAAAAGGAGTTTCTGCGCATCTTGTATAAGCGCAACTTGACTACTGGTGTGGTGTTTTCTATATCCCTTGAAGAATTAAGTTTCCCTCTAGGCAGTCCAAAGGTGTGCTGTTATGGTACTCTTGTGCAACTGAAATGGCTTAACTATGCAACTGCTGTCCAACTTCCCATGCTTTTTTATATTTCACTTTTGGTGCTTCTTGTGCAACTAGATTGTCTTTACTGTGCAAATACACAATGTCCTGTATGCAAAAACTGCAAAGTGTTTTTAAAAGGTGCAACTAGGTGTCCATTTCTGTGATTATCTTCTATGCCAACCGTGTCCTATTCTTGTGCAGCTGGATGTGCGCATTTTGCAACTAAAAAAGGATATATTGTTTGTTTTTGTATTATGCGGGGACGAATGATGCATGTAATGGCGAGTTCTATGGATCTGAGATGATGGTGCCGTTCGGACCAAAGGCAATAACAAATCTTTGTACAAGTTTCCGTAGAGATGACACAAAGGAGGGTGATCTGATTGAGACAATTCGCACTTCAAGGATATACAAAAACCGATCCGGACTTCTTCTATAAGGTGAAATATGATGAAGAGGACATAGTTGTCAACATATTTTGGGTAGACGGCTTAGCTCGAAAAGATTATGCGGAGGCGTACCACGATTGCATATCGTTTGACACCACCTACATGACCAACTTGTACAATATGCCCTTGGCGCCCTTCATAGGAATAAACCGACATGGCCAATCTTTCATCTTTGGGTTGCGCGTTTGTGAGGCGGGAGTTGGCATCGAGCTTTGATTGGGTCTTTGGAGCATTCCTAGAGGCTATGGATGGCAAACCTCGACAACTTCATCACCGATCGGGATGGTGCGATGAGGCGATCAATCTGAGCATCTTTCCAACCACCATGCACCGTTGTTGTCGATGGCACATCATGAAAAGGCTCGGGAAAAGGTTGGTTGGTTGCGTGCGGAATCCAGGACTCTCGATGATTTCAACAAGTGTGTTGACTTCAGCTTCACTATAGACGAGTTTGAGCAGAATTGGGCTGGGTTAATGATGAAGTATGAGGCTATGGCACACACGCACTTTGAGAAGTTGTGCGAATACAGGTCAACTTGGGTGCCGTGCTACTTCAAACACAGGTTCTTTCCTTCCTCCAGTCTACACAGCGTAGTGAGGGTTCAACGCCGTCCTCAAAAGATATGTGAACCCACACAACTCAATGCTGAACCGTCAAGCAATATGAAAAATCTGAGAACCACATCCTTGCCAAGGAAGGCTGCAATGATTACAGGACACAACACCTTGAGATTGAGTTGTGGTCCAACTTCCCAATAGAGAAGCAAGCTTACAAAACCTATACTAGAGACCTTTACCACAAGTTTAGAGAAGAGTTTGAGCTGATTGGGCGTTATAATGCATTCCAAGTTGGTCTTGATGCGTTTGAGCTCGAGACCGAACCAGGAATTTGTTGCGAAATATGGTTCTCGAAACTACTTGGTGCGAGCAAGGGTGGAGGAGGGTTCCTATTTGTGTGAGTGTTGTAAAATGGACAAGGGCGGCATCCTCTGTTGCCACATCCTCAAGGTGTTCACCCATGTTGGCGTTGATGTCATCTGGGAAAGGTACACCTTAGACGGTGGACACCTACTCACATGTACCTAGTGCGCCAGGGGCTGGTTATGAGCAACGGATGAAATGCCTCCTCAATCAAAAGAAGCGAGATAAGGAGAGGAACATGATATATGATTTTGGAAACTAGCAAAGTTTGCGAGTGGTTACGATCCAGCACAAGCTATTGTATACAAGCATATCGTGCAGCACGTCGAGATCGGCCACCGAACAAGTCCAAGAAAAAGAAAAAACCGATTGCTGCAGCGGGCCATCGGATGATGGCAACCCTCGAGACCTCCTCCACCTCCGAGGCAGCAATCGGGGCTCATCATCCGGTAATTACCTGCCCCAACTCTGATCTAACTAGGTGTGTAACTTCAGTTGCACACATCATTGTCTTGATTGCACACACCATGGTAGCCACTTGGACAGAACATCTTTGCCTAGTTGCGCACGCTGTGTTAGTTCAAGCATCAAGATAACACAGCTAACTTATTTTTCGATTATGCATATATGTGATGTCAACCCTCAAGGACCTCCTCCCCCTCCACGGATGTACACGGCATCCTCCGCCACCTCCTCCCCGCATGCTCCTCCCAATGGCCCTCTGAGGCAGCACTTAGGGGCTCGTCGTAGGTAATTACACCCCAACTCCCCATCAAACTAGGTCTCAGACTCCAATTGCACACATCATGGTGCTCGGTTGCACCGAACAGGCTACCTAGTTAGCATGCTGTGTTAGTCCGAGCATCAAAAGATAAACACAACTGACTTGTTTGTCTTGTTACGCCTATAGGTGATGCCAACTCTCAAAGACCTCCTCCCCTTGAGCCCAACTAGCAGTGCCCTTTGTGCTACTCCCAATGGACCTCTGAGCAGGACTCGGGGGCTCATAACCCAGTTAGTACCTTCACCGACTCCAAAACAAAAACTAGGGTGAGTGACTTTAGTTGCACATATCATAGTGCCAGTTGAGCAGAGACATCTTTGCCTAGTTGCGTCTTGTGTGTTAGTTTGAGATCAAGCTAAAAATCTAACTTGTTTTTCATGTTACGCCCATAGGCGACTACAATCCAAGTACCATGACGGCCGTGTTATCTGCGGGTGTTTTTTTCAATTTAACTTGCACACAACAACCAGATTAGTTGCACAAAATGTCTTGTGTGGTTGCATGAACATCGATGCTGGTTGCACAATAACAAAAATACTAAACTTTTTATATGATTATTACACGGTGATCGTGGCGGTCCCTCTTGCCCGTTGGAGCTGCATCCCTTGCACAAGCTTGATGATTTTGTGCCGAGGGATCCTCAAGGTCTACTACAAAGGGTAGGGCAAAGAGTCGACCAGTACAAATCGTACTGGAGCTACACCCAAGAAGAAAAACAAATGCAGCCAAGTGCCAATCTCTGAGCACACTGCTGGTGTGTGTCCACAGAGGCTCTGTGATTCTGCTTCCTCATTTGTAACTTTGGAACAAAAAGGAAAATAATGATGTCTTTTTAGCAATGTTGGGACCAAGTGGACACATTCAGCATCTATGATTCCTCTTTATCTAATTTATGCTGCTTGAATTAGTTCATGCCTTTGTGTAAAAAAGTTGTTATTTGTGCCTTTGTTGGCAACTGGTTAAATATTTAGTTGTTGAACAATTGTATATCCGGTGCTCTAATGTATCAACAAAAGTGATGATATTGAGTTGCAAGCGCAATTACTAGCAGTGTGCAACTACAAAATCTACTTAATAAAATTGTACAAACCAACAACTTCCTCCATGGAGCAGAAAAAAAAATAATCTTGACCTACTCCTTGCAGTATCTCAACAACTTCCTCCATGGGGCGGTGTTGTGCCTGCTGGTGACCCAATCATCGCCAGACTTCTTCCGATGTTGAGTACTTCCTTGGGGTCGTAGTTGGGCGGTTGGCTACCATTCCACTCGATGGCGTTAAGCGGTCGAACAACCCACACTCATTCTTGCAAAAATGGGCAAAAAAATGTCACATAAAACTAAAACCAAATAATTGGGTCAACTACTTATGTCCCTCTTGTGCAGCCGCTTGTGTTCTCTCGCAACTCATTATGTGCCACTATGCAACTACTTATGCGCCACTCTGCAACTAGCTAGATAATCCATTAGAAACTCATAAAATGATAAAACAGATTGAAGACTAATCTTGTGTCTAAAAAATACTAAAGATTGCACATGTAGAAAAATTTAAAAACTACAAAATGATTGTATTTGATTGAGAAGGAATGAAATGCTTATTGTCTTACTTGCCAAGCTGCTTTGGTACATCAATGTCAATAATCTGGAAGTGCTCGATGCTGAACTTTGGGTAATGCTTCCTCCATAGTCTGGCGTCTTGCCCCATAATGGTAGGCGTTGTTCATCAGCTCAATGTTGTCCAAATATCTGCTTGAATCAAGAACTTGAGCGTTAGTCCCTCAAGTTGACACTAAAGACCCAATAATGCCTCCTCCGTCCTTATCGGTTACATCTGCAAGACTCGAGCCTTTGGCGGCATGACACGCAAGCGTGAACGATTTGGAACACAAATACAAGATGTAGCTAAGAAAAACAGTAAAAGACTTGGTCAAGTTAAAAGCGGGTTGCAACAAGTATCGCCAACTAACGGATGTGTCATGTGCAAGCTGGACATCTTTGTGGGTGCCGACTAAAAAAGATTGATGATGTGGGCACAACACTCACCAAGTCTTTCTTGTCGAGACGGTTCTTGTAATCAAACTTCTTGTTCATCTCATTCACATTGTGGATCCCTTGCTGTAAATTTATCTGCGAGAGATTATAAAACATGGCTCAAAACTCCTTAGTAGGTGAAAGGCCTCCCTCAAATGGTCAACGAAAAAGTGCTACTGAACAAAGATGAGGGTAAAAGAAGGTTTTGGAAAAACTTACGAGAAAACCTCGGTGGCATAACAACCTTCTTTGACCCATACGGTAAGTTATCCATTATGTGTAAGATTCCGCCTCAATAACAATTTTGACAACCATTGAACCGCTTCATCGAATCAACTAACTCCTTTAAAGAAATGTAGAAAGCACCATACCTGATTATCTCGGGGCTGATTTTTTGAAAGCAATAAAAAGACAAGTTAGCTCGAAGGGTCACATAAAAAAATGTGCATGAAAATGAAAAAAAACGATTGTGCAACTAAAAGCCCTGTTACATGCAACATACTATGCTTTACGTGCAACTAAGTGGCTGGTACTATGCAACTGAAAAAGATATGTATGTAGGCTGTGGGAGTTAGTTTACCCGTAGCTCCATCATCTGCTCCTTTGTGATGCGACCCAATACAAGAGGGCAGCGTAAAGCTTGTTCACTACCTCATTGGTCTTTGAAAGTCTTGTTCTTGTTGTAGTCGATGAATGGAGACCTTTGATATGTTCGGGCCTTCTTACCCTCCTCTGTCTTCGTGCAAGAGGTGGCCCAAGAACTGCTCGTGCCAAGTTACAGTTCTGCGCATATCGGGTGTGGCAATTCTCGGTGAACCAACATCTAGTTCTTGAGCTATTGCCTTGCCAAAGATCATCAACATCACATCCTTCATTCACATTCTGCTGGGTCTAACTCACACTCATCGATCTTGATCACACGGCTTCCACTGCTTTACCTGCTTTGGAGCGGTCTTTGGAGCATCACCATCTATCCGAGGTCAAAGATGGTGCATCACGAACCCGTCACCATGATAAGAGTTTGATCTTCGTGAGGGTTCAAGGACCAGGGCATCTCCTTGCGGCACAAACACGGGTGCATCATTCAACGACTTGGTTACTTAATAGTGTTGTAGTTGGCGGCCTTGGAGGCTTGCACCTACTTATAATGTCGAACACCTCCTCTTGTGTTAATGGTTCTTTGAAAGACAGCTCTTGGGGACGGCACTTTGATAGTTGGATGACCTCCTTTTGTGTTTGGCATTGAAGCATCTCTATCAGTAGGCACCTTGGGACTTGCGATTCGCATGGTGCCTTCTGGCCAGCCGTGGTGGTTTTGATCGTGACCATCTTGCTAATCGACACATCGGTTAGCTGCTTGGTATCTGTAGTTGGCATCTTTCTAGTCTGAGTTGGCAGCAACCTGGCAGAACTTGGCACCCCTGCATCAATGGCTGCGGCTCACAGCTCTCTCTCGTCTCTGAACCCCAAATCTTTTGTGGCCTGTTCCCCTTTAGCCCACAGCAAACTTGACAATCTTACCTTAGGTGGTTTTGGTGGGATGTTGAAAGGGAGTCTTCCCTTGATCTGTTGAACTTCTCTGACATTGGTTGGCTCTTTGCTCACTACTGTTGGCATATCAGTTTGAAGCACAGATTCCTTGACCATATTTACTTCAGCATCTGCACTCACCATCTTCTCCTTGGTTTGAGGCAACTGCAGATTCTTCTTAATTGAAACTGCTTTACGCTTACGTACCACGTGAGGGTTTGCCGTGGATGCTGCCTTGCTCTTCTTTGGAGCTTAGGTGCAGGAGCTGATTTAAATATTCCTTGTATTTTTCCTTTGAATGAACCCAACAAGACCCTTTCCTGCTTCCTCCATGTCAATTTGATTCTTTTCAAAGATCGGTTGATAAGAACAGGCTCTTGTCAATGGCAAAGTTGATCTTCTCACACATATCTTTGTCGCTGAAATCTGCACGGAAAGCTGGTTGGCAAAGCTGGCTTCAAGTTGCGAGCTTGAACATATCAATGCTGCCACGAGACTCTCCTTCGTCATTTTCTTTGACTTTGGAAAATCCTTGTCTTTCCAAAGAAGTCTTGTCAATCAACATCTGTAGTGTGCTCCTGCTACTCAATGAATTGCTGCTGCTTTCAGGGTTGGCATGAGTGCTAGTCCTCTGGATGTGTTGCCACAGTACCACGGAACTGTGGCGTTGTCATCATCATCGTCATCGCTGTTGTCGCTGCCTCCATTGGATCCCCTTTATCATCACCATAATCATCCTCGTCTTCTTCATCCTCGTCTTCTTCCCTCTCACTTGCCATCAATTCTTTGCCTTTGTCTTCTCCCCTCTCACTGCCATCAAGCTGCTGCTTTGTCCCGTCCCCTCTCTCGCCTCAACTTCTTCTTCCTCCTCCTCTGCATCACTATCTTCTTCCTTGTCCTCCTCCTCTCCTTTGTCCTCTTCTTGTTTGTCCTCCTCCTCCTCCTCCTTCTCCTCCTCCTCCTCTTCCTCCTCATCCTCCTCCTCGTCTGCATCTTCTTCATTGTCATCCTCATCCTTGTCCTCCTCCTCTGATTCATCTGCATCTGTCTCCTCATCGTCGTCAGCATCTATCGCTGCTTCCATTTCCTCATCTTCTTCTGAATCATCCTCAACAAATTCTTATTCTTCTTGTATAGTTGACCGCCATCTCTTTCTTTTTGGAGCACGACGTGATGCCCCAGTTTGCATTGATGGATCTTTGACGTAAGGATCAATATCTGGTTCCTCGTCATCAATCTTGGCAACTTCTTCAATGAAGGTGCCAACCTGTTCGATTCTGACCTTGCACACTCATTGACCACTTTCGCAATTTTGCCTTTTACGCATCAACACAAAAAGATTGATCTTGATTCAATTAGAAAAAATAATAAAAAGTAAAAATGTCATGCCCGACCATGATGTGATAAGCAAAATGACTAATACACACTTTCGACCAACTAAAAACATGATTCTAGCCAACTACAAAATGCCTTTGTGGCACAAAGTAAAAACCATGCATTTCGCCAAAAGTTGATGACAATGGTTGTAAATGAACACTTTGACTATCCAAAAGAACATGTGCAACTACAAAAGCTTATATGTGCAAGCGAACATACATCACAGCCAACTAAATTCTGTATTTTGCAACTAGAAAAGTTATACATGTCCAACTGAACATACATCCCAGCCAATAGAAAAATATTAGTAAGTGATACAAGTTTACGTATGCGAACACTAACTGCGGATTGTATGTTATTGGTAACTTGGATGCCACAAATGCTTCACTTGCAAAATTCCACCAAGCAGTGGTGTCTGCGCTCGTGCCTCTATACTCCTCTTTAAGCTGATGTGAAAAAAAGTGAAACAGAAAATAACAAGGATATCAAAATAGATTTGTGTGTTGAATGAAACCACACATTACAACACAATGCAACTACAACAAGATCTTGGAGTAGACAAATTCAACTATACATATATGCAATCGAACAAAGACACAAAAGCTGTGCAACACACATGGCACCTAAAAAAGTTCCTACCAACTGATGCAACACATCATGCAACAAGATTAGTAAAACTGTGCAACTTAAAAAGATGGTGTGCCAATTTAAAATGAACATGTGTGCAGATTGCCAAACTTAAAGCTATAATTTGTGCAACTACATGCATTGTTGTGCCAGCTGATGACAGTTTTACGTGCAATTTCAAAAAAGAGTGACCAGACATCAAAAGAATATAGAAGGAAGACACTGTTGAAAAAACAAAAAAGAATTCACTTGTAATTTGCGAACACACCAGAGAGATAGTATCCTTCTTGATCACCTTGGCAATTAGAGTACTATCCCATGCATTCGATCGTATCGCTGCAGCTTGCTTCTTGGGATGTCATGTACGAGCGCATCAAGGTATAGTATCCGCACTGACCCAAACAAAAGAAAAAGCCAAGTTCATTATTGTTATGAGAATTTCAGCAAACTATAACCGAGCAGAAAGAACAGAACAGATGGAAAAAGTGGTCGTTTTCACTAATCATCAAGTGATACAAGCAGCGACAAACAGTTTGCTTCTCCCGGTCCATGTTCCGAAAGCTTCGTTAATGTGTTACTGCTACAAAGAGGCGGATGTTTGTATTCTTTAGCATTTGATGATCTAGCACAAGTCCATAACACTTTGGGCTGAGCTTCAAGGCCGTGGTTGGTGCTAGAAAAGTCTTGAAGGCAACATAAGCCGAGCCATAAAGAATGTGTCATCCGTTCTTCCACCATATGCTCAATCATCTTGAGCCATGTAGTGATCTGGGGATGAGAATTTCCAGTTATGTTGAAAGTCCGTCTCAATCTCCTAGTGGCATCCTTGTCAACTAAATATCTGAATTTTGGACCCTTGTTTGGGAGATCAAATACCCTCTGAACACTTATCGGCATCGACACGGATCCTTCCCTTCCCGGGAAAACCATTTGAGGTCTGTGGCTGGTAGGACTGCACCAGAACTTAGTGAGGTCCACCGGAAGTGTGTCTCGATAAGTTCAATAGCCCCGAACGACCTCGAAACTAGCTCTAATTTCTGTAGTGGGGTTAGAGAGCGTTGAAATTTGCAAAGCGTTGGTGATGCCCTTATCCTGCCTCGCTTGTGATGGTCGCTCCACATCTTCCCTCGAGCACCTCAACTCCTTCACCGCTGCCTGTTGATTAGAAAATGAAAGCATTACACAAACATTAAACACAAGAGAAAAACAAGAATGAAAAAAAACTAGCAATCATCATTTGAATCAGTATTAGAATGAGCTATATATTCATAAAATGGATCATGCCAACTAATATGATGTATTTGTGCAACTAATAAAGCTCATGAGGACAAGCGCAAAGACGCCAGGTGTGCTGGCGAATGTGCGACAATAAAACAGATAAATAAAAAAAGAACGAGACACGCAGCTACAAAAAGTTCTAGTGTATGTGCAACAATAAGAAATGATATTGCAACACAAGAAAAACAGTAACTAAAAAAAGGTTTGCAAAGAACTATTCAAATAGCTCATAAACACACACAAAACCCACATACCTCGGCATCTGCTGCGGAAGATCTGACGACTTCTCCAAGACAATCTGCTGCTGCACAAAAAATGACCACCGATGTCAACTATGAAAAGATGCCAACTAGTGAACTACAAAATGCCAACTAATGTCAACTGTATTTAAATCAAAATGACTAGAGATGTCAACTACAAAAGGTTGTTATTGATGACTAAAAACAAAAATACTGTTCGAACTGCTGCATAATTTCATCACTATCTAAAAAAGCGAGAAAAACACTTATATTTGAGATTTTACTTACCCTAGAAGATGACTCAGCTCCTTGCCAAGTGCTGCACGTCTAGTCCGCTTTACAACACGGAACCGATCAGCATCCTAAGAAAAAAATAAAAAACATGAGCATGGGAAAAATAAAAAAATGTTATATGACCCAAACAAAACCAAAAAATGGACTTGTGTCATCAACATGCCACTTACCTCAACATCCTCTCCATGCTCAACACTCTGTGCGGTCGTGGTGGCGATTAGCGGGGCGCTTGAGTTCGGCGAAAAGGCTGACTTCGAGCGCTGATTAAGCAACCAAAAGAAAACATGAAAAAAGACATTAGCATACATGCATAAGTTGAAAAACAACTCAAAAACAAAAGAAAAAAGTGAATAAAAATACATCTCCTTGATTGCCACCGCATCTCCTCCTATTATAACCATTTTTGCCTGCGGCGGAAATACAACAAAAAACATAGTTAGAAGATGTGGACAACCAACTACTACAATGATGCAGCCAATCTGGCAAGAAACCTTGTGCAAACTGGACATCAAATAAGCCAACTAACTTTTTTCGCCTAATTATTACTTGCCAACTGTGACAAGTAACACCTAGACAGAAAAAAGTTAAGTAAAGGCAACAAGCTTAGTGAGATAACTTATTCGAAAAAGCGTCCCTAGTTGAACATGAAGGAGACACATGAAAACAACCACATCCACAACAAAAGACTTGCACATTGAGAAAAATTAAAATGGAAAATTGGCAAGCATTGGTACTAATTTGCACAAATCAAGGGGTCCTAGTTGCACAAAGCAGAGAATAACACATAAACCACCACAGCCACCACAATGCCGGTGGATTTGGTAGATTATATTGGAAAACGGCAAGCATTGGTGCTAAAATTGTACAAACAAGAGTCCCTAGTTGCACACAGCAGAGGGGGAAACAGCCAACTAGTAAAAGTGTATAACATATGCAACTAAGTAAAACCAACTAAGTAGAGCAATTGGCACAAGTGTATAACATATGAATAGCCAACTTAGTAAAAGTGATGCAGCCAACCAAGCGTGCAACTTGTGCAATCGAACACAGTATAAACAACCACCTAGTACAAAAACAGTGAGCCAATCGACCAAAACAACTGCTGCAATTGCAGAGCATATGGACAGCCAAGTACTATATGGACGCAGCCAACCGAGGAGAATTTTGTGCAACTAACCACTTAAATCTCTGAACACCAACTACGAAATCAGCCAATGCATTGCACACAACATTGCGCACATCTAATACAAACTTACAGAATAACTAAGAATCATGAACATATCTCAAATCTCTGCAAAATTGAATGGAACATGAAGTAAACAGCCAAATCGCCCTAAAATCGCGCAAACGGGGACTACACGTTGACCCTGTCCAGCCACCCCCGTGCCGTGAACTACGCCTCCAACGATTCCCCCGCGAGGAGAACCACCCGCAAGCCATCGCCAAACTGAGCACTCCGCCGTGACGCCCCGTTCGGTGGAGAGGATGGCGAGGAGGAAGACGAAGACGGAATGGGGAGAGAACTTCATTGTGGCGAGGATTTCAAACCACCTTGTAGATCCCGACCACCGTTAGGCGCGTCTTTGCGAGATGGGAGAACGGAACTCAACGTGACCTCGCATTCCCTCGCCCTAAAATCTCCCTAAAATCGCAGGAAATCGAAGATAAGCGGGGTAGTTCGCGCGTTCCCGACCCTAGAGAGCATTCCCTCGCATTTGGCACCATCCGCGCTCGCGAGATAGAGAAAGGAGGAGAAGCATGTAGAAGTGGAGGAGAGCATACCTGCGGCGAGGAGCACCAGCGATTCCCGGCGAGGAGAACCACCATAAGCCGCCGTCAAATCTGAGCACTCCGCCCACGCCCGTTCGGTGGAGAGGATGGCGAGGAGGAAGACGATGAAGGAATGGGGAGAGAGAGCACACTGCGGCGAGGGATTTCAGGCGCAGATTTCGAAAACCGCCGCCCATGACCCCCACTACTCTCTCTCTATCACTTATAGGTGGGCCTCCCACGTCCGGATCTGGACAAAACCGCCACGATCATGCGGCGCGACCAGTGGCACCTGGCGGATATGGGAGCGATCGCTCGCGCGATCGAACGGCCACGGGCCGGCCGCCCGTTTCGGTTAGTTAGTGGCCGGCCGCTTTTTAGATTTCAGGTTAAGATTTTAGGCAATTAGAATTAGAGTGGATCTGACACAATGAACGCCCACAGTTCATCACACAAATATCCGCACGAGAAAACATCAATAAGATCTCCAAATAGTTATGGAATCGACTTACCTCCTGATTGGTTGCATAAAAAACTCCTTCGCTGTCGCCCGCCACCGGTGCTTGATATCCCTATCTCTCACTCCTCCGCATCCAAATGCTGTCCGCATTTGGAGAGGGGAGGCACAACGCCGCATCCAATTTGCACCTGCAACCATTTGACGCGAAAAGCGAATTTGCCGAGGGACGGACCAGACTGATTTGCCAAATCCGATACATGGCTCAACTCGTCCACGTTGGAAGGCCGTCCACAACCACGTCTTGCCTGCCGGCAGTCCTCTGTCATGCTGGCTAATGACCCACAAGTGTAGGGGATCTATCATAGTCCTTTCGATAAGTAAGAGTGTCAAACCCAACAAGGAGCAGAAGGAAATGACAAGCGGTTTCCAGTAAGGTATTCTCTGCAAGCACTGAAATTATCGGTAACAGATAGTTTTGTGATAAGGTAATTGGTAACGAGCAACAAGTAATAAAAGTAAATAAGGTGCAGCAAGGTGGCCCAATCCTTTTTGTAGCAAAGGACAAGCCTGGACAATTTCTTATATAAAGGAAAACGCTCCCGAGGACACATGGGAATTATCATCAAGCTAGTTTTCATCACGCTCATATGATTTGCGTTCGATACTTTGATAATTTGATATGTGGGTGGACCGGTGCTTGGGTGCTGCCCTTACTTGGACAAGCATCCCACTTATGATTAACTCCTATTGTAAGCATCCGCAACTACAAAAGAAGTATTAAGGTAAACCTAACCATAGCATGAAACATATGGATCCAAATCAGCCCCTTACGAAGCAACGCATAAACTGGGGTTTAAGCTTCTGTCACACTAGCAACCCATCATCTACTTATTACTTCTCAATGCCTTCCTCTAGGCCCAAACAATGGTGAAGTGTCATGTAGTCGACGTTCACATGACACCACTAGAGGAGAGACAACATACATCTCATCAAAATATCGAACGAATACCAAATTCACATGACTACTAATAGTAAGACTTCTCCCATGTCCTCAGGAACAAATGTAACTACTCACAAATCATATTCATGTTCATAATCAGACGGGTATTAATATTCATATAGGATCTGAACATATGATCTCCCACCAAATAAACCAACTAGCATCAACTACAAGGAGTAATCAACACTACTAGTAACCTACAGGTACCAATCTCAGACTTAGAGACAAGAACTGGATACAAGAGATGAACTATGGTTTGAGAGGAGATGGTGCTGGTGAAGATGTTGATGGAGGTTGACCCCTTCCCGACGAGAGGATCGTTGGTGATGACGATGGCGATGATTTCCCCCTCCCGGAGGGAAGTTTCTCGGGCAGAACAGCTCCGCCGGAGCCGTAGATTGGTTCCGCCAAGGTTCCTCCTCGTGGCGGCGGAGTTTCGTCCCGTAAGCTTGCTTATGATTTTTTCTCGATTTAAAGACATCATATAGCGAGAAGATGGGCACCGGAGGGCCACCAGGGGCCCACGAGGCGCGCGCCCCACCCTCGTGGCTGTGTGTGGGCTCCTCTGTATTTTCTTCGCTCAGTATTTTTCATATTTCCCAAAAATAACTTCCGTGGAGTTTCAGGACTTTTGGAGTTGCGAAGAATAGGTCTCTAATATTTGCTCCTTTTCTAGACCAGAATTCCAGCTGCCGGCATTCTCCCTCTTCATGTAAACCTTGTAAAATAAGAGAGAAAAGGCATACATATTGTGACATAATGTGTAATAACAGCCTATAATGCGATAAATATCAATACCAAAGCATGATGCAAAATGGACGTATCAACTCCCCCAAGCTTAGACCTCGCTTGTCCTCAAGCGAAAGCCGAAATCAATAAAAATGTCCACATGTTTAGAGATAGAGGTGTCGATAAAAATAAAATACGGACATGAGGGCATCATGATCATTCTTATAACAACAACATATATGAATATTGTCATATGATTTCTTATGATAAAGTAACAATCTATTCACAATGTCAAGTATGTATCAGAAACTTTATTGAGGACTAAGAAACTATAATCTTAGTCATTGAAGCAATTGCAATTTATCGTAACATCGGAAAGAGTCTATGTAAGAGCTTTTCAGCAAGTCCACATACTCAACTATCATTTAGTCTTTCACAATTGCTAACACTCACGCGATACTTGTGGTTACGGAGTTTTAATCGGACATAGAGAAAGATAGGGGCTTATAGTGTTGCCTCCCAACTTCTTACCTCAAGGGTCAATGTCAACAATAATAGTTCATGCTAACTCACATCCAATATATATATATATATATCAGGATCGTTCCAACACAATGTGCTTGCCAAAGGATAAAATATAAAAAGGAAAGGTGAAGATCACCATTACTCTTGCATAAGGTAGGAGATCGAAGTAAAAGATAGGCCCTTCGCAGAGGGAAGCAGAGGTTGTCATGTGCTTAAGGGTTGGATGCACAAAATCTTAATGCAAAAAAACATCACTTTATATTTCCGCTTGTGATATAGACCTTTATTATGCAGTCCGTCGCTTTTATTACTTCTACATCACAAGATCGTATAAAGTTTATTTTCTCCCTCACTAATAAATCATACATATTTAGAGAGCAATTTTTATTGCTTGAACAATGATAACTTACTTGAAGGATCTTACTCAATCCATAGTTAGATATGGTGGACTCTCATGGCAAAACTGGGTTTAAGGGTATTTGGAAGCACAAGTAGTATCTCTACTTGGTGTAAATAATTGGCTAGCATGAGGGGGAAAGGCAAGCTCAACATGTTGGATGATCCATGACAATATACTTTACCTCAGATATAAGAAATCATAACCCATTATGTTGTCTTCCTTGTCCAACATCAACTCTTTAGCATGTCATATTTTAATGAGTGCTCACAATCATAAAAGATGTCCAAGATAGTATATTTATATGTGAATCTCTCTTTCTTTATTACTTCCTATTAATTGCAACGATGACCATAACTATGTTTGTCAACTCTCAACAACTTTTAATCATCATATTCTTTATATGTGAAGTCATTACTCTCTATAAGATCTATATGCTATCTTTATTTCTTTTTACTCTTTCTTTTTCTTTTATTCACTCAGGATCATAGCAAGATAATCAAGCCCTTGGCTCAACACTAATCTTTATTATATAGCTCACGGACTCGATTACATAGAGAGATCATAAAGCAAAACTCAAAACTAGATCATACTAAAACTTTATTCTACTAGATCAAGATATTACCAAAAGGGTCGAACTAAGAAAATCGGTAAAGATGGGAGTGTGATGGTGATACGATACCGGGGCATCTCCCCCAAGCTTGGCAGTTGCCAAGGGGAGTGCCCATACCCAATACTCAGTTCTCCTTCCTCGGAGGTAGTGACGATGAGTTGTTGATGATGTAGGCTTGTCGTCCATCTTCCAAGGCATAGGCTCACCATCATAGAAGGACGATCGAGTCTCCGGAATCCTCAAATCTGCAGCCAAACTCATTCTCCTGAATCTATATTCATACTCACAGTTTTGGTTTTGCAGGTCATAGATCTAGGCCCGGAGGTGCTCGATTTTCTCGTGAAGCTTGAAGATGGTCTCCCCAATGTTCTTGACATCTAGATTATGGTTGTTGGTGAACTCCGTGATCATTATGTGGTTGGAGTCGAGTCCATGTTCCACCATCTCTTGACACTTGAAAACTTGTTGCTCCATTGCTTCGAGCTTTGTCTCCGTGCTTCCGGTCCTCCTTGGTCCCTCCACATCGCGGATGTGCAACACCCCCTCATGCATCTCAATGGTTTGAGGGTGTTGCAGCACCTCCGCAAGGTAGGGGTTGATGACCTTCTCGAAGAACTTGTCCTTAGGGGCACTTGAAGACGTCATGGCGATCAAGATCTGTCAGAAAAACAGCTCGAAACAAAAACAGAGGATAATTGCGTAATACGGTGGTCAAAACCTTCGGGAGAATATATAATGAATTTTTACCGAAAGAAGTATCGTGCAAGAAAACAGAGTCCAGAGAGCGCACGGGGTGCCCACGAGGCAGGGGGCGCACCTAGGGGGTAGGTCGCGCCCTTCACCCTCGTGGAGGCCTCGTGTCCTTCTTGGACTGCTTCTTATTTTTCTATTTTTCTAAATATTCCAAAACGGAGAAAAATTGCCATTAGAACTGTTTTGGAGTCGGTTTACTTACCGTACCACATACCTATTCCTTTTCGGAGTCTGAAACGTTCTGGAAAGTGTCCCTTATGTATTCCTCCGGAGTTACGGTTTCAATAACATTGGTTTCACCATTTATGGGATTACCTAAGATATAATGTTTGATTATTTGACCATTCACCACCTTCGGATTCGTACCTTCGAAGTTGTTGATTTTTATGGCACCGGAACGATAGGCCTCCTCGATAACGTAAGGGCCTTCCCATTTAGAGAGAAGCTTTCCTGCAAAAAATCTTAAACGAGAGTTGTATAGCAAAACATAATCACCTACATTGAACTCGCGCTTTTGTATCCTTTTGTCATGCCATCTTTTAACTTTTTCCTTAAATAGTTTGGCATTTTCATAAGCTTGGGTTCTCCATTCATCAAGTGAGCTAATGTCAAATAACCTCTTTTCACCGGCGAGTTTGAAATCATAATTGAGCTCTTTAATAGCCCAATATGCCTTATGTTCAAATTCGAGAGGTAAGTGACATGCTTTTCCATAAACCATTTTATACGGAGACATACCCATAGGATTTTTATATGTAGTTCTATAAGCCCATAATGCATCATCAAGTTTCTTAGACCAATTCTTTCTAGACCTATTGACAGTCTTTCACAAAATTAATTTGAGCTATCTATTACTCAATTCTAATTGACCACTAGACTGTGGGTGATAAGGAGCACTACAAAAAAAGGCACATCCGTGACATTTTGGGCCGAATGAATTTTTTTTCTGTCATACATATGACACTTCTATGACGATAATTGTGACAAAACCCGGTATCATCATAGATGTGGTGGGCTCCTACTTCTATGACAAAAAATCATGACAGAAAATGGGCTTTTCGTCCTGGGCGGGCCGGAGACGCAGCTGCATGAAATTCTTTGGGCCGTCCATGACGGAAAAAACGTGGTAGAAGCGAGGGGAGGAAAATTTCGGGAGTTGCTTGTTCGGTGGGAGGTTGGGGCCGAGCGATGCGCGTTTCTGACACGTGCGCTGCAGTGTGTGTGGCGTTGGCTCTAATCGAACCCGAAGCGAGGCGTTGGGCTCTAATCGAACCCGGCGATTGCCAAGCAGCTACGCGTTCTTGAATCCGAGCGATCGATCGATGGCTGTTAACTAAACCCGATGGAGCGATTCCTTCGCCGCTGCTGCTAATTGAAGCCGATCAATTGGATGAATAGTGAGCGTTGCAGGGGGGGGGGGGTTGGATGAATAGTGAGCGGTGGCGTTGCCTCTGGATGAACAGGACCCCGTGGTGTGGAGGGCTGGATGAAGAGTAGACAGTGGAGGGGTGGTCGTGGAGGGGTGGTTGAACAGGACCCCGTGGTGTGGAGGGCTGGATGAACAGTAGACGGTGGAGGGGTGCCCGTGGATGGGTGGTTGAACAAGAGCGGTGGAGTAAGCGCACGGTGGAGGCTGGATGAACAGGAGCCCGTGGAGGCCGGAGGAGGTCGACGGTAGCCCGTGGAGGCTGGAGGAGGTCGACGGTGGAGATGAACGGATCCGTGGAGTCCTGCTTTGCGATGCGCCACACCCTCCCAATGAACAGGACCCCGTGCTTTCGACCGTGGCGCTCCAACACAAGTCCGTTTAATCTGCTTTTGCGGTATGCCACACCCTCCCGATCAACAGGACCCCGTTTGACCGTGAAGCGCTCCAACACAAGTCCGTTTAAATCCGTTTTGTGGTACGCCACACCCTCTCGATCAACAGACCCCGTTTGACCGTAGGAGGTCCGTTTCCTCGTTGTGCGGTACGCCAGGCCCCTCCCGGTCAACAGGATCCCGTTTCGAATGTGGACGATCGAACACAAGGCCGTTTCCTCCGTTAGCGGCACGCCAGCCTCGCTTCCATCGCTGCTTCGTCCCAAGCCCTCCCGATGAACACGACCACGCATTCCGTTCCGACCCAGCCGGTTGGCTCCCCATGAACACGACGACGACGCTGTTTCTCCGTTCCGACCCAGCCATGTACATATGCGCGAGTAGGCGTTGAGACCCTGCCCTTATGTTCGTTCGTGGCCGTCGCCAACATGCGTGCGTGTACATGCTACGTCGGCGCCTCTACTACGACACGCGCGGCGCCTCTACAACGACCAAGATGTACATACACATTCGCGACCAGAATGACAACCCTCGTGCGCTTCACCAGGTGGGTCCCGGTATCGAGCACTTCCTTACTGCGAAGATGTTGCTGGTGGGTCCCGGCAATGGGGCTTAATCGTTTTTTGCCGGACGCACTTCCTTGCGTGCGAAGATGTAGCTGGTGGGTCCCAGCAATCGGGAAACGTTTTTTTCGCGAAATACGGTGGCCCGTCCGGTGGGTCCCCGCTGTTAGGTGGAGGAATAATTATTTTGCGCGTAATAAGGAGGGACTTCCTTGCTGCGGCCGTGGACCCAGCTGGCAGCCTTTCCGCGTACAGTCCACGTCCGATGGAAGCCATTCCTTGACCACGTTGACCACGTCGCGCCAAGAGCACCCGGGCGATGGACGACGGCGAGGCCTAGGAAGGGGACGATGCGGAGCCGGGGAAGACGCGACAGTGGATGCCCACGCGTAGAGGAGTACGAGGGTTCACTGGTTCGCTGCGGTGTGAGGCTGCCGTCGCCGCATAATAACATGGGGTGTGGGTGAGTAGAGGGATGGCCTGGCCAGCGGTGGGAGTAGTAGGGGGTGGTGAGGCCCTTGCCGCATCGCAGCCGACCACGGGAGGCAGGAGCACGAGGCACGACCGGCGCTGGTTTGGGCGGCTAGAGCAAGAAGACCAGAGGTTGAAGAAGAACTACGGCCGTTGGATGGACATCGTACGGTCACTGGAGCTAGAATCGTGCATAGTGACTAAGTTGACAAAGCCCTCCGTCCCTGTCAACTTAGTAGGCCCACAAGTCAGCCTGCCACTATACTGGGTCCCAGCTAACAGGGGGAGTATTCATTTTTTTGTGCGTAATAAGGAGGCACTTCCTTGCATGCGAAGATATAGCTGGTGGGTTCGAGCTGTCAGCGGCGGTAACGTTTTTTTCGTGAAATACAGAGGCCCTTTCGGTGTGTCCCTGATCATTATTTTGCAAGTAATAAGGAGGCATTTCCTTGCGTGCGGCCGTGGACCCAGCTGTCGGCCTCTCCACGCATGATCTACTTCAGATGCATGTCGGTCGTTGACCACGTTGACCAGGCAGCGCCGAGAGCACCAGGCGGTGGACGACGGCGAGGCCTAGGAAGGAACAACACGGAGGCAGGGAAGACTCGGCAGCTTGTTTCAAGACGCGGAGGGGAGTACGACCGTCACGAGGGTTTATTGGTTCGTCTGCCGTCGCGGAGAATAACAGCAGGTGTGGGTGAGTAGAGGGATGGCTAGGCCAGCGATGGGAGTACGATGGGACGGTGAGGCCTGCGCGACAGCACAGTCGGCCATGGGGAGGAGGGAGCAGGCAGTCCCGCCGGCGCTTGTTTGAGCGGCTGGAGCAGGAAGAGAAGAGATTGATGAAGCACGACGGCTATTGGATGGACATCCAACAGTCACTGCTCGTCAACCTTTTTTTAGGAAAGCCTCAAATCTGTGGAAAACAGCATACAACCCATCTGCCATTATTTCTAATAATTTACAGCCCATTTGCTAATTCTTAAGGTTTTTTTGGAGCCCATATTCTTTTTGTTAGCACTAGCAAAAAGGACCGTGCGTTGCAACGGGAGAAAAAAATCTCTCATATCTCTAGCTGGGTCAGTTGGGCAAACTGTGCGTGGCCGGTTGGTAGGTTATGAGATCGAACCCTCCCATCGGTAATTTGATTTTTTGCCAGCTCTTGGACATGGGCCTCAGTTTGCCGCCAGGTGGGCTTTCTTCGTTGGGCCAAAACGGGTGGCAAGTAACAAAACCAAATAGCGTACCTGAAATTAATTGAAGCGGGACCAAACAAAGCGGGACGAAACCAAGAATATCACCTCCTTTTAATAGTAGGTATAGATTACAGCCATATTGTGGCCACGGTTAAAAAATTATATGAAATTTTGCATATTTCGGTGCGGTCCGAACTATTTTTAATCCTGAAATTTCGACTCACATTCAAACTGATTTTAAAAATAAATGTATATCAATATAAAATCCAATAAATTCTCCACGCATAAAAATTAATGTAATTTAAAATCTCAAAATGAAAAAAAGATATTTGAAACTAATTGCGGTTTGATGTGTTTTAAAATGTACAACCCATTTCTCATTCTTGATAGGCCATTTTCTCGGCCAGCCAATGAAGCTCTCCTCGTCTTGAAAGATTTGCAGCCCAACAGGCCTGACAAAGCGACTTACTTGGCAAATCACAAAAAAATGGGCTGTGGCCTTGGACCCAGCTGTCAACCTCTCCACATACAGTACTCTTCCGATGGAAGTCGGTCGTTGACCACATTGACCACGCCGCGCTGAGAGCACCAAGGCGGTGGACGACGGCGAGGCCTACGAAGGGGACGATGCGGAGCCGGGAAGACGCGGTGGATGCCCACGCGAGAGGAATACGAGGTTCACCGGTTCGGTTGGGCGTGAGGCTGTTGCCGCAGAATAACAGGGGTGTGCGTGAGTAGAGGGATACCACAGGCCAGCGGTGGGAGTAGTAGGGGCGGTGAGGCCTCCAGCGGCATCACAACCGCCACGAGAGGCGGAGCACGCGACACGACTGGCGCTGCTTTGGGCGGCTGAAGCAAGAAGACCAGAGGTTGAAGAAGCACTATGGCCGTTGGATGGACATCGTACGGTCACTGGAGCTAGAATTGTTCATATTGACTAAGTTGACAAAGCCCTCCGTCCTCGTCAACTTAGTAGGCCCACAAGTCAGCCACCCACTATGGTGGGTCCTAGCTAGCAGGGGGTATTCATTTTTTGGTGCGTAATAAGGAGGCACTTCCTTGCATGCGAAGATATAGCTGGTGGGTCCGACCTGTCAGCAGGGGGGACGTTTTTTTCGCGAAATACAGAAGCCCTTCCCACGGACAGTGCATGTACAGTGCGTAATAAGGAGGAATTTTCCTTGCGTGCGACCATGGACCTCATGGGTCCGAGCCATCAAGCTCTCCACGTACAGTCCTCTTCCGATGACTCTCGTATGTTGACCACGCCGCGTCGAGCGCACCGAGGCGATGGACGATGGCAAGGCCCTAGACTGGAACGACCAGGAGATGGGGAATACGTGGCAGTGGAGTCGCAGACGGAGAGGAGTGGGAAACTTGACTGGTTCGGGTGCGGGGCGGGCCTACACTCGGCAGAGAATAACAGGAGGTGCGGAGTGGAGGGATGGCCTGGCCGTCGGCGGGGTAGCGTTTCGATGAGGAGCGCAAAACAACGCCGCTGGACGCCGAAGGCTGGAGCAGGCGGTTCCAGCAGCGCTGGGGGAAGAAGACGAGAGATTGAAGAAGAATGCCGACCGTTGGATGTAAATCCAACGCCTTCTTAGGCTTCACCCTCTCGCCCACATGTCAGCCACCCATTTGTTTTTTAGTCCATTTGGTGGGCTGGGTGAAACAATGATGTATCATCTATGCAGCCCATTTAAATCCCATTTGCATTTTTCTCAAATCCAGCGGACTTGCTGGGCTGGGTGAAAATATCATGTTGGGCTAGACGAAGAAATGTTATAAAACATAAACACATGATTGCATCGTCAAGAAAATCTTCGCAAGCTTATGTATGCAATCACTAGGAGTTAACTTGGCAAGTTATATATAAACAATTATTATTATTATTATTCTGTAAGAATTTTCAACTTACGAAATAAAATATCATTTTAATTTGATGAGTTAATAGTACGTGGGGTATTATTATTTTTTAGGCTAGACGTGGGACAGTTGAGTTGGTTCTAGGGGAAAGTACTGGGAGAAAACTCAGTTTACATCGAAAAAGAAAGTGGGAGAAAATTTAGAGACCTGCTGGGTCCACCTGAGGAGAGGAATATGTTGGGAGGAAGGAGATTCAAAGCACAGCAGCCGAGTGAACTAGTTTTTTTTACGGACAAGTGAACTAGTTTACATACATAAGCAAATAGCCACTAAAAAAACAATCAGGTTAATGGGTTCTTAAAATAAATATTTCGGACAAAACAGATAATTACGACACATAGGCTAATGCATGAAACACTCAGATGATAAAGGTGCTTATAAACAGATAAAGTACAACATTTAGACCTTCCTGGCACGCTTGATCATGACGCTGCGGCTGTCCGTGTACTCGCTCGATACGGAAGCGAACCGCCTCATGTCCAAGATCTGCCTGTACATGTCGTAGCATGCGTATGCGTCCTTGGCCGCGTAGGTTATGTAGGCTAGATTCAGAGGTACCTCCCACATGTTCAGGTCGTCTTCTTTCATGTTGGCGTGTCGTGGGTCGATGATGGTCTCAATGAGGTCAACCACGAGTCCTTCTCCTGCCCGTTGCTGATGATCTTGTATTGCTTATGGATGTCGACAAGCTTGTTGCACCAGATGGCAGAATCGTCGCGTTCTTCCTTCTCTCCACCGTAGCGAAGGTGCAGTCTGTAACACCCCGGATACAACTTTCCGAAATTGTTGTTTGTTGTTCCGGCCTCATTTAAACTTGCCTAGATAGGTAGTTTAATTATGCTCCACCTCTTGCCATGTTTAACAACATTTAATATTATTGTATACATAAACGAGAGAGAACTAAATATTTGATGTGGTGTTTTGTCAATATGCAACTCGTTGCATATTGAGCTCCACTTAATTTGTAGTATTGTTTGTTGCACTTTGTCATGCCATGAATCATTAAAGCGGACATGCATCATACTTGATTGTGCATTATGCCATGTTTATGCTTGTGCATTTACCATGTTGTTTGCTTCTTTCCGGTTTGCTTCTCTCGTTAGCTCCGGTTTCGTTCCGGAGTTGTGAGGATTCGTTCGACTACTCCCGTTCGTTCTTCTTCATGGACTCGTTCTTCCTAGCGGGATTTCACGCAAGATGACCGTCACCTTGGATCTCATTACTATCATTGCTATGCTAGTTGCTTCGTTCTATCGCTATGCTGCGTTACCTACCACTTGCTGCTCAAGCCTCCCAAATTGCATGATAGCCCCTAACCGTTGTCACCCTTCCTAGCAAACCGTTGTTTGGCTATGTTACCGCTTTTGCTCAGCCCCTCTTATAGCGTTGCTAGTTGCAGGTGAAGATGAAGATTGCTCCATGTTGGATTATGTTTATGTTGGGATATCACAATATCTCTTATATTATTAATGCATCTATATACTTGGTAAAGGGTGGAAGGCTCAGCCTTATGCCTGGTGTTTTGTTCCACTCTTGCCGCCCTAGTTTCCGTCATATCGGTATTATGTTCCCGAATTTTGCGTCCCTAACGCGGTTGGGTGATTTATTGGACCCCCTTGACAGTTCGCTTTGAATAAAACTTCTCCAGCAAGGCCCAACCTTGGTTTTACCATTTGCCTCACCACCACCTATACCTTTCCCTTGGGTCGGCCAACCCGAGGGTCATCTTTATTTTAGCCCCCCCCGGGCCAGTGCTTCTCTAAGTGCTGGCCTGAACCGAGCTGCATGCGGGGCCCCCTCGGTGAAACTCGAGGTCTGGTTTTACTCGTAGCTAGTCTCATCCGGTGTTGCCCTGAGAACGAGATATGTGCAGCTCCTATCGGGATTGTCGGCACATCGGGCGGCTTTGCTGGTCTTGTTTTACCATTGCCGAAATGTCTTGTAAACCGGGATTCCGAGACTGATCGGGTCTTCCCGGAGAAGGAATATCCTTCGTTGATTAAGTAGAGCTTATCATGGGCTAAGTTGGGACACCCTGCAGGTATAAACTTCAGAGCCGTGCCCTTGGTTATGTGGTAGATGGGAATTTGTTAATATCCGGTTGTAGTAAACTTGAAGTAAACTATTCTAAAATACACCAACCGTGTGCGTAACCGTGAGTGTCTCTTTTCGGGGTTGATCGAGAGGAGAACACGGTTTCTGGGTTATGTCTGACGTAAGTAGGAGTTCAGGATCACCTCTTGATCATTACTAGTTGACGACCGCTTGCTTTGCTTCTCTTCTCGCTCTGATTTGCGTAAGTTAGCCACCATACATGCTTAGTCGCTGCTGCAACCTCACCACTTTACCCCTTCCTTACCCATTAAGCTTTGCTAGTCTTGATACCCATGGTAATGGGATTGCTGAGTCCTCGTGGCTCACAGATTACTACACCAACAGCAGCGAGTACAGGTTATGCGATGATCTTGACGCGAGAGCGATGTTACTTGTTCTGAGTTCTTCTTACGCTTCTTCTTCGATCGGGGATAGGTTCCGTGTCGGCAGCCCGGGCTAGCGGTGGTGGATGTTGTTTGAGTTTACATTTATGATTCATCCGTAGTCGGATGTTGATCTTGTATGTTGTATTGTTGTATTCATGTGACATTGTATGTATTGGATGTATCCCCACTATTATGTAATGTTGATGTAATGATATCCACCTTGCAAAAGCGTCTTCAAGACGCGCTTCTATCCTTGGTGGGACCTTCGAGTTCATTTAGGATAGGGTCGCATCTTGGGCGTGACACAGTCGGCGCTGCCGATGAAACGGGCGAATGCTCCAGAACGTGGTGCAGCCATAGGACTGAGGCAAGGCAGAGCTTCACTGAGTCCGTATCGTTGGTGTACATCACATTCAACTTGGTGCAGCCATAGGACTGAACGACGAACTAACTCCTTGATGAAGTCCATATCCAGCAGGCTCACCCCTCGGATCGCCATTGGAGTCTCTTCGAGTGAACGAGTGTGTAGACGGCGGCAGCAGATTCATTTTTCAGCTCTTTGGGAACTGGATTCAACAAAGAAGTGAGTGTGTACAGCAACAACAAGCATTACCCCTCCTCGTCCGCTGCACGCCCGGCAGAAGATGCACCCTCGACGCATTCAAACGCCTCCATTAGTAAACCTACTCCGGCCACATGTCGGTTCACGAGCGGGTCTGTATTGGTACTGTAATAACAGGAGTTAGAGGTCACTTTACTTAAATTTAATTAGCTTTAATAGAAATTTATACATAAAACAAGCAATACATTGGCTCATCTTATCAGTGCCACGGGATCAACATGCACAACAATTAGAATTATTATTCTCAGGACACACACGATCAGCACATTTGTCACACTTTCACAAAGATAATACTACCAAGTTTGAACTGTTTGTTATGGTTGCTGTCCTCTGCATCATCATGCCGTGTTTCCCGACTTGCAAGATTCGTAACCAACAAATAAGATCCAAATAATAAGTACAACAAAGATGCCTACACATCTCATTGATTCCCACTTGCAAGATTCGTAACCAACAAATAAGATCCAAATAATAAGTACAACAAAGATGCCTACACATCTCATTGATTCCCACTTGCAAGATTCGAACCAACAAATAAGATTCAAATAATAAGTACAACAAAGATGCCTACACATCTCATTGATTCCCAGCTTGCAAGATTCGAACCAACCCATTAGAGCGTTTTGATAAAGTGAATATCGGGATTAAATCCATCTTGGCTAGCCATGTCATACAATCGAAGAACTTGGCGAATGCTCTTGACCGTCACAACATCTGTAGTTGAGTATTCCCATTTGCACAACATGTTTGCACAACACAAACAAGGAGACAGGAGAGCATGATTTCGCTTTAATAGCGGCCTCCTTGAACTCAACCTCCAGCTCCACTAGGAGGAGGTCTGCCTGGAGTTCCATGATTCAATTCATGCACCTTTTCTTGCGGTTCACCTGAAATGAAGCAAAGATTGCACCATTCAGCTAGCATGAAGTACTTGCTCTTGTGAGCTGGCAGGTTCTTCTTTAGTAGTTGCACTAAAATTGAGGAACATTAAGGTTGGCTGTCTGGCTCATGTAAGGTGCAACTATAATTTTCTTATCCTTTTGTGCAGTTCCACTAAAATAAAGTGCCATTGTGGTGACAGTGACGGCTCCATCTTGCAAAGGCTAATAAAATGTTGCACGAGATTACCAAAGAGAACTTGACGGAGATTTTGGAAACTCCAATCACCATTTTGTGCAGTTCCACCAAAATTGAGAGATGTTGCCCACGTGACATTTTAGTTGAATTGCACAAGGCACTCATTCCAAAAAAGTGTTTTGTGCAGTTCACCAAAAGGTCACAATAGCAACAAGGTGAAATGGATATCCCTATCTGCACAAAATGATAGAAAGTAAACAGATTCTTGGTCAATAAGAATATACAAAACATATACAAAATGAAAAGAAGCATCTTAATTATGTTCATGGCAATCACGCAAGGACAGGTAGAAATTTTAAAAGCGTCGGCAATGCTTCATGTTACCGAAGCATTACGATCAACAATGAGATTCCTCGGATATGGGATTACTTAAATGGTGGCATTGCTTGTTTACGGACCACAATAAATCAACAACAGCTAAAGATTTGGTTTAAGGGCATGGGACCGTGGGGACACCAGGACACTCAAAGAGCGTAAAGGAGCAACTTACTTATCACACTGGGGAAAACAGCGAGTGCCATTTGTAACACAGTTTAATTGCATCTTATCACTGGAGGCATTAGATTAACAATAACACTGGTTAGACATGTCCCTAAGGTAACAGTGTGATCACTTCATTTTACATGCGTCCTTACATTAACAAGGGCAAAAGGTTGGTATAAGGACATGCGACAGTGGACGCATCAGCACAATGTACCTAGAAGGAGGCATAAATTGGTGATGCCAAGCTTGTTCACGCTACGTGAGGGCAGCAAACCTAATCCTGGAGACCTTTTACTATGTGAGGGCAGCAAATCTAATCCTGCAGACCTTTTACTATGTGAGGGCAGCAAATCTAATCCTGAGACCTTTTACTATGTGAGGGCAGCAAATCTAATCCTGAGACCTTTTACTATGTGAGGGCAGCAAATCTAATCCTCGAGACCTTTTACTATGTGAGGGCAGCAAATCTAATCACGAGACCTTTTACTATGTGATGGCAGCAAATCTAATCCTGGACATACTCTGTGACTTGTCCACCACCGCCACTTTCTATCCTTTTTCAACCAATAATAGATCTGTTCCTTATCCAGTTTGTACTACGTTTTCCCATTATTTCCCTTTTCAACCAAGAGACCGGTTGGGTATCCGGTCTCTACTACTTTCACCATATTATTTCCTCTTTGAATCAAGTCCTAGATTCATGCTACAACTTTCCTCCCTTTCTTCGTTGTTTGAACAAAACCCTAGATTCGAATGCATGAAGTAGCTTTACCTCTAATAATACTAAAAATTTAGGTGGCTTTGGAAGAGATGATGGGACTAGAAAAAGATGCACATGCGACACGTGGGAGCTGGGGCGATAGAGCAAGGCCGCTTTCAAAGAACTTATACCGAGGGTCGCGGGATGTCGGCGGCAGGTCGGATCTCATGGACAATCTGGCGGGGAGGAAGAAGTGTCGGAGGACCTCCCGAGCCGGGCGCTGTGTCGGAGAACGGCACGGGCAGAGGATCGGGCCCTTTGGCAGCTGTGGGTTTCCTCCTCGGGCGATGACTGCGTGAACGATGCACCTTTTGTCCTCTACATACACCGCCGAAGGATCCGGCGGATCTGTGACCAGCGGTGAGTAGAGAGAAAATGTCGCTACCGCTGTCTTGTTTATATCTGGAGAGGATGAGAGAATGAAGAGAGCAACCCTAGTAAAGCAAGCGCTCAGGCCCCTGCGTCCATATATAGTGGAGTGATTATCTTTTTTCTCTCCACAACAAGCGTTTCAATTTGTGTTCGTGGCATTAAAGAAAAGAAACTCTCTATTTAAGGTGACTACTCTACGACTCCTACTTACTACTACATTTGTGCTCCCGGCCCCTCCATTCATTGAACAACCCCACGGGTGAATAAACATACAGTAAGTACTGTATTTATATAGAACAAACAAGCTCGAACTATTTTCGCGTAGTTAAAAGTTGAGGGCAGGCTTTTCCCGGCAAGACGTCTGCTTTTGGTAGGCGGTTTGACAGAGAGGCGAGGAGGGTGAGCGAGTGGGGCTGTGCGATTTGACGACGCGTTACTGCTGGAAAGACTTGTGATATGACCACTCACTATAGTCATGAATTACTGGCGCTCCGACCGGGGTGATGCCCCCCTTCCGTTCTCGCTCTAATCTGGTGCATGACACGTCGACCCGGATGCTGACTCTCCCACATGTCAGAGTAGTAAGAAGGAGCAAAGAATGATGCGGTATATATACTACTCCCTCCGTTCCTAAATGAGAGATTTCACTATGGACCACATACGGAGAAAAATGAGTGAATCTACACATAAAATGCATCTATATACATCCGTATGTGGTCCACAGTGAAATATCTACGAAGACTTATATTTCCAATGTCGGTGTCAAAACCGGCGGATCTCGGGTAGGGGGTCCCGAACTGTGCGTCTAGGCGGATGGTAACAGGAGACAAGGGACACGATGTTTTTACCAGTGTTGGGCCCTCTCGATGGAGGTAAAACCCTACTCCCGCTTGATTAATATTGATGATATGGGTAGTACAAGAGTAGATCTACCACGAGATCAGAGAGGCTAAACCCTAGAAGCTAGCCTATGGTATGATTGTTGTTCGTCCTACGGACTAAAACCCTCCGGTTTATATAGACACCGGATAGGGCTAGGGTTACATAGAGTCGGTTACAATGGGAGGAGATCTACATATCCGTATCGCCAAGCTTGACTTCCACGCCAAGGAAAGTCCCATCCGGACACGGGACGAAGTCTTCAATCTTGTATCTTCATAGTCCAGGAGTCCGGCCAAAGGTTATAGTCCGACCATCCGGACACCCCCTAATCCAGGACTCCCTCATTTACCATGTAAGCTTACTGCCTGGATCATGCGATAACTATCTCTTACTTATGTCCAGCGGAAACTTTTCAGGATGCCGTTCACACTAGGACACAATGTACAACCCGTAATCTATTTGTCGAAGCGAAGGCGCCATCCAAAGTTACCAGGATGGTAGTAGTTTAAAGGCAACACCGCCAGAGAGCGTCGAGCACATATATTATAGTTCTTGAGGCTCTACTAGAGGCGAAAGAGATGGTGTGGCTGCCATGAATGAGGTAATCTCGATCTTGAAGCTGGAAATTATGCAATTAGCTGCACGCATTATGCGAAAGCAACCCAAGAATTGGAGGAAGTAAGAATGTTGCATTTGAAGGCGGAGGAGGTCCTGCTTACGCTATCTCTCAAGCCAGGGTAATCCCAATTCTTCTTTAGATAGCAGTTGAAATTGTCATTAGATTATTGTACTTGCATGTTGTGTCATGTCTCTGAATGGATTATGTTGTAAGACCCCCTATGTTGTCCATGTGTTCTAATGATCCGAATTTTTTAGGCGAGGTAATCCTCAGTACTTGTATGATTGACATAAGGTGAACTGTTTTTCATGTGAGCATATTGTATTGGATGAAATAACTGTTTGACTCAAGGTGTATCCAACCTACTGAATTCGAAGATCACGACATTTCTAAATCATAATCATATATAAAGGTGGAATAAATCTTTGTTGTGGTTTTGAAGAAATAAATAACAAAACGTAGAATTATCTGTGGATATTCGTAATCGAATAAAAATTGGATTTGGATTTAGTTGCCAGGGCCCAGGGCAAACGTGAATGCTAATTCTCCCAAGTTTTGAACGAAGCAGCTAAACACCCACTTTAATTTGTGGGCTGCCCGAAGCAAGTGTTTGCGAGATGGAAATTACTGTCTACCCATGACACTTGACATCCTTATCGACCGTATTTACACTATTGTCAATAGGAGTAGACTAGTAACTTCAATCAGACGTGACACGATGGCCTCTGAGCCCATTCAGACACGGTGGGCGCCAAACATGGGCGGCAAAATACATTTGATTCAAGCTCGTCCAAAAGACATGTGTCTCTCCCTCCATTTCCCCATTCATCCACGGTGGGCGGGAAAACAAACTCTCCTCGTCCGAAATCAATGTAGGCTAATATTTTAAATAGGGGCAGATGTGTAACTTCCCTCAGACGTGACACAACCGCCCAACCTGTCAGCCCCGTTCATACACCGTGGGTGGCAAAACACCCTCTCCTCGCCCGAAATCGTTACCGGCAAATATTTGGGAGATGCGAGATTACCATTCTATCCCCAACCGACGTGATGTCCGAAATTTTAAACGGGGGATAAGTTCGTAACTTTGCCACATTTCAGACAAGCATGTCACAAAGTTTGAGATCCCCCTCCCCCTCCATTTCCCCATTCATACACCATGGGCGCCACGACAACCTCCCCACTGCGGCCAGCCTCCTCCGTCAGCCACCCCATCCTCCACCTTGTCGGAGCCGCTACCCCTACCCATCATCCACTGCAAGAGATGGACGTCTCTCATCCACGGCGCCTGACCAGGATCCTTTCATCGCGCCGTCTCGCTCCATTGGCGCCATCGTCCACTTTGCCGTTGCCGCTCCTATGACCGCCTCATCCATGGCAACAGGATTTATCCCCCAACCTGGCCGTCTGCCATCTAAAGTCTTGTTCCCCGCCGCCGACAACCATCGCACCCACAACACCCTCAACGTATCAGCAGGGGCCTACACGGCGTCGCAAGAGAGGTGGTACTCTTCCATATGTGCTTAAGTTATTGATCTCACCCGGAAAATAGATCTGAAATTGTTTACTGTACTTTTCTTGTCCGTACCAAATCGTAGTGGCTAGTTGAATGCAAACATTGGTTGCGAAGTAGCTTTGTCCGGTTTGCACCTTCAGATCCACGATGTCACGGTCACTATACTCGTAAAGCTTATGGTTTCCCCCCTTCATATTCACTACCATCATCGTAGGTGCTTCACTGCTTCGCGTCGTGCTAGCACTGCTCCTCAAGACCTGAACCCATCAAGCGAAACAACATGCCACTCATAATTCTAAAGCTTACGTGTTGAAATATGAATCTGATATGATGCTCATATTACTAAAACAGAGAACGTTTAATTGGTCACCTAATGTTCCTATATTCGTTTCGAAAAGCATGTGCGCCACCCAGTGGTCCAGCTAGTTCCACTTTCCTGATTTTACTCTTGATGCTTAGGGTTTTCCCCTTTTATCTACTCTACTATGATCTACGTAGGTGCTTTCTGTTATACTAGCATTACTCCACCCTTCAAGCTAAACAACACAACACTCAAAATTCCAAAGCTTACTTGTTCAAATATGATTGTGATATGATACTGATATTAGTTAACAGACACATTTAATTGGTTAGCTAAAGGTCCGACTTGAGTTTCCAAATGCATGTCGAGACATATAGAGAGACAGCAGAATTGCATTTGTTTGTCACTTGTTGACTGTACTTTCTTGTCCATATCAAATCTTAGTTGTTATATCAAAGCAAATATCGGTTGCTAAGTACCCTTTGCGCGGTTTGCAGCTTCAGATCCGCCATCCCACTGCCACGATCAACACTTTACTCATCATGCTTACGATTTCCCCATTTTTTGATGACCACGATCAGCCTACGTGGTTCGTGTCATAATATCACTGCTCCACCCATCGAGCTAAACAAGCTTATTTGTACAAATTCAAATATGATATTATGCTGATATTAGTAAAACTGAGAGATGTTTAATTGGTCAGCTAAATGTTCCTACTTTAGTTTCGAAATGCATGTGAGCCACATATGGAGAGACCGGAAGGAATAGTATTTCTTTGTGCGCTCTGATTCATCATGGGTGTCCAACCGACATTGTATAGAAAGACTTGTAATATCTTCATCGCTTGCTCTTCTCGCTCTTCTTTAAGATGATCCTCTTCTCTTGCGGTCGATTGGTCGTCGAGTTATTCTCCTTAGTATATTTTGAATCACGTGAGGTCGACTTGTTCTTCTTTACTATATGTTGAAGCTGTCATCTGCAAGTATCATCACTACGGAGCTCTCATATTTTGAGTAGTAGGCCACATTATATTAATGCACACACCAAATTACAGCATGCATGGCACCTCTTAGAAGAATTGCAGAGATAGCACAAAGGGGTTTACAGGGAGGAAGTATTGGATTAGAATCACTTCTGCATTACAAAGACAATCTCACTTGTTTATATGTTTTCATGCATGTCAGGTATTGAACATTATCAAAATGAATATGAGAATGGGCGCACGAGAGGAATATTGCGGAACAATCCACTGGCTAACAAACTTGGCATGGTGGAGGATGGCCTATCTTATTCACCCATCAAGGTGCATGCTCTAACTTGGCAAGGTTGTATTGGTTGCACATATTTTGCATCTGACCTCTTGCATTACTTCTACTTTGTTACACCATCTGCTTAGTTTAAGCATCATATATGAGTATATGCCATACCTATCCATTTTCTGTACCTATTCCATGTGTCGTCATACTATGTTTTTCCAGTCAAATATTGTTCTTTCGTAATGGATGTCCAAAAGGAAGAGGGTGATTGCAGATCCTCAAGGAGTGCAAACTAGGTATTTGGAAAAGGTAGTGATACCTGTTAAATCAGATAGATCAGCAGCCACAGAAAACACAGCCCAAGCTGTAATGCAGACTTTACCCCTACTCCAAAGGGCAAACCCTATTAGAACTGCTGGCAGCCCAGTCAGTCTTCGTCTATGATATCAATTCAAAATTTGAACTCCTAAATTTCTGCATGTGCCTTACCTTCTCTCTTTTATGAAAACTAATTTCAGATGAATCTCCTTGCTCAAAGGATCATAGGATCTCACGACAATGCTGGGCTCTGCATTGCTCTTGTCAGTACCTCTTGCCCTTTGTCAGCATACTTACACTCATTGATGTTTGATTATGTAGCATCACTATAAATGTTCGCTTCTTTATCCTTCCTTTTCTTGAAATTATAAGATCTATATTTACTCTTAGATAAATGTAGAATTAACACAATGGTTATGAAGTTTTGGATTGCTCTTGTAAGTACCTGTTGTCATGTACTCCCTCTATATAGAATTAATTGTTGATCAATTGGATGTATTTAGAACTTAATAGTGCTAGATACATCCATTTGAGCGACAACTAATGACGGACGGTGGTGGTATTACTGTACATGCATCGCGAGATAGTTGATTGTCTAGCATTACTCTGCATCTTATCTGCCCTGCCCTCCACTTTCTCCAAATTATCATATCTACATTTACTCTTACCAAAATGTTGAATAAAGCCAATGCCACTGCACATGTTGATGTCTGCATTCCTATTGTCAATACCTTTTGCCTTGTAACGTTGTACTTAATTAATTGCTATTTGATTATGTATCATCAGTCTGCACTTGAGCTTCATTATACTCTATTTCTTCCAATATTATTTGATCTATATTTACTCTTTACAAAATGTAGAATAATGGCAACGCTTATAAAGAATTTTCTTTGGGGAATTTATTGAGTTATCTTTCCATCAACATGGAGAAGGGCTTTGTCTAGCCCGTGTTAACATGTAATGTAAGTTCATCCTTCTCAAGCCTTCAAACTTTGTTATAGTATAGATTTGGATAGGCATCATTTCCTCCACTGCTGTTTACATCTGATTGGATGTTTGCAACAACTACCAATTTTAAATTGTAGTTGTAAAACATGTTCCTTATCTTGTAACAGATCCATTTATTTGCTTATATAATTGTGAAACCTGTTACGTGTCTCCTTGTTTCTCTTTCGAGTCGTATCTCTTATGCCGTGCAGAACTTTAGGAAAGATAGTGACCCAAACCATCTTGAGGACAGCGATATGACCCCAAGGTCCTGTCTTGATGAAGACAGTGAGTTGAAGCTACTCACCAGCAGATGTGAGACAACCTCTGTGCAGTCGCTGCCTCAATCAGTTCGACTTCTTCAGTCTCAACTTAAAAGCGGAAAGGCTTTCTTCAGCTCAGCTCCGACTTGAAGTCAAAGATATAATGAAGATGTCAAGGGACTGCCGTGCGCACTATGGTGCCATACAGCTAGGGATGAAGCATCTATCATTGACAAAACTGAGGTCTCATCAGCTTGTTCGGCTGCTTGCAGGGCCCGAGCTTGCCAGGTCTAGTGCCTTCTGAAGTGCTCTCAGTTTTGTATATTCTTTTGTCGGCGCGTTTATATGCACTTGTGGCCACCTTTGATGCCTAGTGTATGTATTCCGCGGTCATGTTGCGCTTTATTATCACCGGTAGCGAACTTTGATTCCCCGTGGATGTAATATGCCGTAATTTCTTTGTTGTATAGTCTAGGTTTATTCTTTTGGTCGGTAGCGAACTTTGATTCCCCGTGGATGTAATAGGCCGGAAGGTTCAGTGGATCTCACTGTTGTCGGTCTTCAGGCCGGCCCGTTACTCATATGGGAAAAACGTGGGCCTATAATCATCTTGGGACATTAGCAGGTCTAAACCTATAGTAGTTTCCCGCCTTTAACATGCCATGCTACATATTTACTGTAGTGACACTGGGCTTCCTACGGGCCGTAGAAACAATGGTCCTTCTATGGGCCGTAGAAACAATGGGCCTTCTATGGGCCGTATCATCAATGGGCCTTAGACGGGTCGTATGATCGATTGGCCAAACATGGACCAAAAACAGACCGCATTATGGCCGTAAATGGGCTAGAGTTGGAGTCGTCCATTCATGGGCCGACCATAACGGGCCCTCGTTAATAGGCCGTATTTGATGACGCTATGGAAACGGCCCAACGTATTAACGGGCCACAAACGGGCCGACTGTAACCACGAGATGAATTTGGCCCACAAGCAGAAAATGGCAGTAAAGGTCCGTAAGTAACCGAATGCTGGAAATGAGCCCAAGAATAAATGGGCCCTGAGAAGGCCGAAAGATAACATGGGCTGGAAACGACCCAGCGGAATAATGGGCCATTAATGGGTATAAAGTGATACACTGTTCATTACGGGCCAGTTTCACCATGGGCCGTTAATGGGCCGAGGTTTACTAAGGGCCTCATATGGGCCAAAAGACGTCATGGGCCATACATGGGCCGGAAGTTAAATCGGGCTGGAATTATATTGGACGGCCAGATGACGCTACTGGGCCTAATTCGGATAGGCCGTAAATGGGCCCTGGGTTAGCGGGCTGTAAATGGGCTATATGCGAACAGGCCGTTAACAGGCTTGCCGTGGGCCGGCCCGCCACCTTTTGACCAAGTCAAACGGGTCGGGCTTTTCACAGGAATGGGCCTCTATTGGGCCGTGCCACGTGTTGACGTATCATAGGCGCTTTGGGTCTAGTGAGTGGATGACATCTGTCCCAATGGTGAGCCGACACGTGTTTCCTCCAGCCAATGATGATTTTACACGTGGAAAATCCCCATTGGTCGGGGCTGTTAACGGGTTCTCAGATCTAAAACTGGACCCGATAGCTTAACGACGTTCCGTTACGATGGATGCCATGTGTCGGTCACCCTTGACGAAAGCACTTCTGTGACGCGTGATTTATCGTCATGGTAGTGGACACTTCCGTGATGATAATTTTGGTAATGGCATGGAACACTTCTCTGACAAAGACAGTATGACTATCTTGATTCTGTCATAAATTTGTCATGGATGTACATGCATGACAGAAAACGTGACCTACTGTGACAAACACGTATCATCACGGAAGTGTATTTTTTTTTGTAGTTTATGGAGGTAATACCCTACTTCCTGCTTTATTGATCTTGACGAATATGAATATTACAAGAGTTGATCTACCACGAGATCATAATGACTAAAACCCTAGGAGTCTAGACTGTATGATTATGATCGGCCCTACGGACTAAACCCTCCGATTTATATAGATAACGGACGGGACTAGGGTTTTACAAAGTCGGTTACAAAGAAAGGAATCTTCATATCCAAACGCCAAGCTTGCCATCCACGCCAAGGAGAGTCCCATCCGGACACAGGAGAGTGTCTTGGGTCTTGTATCTTCACAGCCCATCAGTCCGACCCACGTTCCATAGTCTGGACGCTTGAGGACCCCTTAATCTAGGACTCCCTTAGTAGCCCCTGAACCAGGCTTCAATGACGATGTGTCCGACGCACAAATTGTCTTCGGCGTTGCAAGGTGGGTTCCTTCTCCGAATACTCCAAAATAGTGTCTGAACACAAGAATCGTGTCCAGCTCTGCAAAACAAGTACCACACACAACCGCAGAGAGTATAATATTTCACGAGTCCAATCTGCTGACAACTTTTGTAACGCGACATCACGTCACCATCCGGTCATTATTTCGAACTGTTTTTTCTAGCATGCCACTCCATGTTTCGAGATGCGGTTTTATTGGCACGTCTTGTTGAAGCAGAGATCGTGTCCCCCTATGGCGGGACTCTCATCAATACGGGCGTGGGTAATCCAACCATGTCGTCTGCACGACCCTTGGGGAATAGGCGAGTTTTAAGGCGAGTGGGGAGGCGCTTGATATTCACGGCCTTTATAAGGAGATAAGGATCCATTCTTTCACCCAGGCCCTCTTCCTCTCCGCCCACCCATTCTCGAGCTCCCGCGCCCAAGCTTCCATCCTTTTCTCCTAGAAAAGCACTCCAATCATGTCCGAATCTGGAGCGCAAAGCAAGTGGATGGCCTCCTCCATCAAGGAGAAGGACATCACGAAACTCCGAGAGGCTGGGTATTTGGCCAAGGATATCGCCCACCGGATTCCGGCCGAGGGACAAATCATCCCCACCCTGAAGCCTCAAGAGAGGGTGGTGTTCATCCCCCACTTCGTCCGTGGGTTAGGGTTTCCTCTCCACCCTTTCGTCCGCGGACTCATGTTCTACTACGGGCTAGATTTCCATGATCTAGCCCCGAATTCTTTCCTCAACATCTTGTCGTTTATTGTCGTGTGCGAGGCCTTCCTCCGCATCCCTCCCCACTTAGGACTGTGGCTCAAGATCTTCAATGTGAAGCCGAAGGTGATGGATGGTCAACACGCAGAGTGCGGAGGCGCCATGGTGAGCAAGATGCCCAATGTCACATGGCCCAAAGGTACTTTTGTGGAGACCGTCAAAGGGTGGCAACAACTATGGTTCTACATCACAGAGCCCCACGACGCCACCTTGGCCGCGGCTCCCGAATTTAGGTCCGGAGCCCCAATGCGGCTCACCTCCTGGATAGAGAAGGGCCTGACTTGGGCTTCGTTGGATGAGCGGACCGTGCTGTAGACGCGCATCTAGAGGATGGTGGACAAGAACATCAAGCTCGTCAACGTGATCCAGGTGATGCTAGTTTGCCGGATCCTTCCATGCCAGAGCCGGACCTGTCATCTGTGGGAGTTCGATCCGGCCGAGCACCAGACCTTGCAACGGTTCTTCGGAACTACGCACGAAGATATCTGGAAGGTGCTCTTTAAGGCCAACGAGACGTGGCCGAAGACGACCGAGGACCGTGGGCACGACCTGGCCCACCCTGCCAGCCCGGTAAGTCTTTCGCGTTTCAAGGTGTATCCTTTACTTGCTTACTCAAGGAAGATGCCTAAGCCTCCCTATTTATTTTTCCAGGGCTGGAAAAAGAAGGCGGAGCGGATTCAGTGTCTGGCTCCGCTGCCCGAGGAACCAGCAATCCCGCTTCTGATGAAGATGCTGGTTCCGGCGCCCTACCAGGCACCGGAGAAAAAGGCCAAGGAGACCAAAAGTGGCCTCTGCTGCAAGGGTGCCGTCCGAAGACACCGAGACTCACTCCTTCGCCGCCGAGGACGATGAGGAGGAAGAGGAAAGCAACTCTCCCCCTGAGGGGGAATGAAGAAAAGGGCGGCCTCCACAAATACGGAGGCAGAGGCGTCCAAGAAGGGGAAGGTCTCCCTCGGGGATAACTTCGTGTGGGACATCGATAGCAGCCCAGAGCGGCGCCCCCGAGATAAGCCCCTAGCCGAATCGTCAGTACTCAAAGACCCTGACGCATTCATATATCTAGCCTCTTTTACTTCATAGTTTTAACATGTTGAATCATGCACTTGCAGTCCGGCTCGGTCCAACCTCGAGCGATCCTCATCTTCGGGGAATTCGCTGGACCCGAAGGCGATGGACAACGGGTCCCTTCCGGCGGCCTCCTCTCCCAAGGCCATGGATGACACCTAGGTGTTGTCCCGAAGGATCCCAGGCCAAGGAGAGACTCAGGAGGCCGTCAGGGCGGCGCCGGAGGGTGAGACCCCGGCCGCCAGATACATGGGGGAGCAAATCCCCATGGAGATTGGCGATGGGGGCCATATTCAGTTCGGCCCCCAGCTGAATACGGTCCCGGAGACTTATGTGGCTCCGGAACCCGGCAAGCAGCCTCCTTTGAAAGGATGAGGTGCGCCTATTCTGCCGGTGACCTCTGTCCAGACAGAGGCGCCGGACACTCTAATGGAAGCGCTGCAAAGTGCTTCCATTTTTGAGGAACACTGTACCCTTATGGGTACGGTGGTTGAGAGGGTTCAGTCCGCGAAGAGCGGCTTGATCGAAGCCTGCACAAGCCTTCTAACAGGCTTTGAGGTAAGCAACACAATTATGTAAAAATAATGTCACAGTATAGACAGTAGCCCATGAGACACTGTCCGGTGTTCGAAAAGAAAAAGGCGGACAGAGGATCAAAAAAGTTTCGCAGGAGACTAACCAGATGAGTCAATGTGAAGGAGCAGGCATCGTTAATGGCTGCGACCTCTCATACTGCTGAGGTTTCTAGATTGAAGCAGAGTCTGGAGCGGGCTGAGGAAGAGCTCGGCCACGTGAAAAAGCAGCTAGGGGATAGACAAGGTTTGCAATGACCTTCTATATATATCAGAAAGGATAGATGATTTGCAATGACCGTAGTGCCATTTTATTTGTAGGAGCGGCGACCGAGGTGGAGGCTCTTAAAAAGGAGCTGGACGAGGCAAAAAATAAAGCGGCAAAGGAGCAAGCCGCCCGTGAAAAACATGAGGCCAGGGTTGGTGAAGTCCAGCAGGCGCTCACGCCGTGAAAAAATGCGAGTCCTTGGAGCGCAATATTGCGGATCAAGAGACCGAACTCGCCACGGGTCGCCAAAGTGCACAAGATGCCCGGGTTGAAGCCCAGGGCGCCCTCCAGGAAATCCAAGAGAACAGGAAAATCGCGACGGGTAAGGCTTTTATTATGCAAAGCAAGTATGTGAACAAAAGGTACTTATTACTAACCCGGATTTGGAGTTCTCCAGGGGCGTTTGCGGATCTGCCGCGCAGTGTTTCTGACGCTATGGAATTCTTCCAGGCCGAAGAGGGGAGCTCAACGGAGAAGCTGTTCTGGTCGCAATACCTTGCGCGAGAACATCCGGTGCTCTTTAGCGATCACTAAAGCAGCTGGTCGAACTGCATAGGGTGGCCAAACTGGCCATGAAGGATTTGATAATCTGGCTGTGGCTTGCCGAAGCCATACCCAACAGCTACTTCAGGCTCGTGAAGCGGCTGCTCAGTGCCTGCCCCTGGCTTGACGCCATAAAGCGATCGGTCTATATTGAAGGTGTGCGGATGGCCTTCACCCGTGTCAAGGTGCAGTGGGCGAAGATGAATGCCGTCAAGCTCGCGACCGAGGGACTGCCCGCGGGCAAGGAGCACCGCAGCCCGAGCGATATTTTGATGATGTCCTGGAGGGATCCCGCATTGTAGCGGAGAAATTTGCTAAGGACATTATTTTCTGAATGAAGATATTCATGTTGTCCTGTCTTGTATGATGAAACAAAGCCGTTATGCACTGTAATACTTGTTTATTTTTTTAAAATTTTACCTCCTGTGCGGCCGTTTTTTTAAATCTGAGAGTAGGCCAGTCGTCGGCTTCTGCCCCCATGTTGGTAGTACGGGGGTGTTCGGGATGAAATCTAAACACTCTTGATCCAAAGGTTTGGTCCTTGAAGGAGGTGTTTAGCGCAACGAACCAGGCAATCAGACTATATGGCTTTATCACCCTCACTTAGCCGTAGGAGTTTGACAATAGAAATTTAGGCACAGCCCCTAGTATTCGTAAGCCCGAATTTGGGGGTACTGTAAACACCTGATCGGATAAAAACCGATTCATCTCATAATGCGGGAAAAATTGCAAAAGATTTGTAACCTCTCGAACAGCTGACCGGCTCACGCCACATCATGATAGTCAGTTTTCGGCTTTCTCTACTGAGGTGCTCATCCGAATAAACCAGGACACAATCGCAGTAGTTCTCCCTTTACTACCCTAGCTAATATAGCGCAATGTAAGGTAGTAAGTGTCATGGTTCTAAGACTGACAGTATAATGGGGGGTAGGTATGAGGAGGCAAGATCCAGCCTATGGTGAAGTTGTACACACAAGATTTACGAGTTCATGCCCTTCACGGTGGAAGTAATAGCCCTACGTCTCGGTGCCCAGAGGCGGTCGACTAGATTATATGTGTGTGGAGTTACATGGGATGCGAACCCTTGTCCCTGAGGAGGGGGTGGCTTATATAGAGTTCGCCAGACCCCTCCCGCCCTCAGTTACATAGGGTTTTAAGGTACATAAAGATGGGGCATTTCTGGTAACGCCAGTAGTAAAGATACATAAATGATCATTAAGTCTACAGAGTAAATGTCCGACCGTTGCCATGCGCAGAGCGACTTTAGATCTTCTGTCTGTCAAGTGATTCTTGCTACGGTCGAGTGAGTACTATCTCTTGGTTGAATGAACTTGAATCTTCTGAGTGGAATGCTTCTGGTCGAGTGGATGATGGTATCCCTAGAATGCTTTTTACTTTAGGGTGATGTCCTAGGGAAGGGTGTCTAGGTCAGGCCTATGACCCTAACCTAGGTACATAGCTTCATCATTAGCCCCTGAATGGTTCAGGGTTCGAGTGGAGAAGGAGTTGAAAATACTTCCGACTCAATTTTTGCGCTTCGGAAGCGTCTTGCTGGGATCAATGAACAACGCGATGACTTCAACTTCTTTTTCAGTCGCCTTGATCCATTCTTAGTTTGTCGAGTGAAATTTGCTGCTAAGCTTTGGGTATTGATATGGAAAAAATCTTCGGTCTGATAGGCTACTCTGCTGCTCCCGGATCTTGCGGGATTCGAAATTTTGGGAAGCGGGCGGGACGGAGGAGGTCGTAGTAATCGGGACGGATTAGGCAGGGACGCCTCAATATCCGTGCCACCATTTTTGCCACGTACTGAGCGAGCGCCAGTTGCGGGATTTGACAGGATTGCCCGGGCCTAGTGGTCAGTCACTCGGAAACAGTTCCATATAAGGCATTGGATTGGGGAATTCTGCACAGTGCGCCCTAATTCCCCTTTCTTCCTCCTCTGCTTCTCCACGCTGCCGCTTCCGTTCTCGACGCCACCTCTCGCCCGCGCTCCTCTTGCTTCGATGGCGAAGGACAAGACGCTGGCGCTGGAACGCGCGAAGAAGGGAGCGGCGAAGGGGAAGGGGAAGAAGTCCGGCAGGAGCGGGTCGTCGTCACGATCTGGCTTGCCGTGCGGCTGGGTTCAGGGCGACTGGATCCAGTCCACCATCGAGCTGGATGATCTGCGAGATCTGCCTGAGAGTGGGCTAATCGAGCACGGTTCCTGGAGGCTCCCGGGGGACGAAACAGAGCCACAGCCCTAGGAGGGCGAATGCGTCTTGCTCGCCACGCACGTCGACCCCGGTTTTTCCTTGCCCCCACATCCCTTTTTCCGTGCCTTGCTGAACTTATTTGGAGCTCAACTCCACCTTTTCTCTCCCAATACTATCACGTACCTTGCTGCCTTCGTCTTGCTGTGTGAGAATTTCCTGGGCTGCTGACCGCACTGGGGTCTGTTCAAACACATCTTCACGTGTCGCTCATAGACTGTGAAAAAAAGCTAGCCCGAGTGACGAGAATACCCAGGAAATCCAGATGTGTGGGGGCTTAGGCATCCAAATGCAGGGGAAAAGCACTTTTCCCGCGATGATTCTCCCTGACTCGGTTAGAGGGTGGCAGTCGACTTGGTTTTATTGCAAAGACAAGTCGACTCCTGGTCACTCGACTGGTCTCCCTCCCTTTTCTTTGGCGCGAGTCCGGAAACCCACCACCTTGAAAGTGACTCCAGTACAGAGGGTGGAGGTGAATATGTTGATGGAGCGAGTAGTCCAGCGGATCCATGAGGGTGTGACTGGAACGGATTTGCTCGAAGTATTTCTTAGTCGACGTATCCAGCCTCTCCAGGCTCGTGATCACTCGATGTGGATGTATTCGGGGATTGAATATGCCACTCGGATTCACCCGGAGGACGTTGATGAGAAGAATGTGGTGCAGTGGGTGCAAGGCATCACAGGAAACAAGGACAACCCCAGGGGGTCCCGAAGAGTTTTTCCATTCGACACCAACAACCAACCATACAAGGTCATTCCTTATTTCCGAGTGTTTTTCATTCTGACTTGCAATTGTTTACTGAGTCGACCATCCTTTGTTCACCTCTTTTGCTTCACAGATCTATGCCGATACATACTCGATGCCCAATGGGGAGCAAGAACAGTACCATGAAGGAGAGGAAAGTGGAGGCGAAAGCATTGATTATCAGTTTGAAGGAGGAGAAGAGGAGGAGGAGGAGAGCGAGGACTCAAGCAGTGGTGAGGAAGTCGAGTCGCCGCCTCATTCCGAAAGGCGTTCCAAACACAAGCACGACCCAGCAAGCATCCATGGCAAGGTGACCGAGCCGACCGAACAGACATCCAAGCGCACTCGGACTTCTTCTCCTATGCCGACCGAGAAGGATCCAAAGCAACCCAAAGTTGCAGCATCCAAGCCTCGGAAGGCCCTGCCCAGGATCAAGATTGACGTTCCTGTTGCTTCTGCGTAAGTGTCATGTTCTCATTTTTTGCTCAAGGGTCTTCGCTGTCGACTCGTTTCCCATTTTAACCGAATGAACCTTGATATTTGCAGCGCTGCAACTTCCGGAACTTCTACGGACCTTTACAAGGGCAATGATGAGGAGACTGGGGATGCCGCCAACTCAAAAGCTGGTAAAAAATTGTTGTCTTGTTTCAACTTTGTCACATGATTCTCTCGGTCGACTGAACTCTTATGGTCGATTCTTTTGTAGTTTCTCAACACGTTATTGAGCTTCCAGACGATGATGAGGATATGGTGCAGAAGCCCACGTGCAGGAAGAGTAGGACCTCAGGAAGGAGGGTACCAACTAGCAAGACGTCTCAGGCTGAGCCTGTGCTGGAACCGGCGACTCAGCAATCTGGAGATCCCACCCGAACTTCAGTTACATTTGCTTCACCATTGTCGAGTGTGCGCCCCTCAGCGTCGACTGACCAAATCGTTGCTTCACCTGCGCAACTCCACACCCCAGATTCTCAAGTTGCTGCAGCTGCTCCATCAACTTCAATCTTCACTGGCCATCCTTCCCTAGAAGACTCAATAGATGCTTCCAAGGAAGCTATACGCCAGGCGGGCTTTATGATGGAGCAGATGAAGGTGGTGCGTGATGCCAGCCAAGTTGCTTATGACGCCAGCTTGTCCCTTCAGGCCAACGTCCAGGTGAGTAGAATTCCGACTGGTCTTTTAACTTGACGCTTGTTCTGTTAGGATATGCTGCTTGCAAACTGTTGCTCCACTGTCCGTAAGATGTCCGTGGATGAGTCTGCGTCTTGCATCTGTACACCCACTGGGTGTTTTCAACTTTTGCTTAATAAATTTTCCACTTGAGTTGACCGTGTTGAGTCTTTGAATTAGTGGGGGCATGCAGAGTGGACCCACTGGGTGTAGTCCCTGAGACCGCCATCGAATGTTTGATTTGGTGGGGGTTTGTGTAGAAAAATACGACTGTAGAATTCTTCCACTCGGTGCAGACTGATCGTGTCGAGTGGAATCTGGACCAGTGGGGGCACGCAGAGTGCCCCTGGGTGTAGTCCCCGAGACCTCCGTCGAATTTTTGATTCAGTGGGGGTCTGTGTCGAAAAATACGACTTTAGAATTCTTCCACTCTATGCAGACTGATCGTGTCGAGTGGAATCCGGACCAATGGGGGCTCGCAAAGTGCACCCACTGGGTGTATTCCCCGAGACCACGGTCGACTGCGGGCAGTCGATGGTGGTCTGAGAATAAGAATTTCCAGACACTTCTCTTTTTTACTCACGTCAAGTGCAAAGCAGAACCAGTGGGTGCACGCCAAGTGCACCCACTAGGTGTAGTCCCCGAGACTACTGTTGAATGTTTGATATGGCAGTAGTTTTAGAACTCTTTTGCAGTAGAAATAATGTGAACTTGAATTCCTTTCGCTCGGAAGCGATTTATCTCTGTCTGAGTCGATTGACATGTGTTGTTTATGAACTGCAGAAATCTTGTGACTTAGGGAGTCAGTTTGCTGATTTGTAGAAGCAACAGATCCAACTCAACCTCGACTTGTCTTTAGCCAAGGAAAACTTGAAGAACGCACATGACGAAGCAACTGCCATGGGAGGTAATGACTTGCCGACTGTTTACTTTGACTTCTTTCTTTTTCATCTGTTGAACCGAGTGATACTACTCGAGCAGATGTGCGTAGTGAAAATAGACAGCTCCAGGCTCGTCTGAAGAATGTTATTTCTTTAGAAAAATGAAGTAGGCGCTGGAGCAGAAGGATCTTGACCTCGCTGCAGCTCAGAAGACGGCACGAGAAAAAACTGAACTTGCCAACAAGAAGCTGGCTTCAGTCGGCAAGTTAGAGGATGAAAACGCCAAACTGAAAACTGCCATCGGCGAGGCCAACCAGGAAGTTGTGCAGCTAAAGAAGGACAAGGCGGCCCTGGACGACAAAGTTGGAGATCTCACTCGGAAGAGAGACGAGTTGGAGGCTTATCTGGGAGGACTCGCCAAGAAGTTTTTCCTTATGCTTGAAGGTGCTTTTCCTTGTCCGACTGACTTGCTGCTGCCGACTCATTATATAGCTGTTGACTCATCATTTCATTGTGAATGCAGAATTCTGCCAGAACTTTGAGGAAGAAACTGGGCGGATCGTGACGAGTTGGGACCCCATCCTCTCCCCTGTTAAGGATGAAGCTGCCATGAACGTGCTTCGACTAGAGTCTCGTCTCTCCAGCGTCATGGACTACCTTGCGCGACTGAAGGTGGCGGTGTCACGGATTGATACAGCGCTCTGGCCCAGGGTGACATTTCAGAATGATCTCGAGTCTCTGATGATTCGACTTAACGAGATCCCTGGTCGAGTGCAAGAATGGAAGAAGTCATCTGCATGATGCGATGCTGGCGTGGCTCTGTCATTGGTTCGCGTCCATTGCAAAGAGTCCAGGGAAGATAAGCTTGCAGCGCTCAAAGTGGCCAATACTAAGAAGCTTGACTTCCAGTCCTTCATGGAGACCTTCATTGAAGCAGCCACTCGTATTACAAATGGGATCGACTTGGACGAATTTGTCGAGCCTGCCAGCCCTCCTCCGGCATAGTAAACAAACTTTATGCTCTGGTTAAATTTGCCTCGGAATGCCGAGTGATTTTGTAAACGTAAAACTCTTTCGGGCCTGCTGCCCGAGTACTTTTATCTGCAGTTCGGGACCTCGTGGGATTTATCCAGACTTGGCTTTTTCCTTGAATATGCTTGTTTTTGTCTCCGGGTGGCACAAGTTCTTTCACTCGGAGCAGACTTTTATACATGTGGTGCAGATCTGAAGAAGAGGAGGTCGCAGACGACCTGTGCCTCGCCGACCTTGTGGATCGGGATGAAGCGTGCATTGTAATCGTGGTGCAGCTCCGAAGAGAGGGTCGCAGACGACCCGCACCTCGTCGTCCTTGCGGATCGAGATGGAGCGTACGTTGTACTTGTGGCGCAGCTCTGAGGAGAAAGTCGCATATGACCTGTACCTCGTCGTCCTTGCGGATCGGGGTGGAGCTAAGTCCCCGAGTGAGAGGTTTTCTCACCACTCGGTAGGATTTTTAAACTTAGGCGAGTACGAGACTGGAGCTAAGCCCCCGACTGGGAGGTTTGCTCACCACTCGGTAGGATTTTTTAAACTTAGGCGAGTACGAGACTGCAGCTAAGCCCCCGAGTGGGTGGTTTGCTTGCCATTCGGTAGGATTTTGTAAACTTAGGCGAGTACGAGACTGCAGCTAAGCCCCCGAGTGGGAGGTTTGCTCACCACTCGGTAGGATTTTTTAAACTTAGGCGAGTACGAGGCTACAGCTAAGCCCCGGGTGGGAGACTGGCTCACCACTCGGCAGGATTTTTTAAACTTAGGTGAGTACAGAACTGCAGCTAAGCCCCCGAGTGGGAGGTTTGCTCACTACTCGGTAGGATTTTTTAAACTTAGGCGAGTACGAGACTGCAGCTAAGCCCCCGAGTGGGAGGTTTGCTCACCACTAGGTAGGATTTTTTAAAACTTAGGTGAGTGCGGGACTGCAGCTAAGACCCCGAGTGAGAGGGTTGCTCTTCACTCGGTAGGATTTTTCAAACTTAGGTGAAACAGATTCGAAGCTAAGCCTACGAGTGAGAGGCTTGCTCACCACTCGACAGGATTTTTATTTTTTTAATATTAGGCGAAACGGATTCGCAGCTAAGCCTCCGAGTGAGAGGCTTGCTCACCACTCGACATGATTTTTAATTTTTTAAACTTAGGCGAAACGGACTCGCAGCTAAGCCACCCACTGGGGGATTCAGAACACATATATAAGAAACAACAATTATTCAGGAGACTATAAAACTGTCTCTTTGATAATCAAACTAGGAGGTACTTCTTATTACATCTCAACAGTCTGAATTCTTAAGTATAAAAGGGGTGGAGAAGCTCCGCATTCCAAGCACGTGGCTCGTCTTTATTGTGCTCCACATTGAAGAGGTGATACGCTCCGTTGTGGAGCACCTTGGTGATGATGAAGGGGCCTTCCCAAGCAGGAGCGAGCTTGTGTGGTTGCTGTTGATCCACTCGGAGAACCAAGTCTCCCTCTTGAAATGCTCGACCTCTCACGTTTCTAGCATGGAGTCGACGCAGGTCTTGCTGATAAATGGTCGATCGGATCAAGGCCATCTCTCTTTCCTCTTCCAGGAGATCGACTGCATCTTGCCGAGCCTGTTCTACTTCATCTTCTGAGAAAAGCTCGACTCGGGGTGCATTGTGAAGTAAGTCACTCAGAAGCACAGCCTCAGCTCCATAGACCAAGAAGAACGGAGACCATTAGGCGACGGACGCCGAGTGAAATGGCCATCTGAACCCATACAGAAGTGCTTCATATTCAACTTCGTTGCTGGAGGAATCAAAGTGAATCTAGAGGACATATCTGAGCTTGTCTCCTCGGGGGGATACCAGTACTACCCCAGCACCATAACCATTCAGCATCTTGGATCCATCAAACAATATAGTCAGATGCTCCGAGTGAATCTGAGTCGGTTGTTGCTGGTCAATCCGCTCGGCGAGGAAATCTGCTATTGCCTGTGACTTGATTGATTTCTTTGCCTCAAACTTGATATCCAATGGAAGGAGTTCAATCGCCCGTTTTGCCACTCGACCAGTTGCATCTCTGTTATTCAGAATTTCTGACAATGGTGCGTCGCTGACGACTGTAATCGAATGATCAGAAAAATAATATGCAACCTTCTTCACATTCAGATAAATTCCATCAACAAGCTTCTGATAATGCGGGTATCGCTGCTTGGATGGAGTCAGGACTTCAGAAATATAGTACACTGGGCGCTGAACTTTATAAGCTTTACCTTCTTCTTCCCGCTTGACCGTGAGTACTGTACTGACAACTTGTCCAGTGGCTGCAATATAAAGCAACAGAGGCTCTTTGCTGACTGGGGCATTAAATACCGGCTGGGTGGAAAGCAGGGCTTTGAGCTCTGCAAACGCTGCGTCAGCTTCATCAGTCCACTCGAACTTATCAGATTTCTTCATCAGTCGGTAAAGAGGCAATGCCTTTTCACCGAGACGAGAGATGAATCGACTCAAAGCGGCCAAACAACCAGTGAGTTTCTGAATGTCGTGCACACGCACAGGGCATTTCATTCGGAAGATGGCACCAACTTTCTCTGGGTTCGCGTCGATCCCCCGTTCGGAAACAAGGAAACCGAGTAGTTTTCCACCTGGGACTCCAAATGTGCACTTCGACGGATTAAGCTTGATATCATACCTTCTCAGGTTGGCAAAGGTTTCAGCGAGGTCAGTCAGCAAGTCGGAACACTTACGCGACTTGACCACAATGTCATCCATATATGCTTCCACATTCTGACCGATTTGAGTGAGCAGGCACTTCTGAATCATGCTCATAAACGTGGCGCCAGCATTCTTGAGACCGAATGGCATGGTAACATAGCAAAAGCACCCAAATGGGGTGATGAAAGCTGTTTTTATTTCATCGGGTCCATACAGACGGATCTGATGATACCCGGAATATGCGTCCAGGAAAGATAAACGCTCACACCCCGCAGTCGAGTCGACAATCTGGTCGATGCGGGGGTGAGGGAAATAATCTTTCGGGCAGGCTCGATTGATATGCTTGCAATTAATACACATGCAAAGTGAATCGTCCTTCTTAGGGACCATGACAACATTGGCGAGCCACTCGGAGAGAAAAATTTCACGGATGAACTCAGCTGCCAGAAGCCGAGCCACCTCCTTGCCGATTGCCTTTCTCTTTTCCACGGTGACCGACGGAGATATTCCTTAACGGGTTTTGCTTTTGGATCGACTCGCAAACAGTGCTCAGCCAGTCCCTTGGGTACACCTGGCATGTCAGAAGGTTTCCATGCAAAGATGTCCCAGTTCTCACGGAGGAACTGGATGAGCGCTTCTTCCTATTTGCTGTCAAGTGTTGTGGAAATATGAGTCGGAGCAGCATTGGGATCGGTCGGGTGAATATGAATCGGCTTTGTTTCACCGGACGACTGAAATGCAGAATCTGTGGCAGGCTTCTTGGCTCGCAACAAATCACTCGGATCTGCATTTTTCTGATACTCTTGCATTTCAACTGCTGCCATTTGTGCATCGGCAATTTTAGAACCCTTCTGGAAGCATTCCTCTGCCTTCTGCCGATTGCAAGTGACCGTGATCACTCCTCTGGAACCAGGCATTTTCAATTTGAGATACATGTAACATGGTCGAGCCATAAAGCGTGCATATGTAGGCCTCCCCGGAATGGCATGATAAGCACTCTGGAAATCTACTACTTCAAATGTCAACTTTTCCTTACGGTAATTCTTTGAATCACCGAAAACCACGTCAAGGGTTATCTGGCCGAGTGATTCAACCTTCTTGCCAGGGATGACGCCCTGAAAACTCATGTTGCTCTCACTAAGTTTGGACATCAGAATGCCCATCCCCTTCAAGGTCTCAGCGTAAAGGATATGCAAACCGCTACTGCCATCCATCAACACTTTGGTCAGTCGAGTGCCTCCAACGACTGGGTCGACCACCAACGCCTGCCTCCCTGGAGTGGCTATGCGAGCAGGATGATCAGACTGTTCGAATGTGATAGCTGTTTGTGACCATGTCAGGTATGTCGTCGTTGCCGGAGTGACCATATTCACTTCGTTGTTTATCACTTTCAGTCGACTTTTGCTCTCAACATCAGCAAAAATCACTAGGGTGGAATTGACATTAGGAAAACCATCATCTTCCTCTTTGTCCTCATCCTTGTCTGACTCCTTTTCCTTTTCACTGGGCTGTTTCTCTCGAAATTGTTGGATCTGGAGTCGACATTGTCGAGTTGTGTGCTTAGGATAAATCAGATTACCCTCTTCATCTTTCTTGGTGTGAATGTGACATGGCAAATCCAACACATCATTTCCCGCTTGATCTTTTACCTTCTTGGGGGTCCAGGGCCCCTTAGGTTTCCCTTTAAACTTTCCTTGAATCACTACGGCAGTTTCACCAAGCCTTGTAGGTTCAGCTTTACGTTTCTCTTTCCTATTGGAATTGCCTCCACCGGTGTCCTGGCCGACTAGTTTACCCTTTCCACTGCAAAGTCAATCCTATTCTTCTCTGTTAGCGTACCGAGTGGCTATTTCCATCATCCGAGTCAGAGATATATCTCCCGTCCGACCAAACTTCAGGACCAGTTCTCGATACTTAACGCCTGCCTTGAAGGCACAAACTGCTTGATGTTCAAATACATTTTCCACTGTGTGATGCAAAGTGGTCCACCTTTGAATGTAATCTCTCAAAGTCTCATTCGGCTTCTGAACACAATGCTGCAATTCTGCCAACCCTGCTGGCCGTTTGCAAGTACCTTCAAATGTTCTGACAAACACTCGGGCTAGCTCTTCCCAGCTGAATATACTGCCTAGGGCTAACTGATTCAACCAAGCTCTGGCCGAACCTTCCAACATCAGAGGAAGATGCTTCATGGCCACTTCATCATTGCCGCCACCAATCTGTATAGCCACAAGGTAATCCTCAAGCCAAGTGTCAGGCTTGGACTCACCAGTGAACTTGGTGACTCCAGTTGCCAACCTGACACTACTAGGGAAAATCCTATACACAGAATCTTAGCAGCAGCGCTGCTCAAAAACCCTCGCTGCTGCTACTTACTAGTAGCGCGGGTTTTTAAACCTCGCTACTACTAAGTTGATAGCAGTAGCGCGGGTTTTTACCCCTCGCTACTACTACGCGGTCTCTACCGTGCCCCCCGGGACATGCCATAGTAGTAGCGCGGGTTTTTAACCCCCGCTACTACTAAGTTGATAGCAGTAGCGTTGGTTTTTAACCCTCGCTACTACTAAGCTGTGTTTGGTTCAGCTTTTTTTTACCAACTTCTGCTTTGAAAAGCCAAAAGCTAACCAAAGGGGTAAATGTTCAAAGCAGCTTTTGAGAATCTGTAGCTTCTTCCTAGTGTAAATTTCAAAGCTGGGGGTACCCCAAATTTTCAGCTTCCAGCTTTTTCACAGCAGCTTTTCCACAGCAGCTTTTTCATAGCAGCTTTTTTAGAATCTGCAGCTCAACCAAACAGAGCCTTAAGTGGTCTCTACCGTGCCCCTGGACCATGCCATAGTAGTAGCGATGGTTATAAAGCCGCGCTACTACTAAGTTTTTACCCCTCGCTACTACTAATCGGCCTCAACCGTGCCCCTCGGGGACATGCCATAGTAGTAGCGAGGGGTAAAAACCCGCGCTACTACTAAAGGTCCCATTTTCAAACTCTACCCCCCCCCCCCCATGTGAATCGCCTTTTCAGTTTTAAAAAAATAAAAGAAAATGATGAAAATGTCAAAAAAAAAAGAAAATAAGTTTCCCATGTGATTTGTGGTCTAGTTGTTGGGAAAATTTGCAAATATGAATTTCGACTTTATTTGCAAAATCTCTCGAGAATTTGTAAAAATGGGCATAACTTTTGCATACTAACTCGGATGAAAAAGTTTTTTGTATGAAAATCATCTACTCGAAAAGTTACATCCAAATTTAACTGGGGGAACCCCTTAAACATTTTCAAAATCCTCAAAAACCTAACAGAAAAAAAGTTACGGGGCTTTTAAGATCTGGAGGCAAAAAAATTTAGTTTTTTTTAATTTTTGTTAAATCTGGTCAAACTATGGTCAAACTAATTATTCAAGAATATTAGTGTTACTAAATAATTATTTCAGTTTTTTTGAATTTTGGTCAAATCTAGTCAAACTATGGTCAAACTATGGTCAAACTAATTATTCCAGAAATATTAGTGTTACTAAATATTAGTGTTATTTTTTAGAACAATAGTTTCAAACTCAAACAGTGAAATGTGTGACTTCATGCTCAAGCTAAATTCCTGAGGTTAATAGGATTGACAACTTACTATTGTCAGGGTAACAACAAGTGCAGACTTGGAAACGAGGGAGAATAGAACCCGGAAGTTAAGCATGCTCAGGCTAGAGTAGTGAGAGGATGGGTGACCGTCCGGGAAGTTAGATGATTTGGAATGATGAGGGGTGATTAGAGATTAGAGATTAAATTGAGCAGTGATGAGGGGTGATTAGAGATTAAAATAATTCGGAAATTTGAAAATTAGTGGAAAAAATAGAATTTTTTTTCGAAAAAATTCAAAAAAAAAAATCAGAGATTAGAGATTAGTAGTAGCGCGGGTTTTTACCCACGCTACTACTAACAGACGTAGTAGTAGCGCGGGTTGCACCCGCGCTACTGCTATAAGTTAGCTGTAGCGCCTTATTAGTAGCGCGGGGGCGCTACTAATAGGCCGAAAACCCGCGCTGCTGCTAGGCTTTTCCCTAGTAGTGTGAAGTTGGGAGGAATCACCGCGGCCTTGATAGCTCTACTGAAACATTCTGGATTGGACCTGAAACATGAACTCTGCTGCCAGTTGGGTGTTCTCTGTCAAGGCCCTCTCTGTGTGCTCTATTCCTGTCGACTAGACCTTGAACGAGAATAGATCTCACATCAAAGCCTGGCTCCCTTGGGTCGACTAGTATTCTGCGCTCGCCACTAGGAGGGCGTCTGTCATCATATTGCCGAGGCACATATGACCCACTCCTCGGAGGTGTAACATCCCAAATTTCCTATTTGGAATGTTTTACAATTATAGCTAAGCATCTATGCATCCTGTTTGAATTTGAATGCCATTTGAAGTTTCAGAAGAGTTTTGAGTTTTCAAATTTGAATTCAAACTATGGCAAGTGGGAATCATTTCAAAAACTATGCCTGATAAATACTTGAGCAAAAGTATGAGAGGAGTAAACATGACACTCCAAAAATATCAGAGGAAAACAATGCCAAAAGTTTTGAATTCAAACTTGAGTTTTATTTGAATATGAAAAAAAATGAAATTTTATAAAGTTTGGATTTTGCCTTTGGAAAAATGTTCAAATGATAGGGAATATTCCCCTGATAATTTTGGTATATATATGCCCTATATAAAATATTTATATTTTATAAGCTATCTCTGTTTTGTTTTTATTAAAAAATAAATTTTAAAAAGAACCCCTCAGCGCCACCAAAGCAATCGCCCAGCCAGCCGAGGCCACCCACCGCACTGCCCACCAGGCGCCCAGAGGGCCAACCCAGTGAGCCACCCAACGGCCAGGCCACCCCTCGCCTCAAACCCTTTCGGCTCGACCGATCGCCAGCCAAGCACCCTCTCTCTCTGGCGGTGGGCCACCACCCGTCTTCAACCCCTCGCCCGCCTGCTTGCGCCCGCCGATCGCCGGATCCCGACGAATCCGGATCCGATCCCCTCCCGATTGCCTCCTGCCTGCCGAGGCGCCCTATATAAACCCCTCCCGCACCCCATTCCCCCCCTCCCCCGCATGAACCCTCCTCCTCCTCACGAGCTCGCTGAGCCCGAGCTCACCTCCGCCGCCATTCGCCTCGCCGCCGTCGCCCTAGACCCCCGAGCCTCGCTGACTCCACTAAGACCCCCGCTCAAGACCACGGACGACTCCGCTGACCTCCCGACGATCGGAGAGGCTAACACACTCGCCGCCGCCGCCCGCCCATTGCCGAGCTCCGATAAGCCACGAACCACTCCCGTCCGATCTAGCCCAACGGCTAGGATTAGAACCCCGAAGGGGTATGTCTTTTAAATAAAACCGGCCCGGTTCGTTTACGGTTTATTTTAGTTAGGGTTTTCTTTATTTAGCCCGGCCCGACTCGTTTAACTCTAGGTCCGTTTAGTTTATATTACGCTCAGTGCGTAGGTTAGGCCCATTAGGCCATTTTTCTTTTATTTTCGTTTTCTGTTTTAACAGAATAGTTCCTGATTTGAAAAATTCATAACTTTTATTCTACTTAATATTTTTAGGTGATTCTTTTTTTGTTGGTTTGCAAATTTTCTATAGTTTCTGTAGAAAATATATTTAGCTATGTTAAAATTGTTTTAAATTGCTTTATTTTAGATTTAGTCAGAATAGTAAATCTGTTATAACATGAGCTAGGAAAATTATTTTTATATGATTCTTTTTGTCCCAACTTTGTTTTGACATTACCTAACCATAGGAATTAATTTGGGTATTTTAGGATTAATAAAAAATTAGTTTTAAGCAGAATCTTGTTAATCCTAATTAATTAACTAGCTACTGTTTTCATATTATTTTAATTAGTAAATCAATTTATTTTTCACATGAGATTAATTATTCTAGGATAGTTTCTGTCACTTTATAGGATGAACTTTTATTTATAATAAATAAAACTTTTATTTTTATTTTTCTTAATAGAATTTGAATTAGGCCTAATAGGAGTTTCATAATAGATTTTAAATTGATTCTTTTTGCTCCTAGTTGCTTAATGCATTCTTTTCTGTTAAGTTAACATAAATCCATGATTAGGTTATGTTAAGAAAATTTTTGTTATATAAAACTATTTTAGTTGTTGCTTGAAGTAGGAAAACTTTGAATTGGATTTTCTTTGAGTTTTTCCTTTGGGTTTTGTTTTGTTTGTTTTGGTGTGATATGTTGCTATTGCTATTGTGTTAAGTGATGATATGCTATATGCTTATTGTGAATTATTGTATGTCTCGGTAGAGTTTCCGGAGTGCGAAGCTTGCTACTACGAGTCCTTAGCTTACGAGGATCATCAGCAAGGCAAGTCTTTGATCATGTTATTTTCAATACCTATGATTTTGTGCATTAGAAATTATACCACTCCACCATGCATGCAGTAGTTGAAATTTTGAAGTTATTAATCTTGAGTAGTATCATGTGGTAGGATGAACCAATCCCCTTGTTACCATGACCCCGTGACGAAGTAGTTTACTTTGCTATGCTCGTAGACGGGTTTTGGTTGAGTGAAATTCATAAGAAAGATGTGAGAGTCAATGATGATGACAACCCCATGAACTACAAGATCAAGATGGACTTGAATTCACTCACTGGGTGGAGGATTTGTTGACGGCACCTGGAGAACCCAAAGGTTGGCCGGGATGCATGGAGAAGTGCCATGACATCTTGCGAAAGCTTCACCCAGCCACGAAGAGACGGATGGATGCCCCATTGACCGGAAGCTTACAATGCAGCCGCAAGCCATTATGGGCTCGCTGGGTTAACCTTAGTAGTGACGCTGGCTGGGCGGTACTACGAGATGTAGAAGAACGGTAGGATTGGATGGGTACCGCAGAGAAAGAAGAACTCTTCGAAGACCCTGTTTCATTGGCCCGCCTTCAAACACCAAGAAGTGCGAAGACTTAAAAGGAGGGAATGATTCTTATGGGAAAGTCATAAACCTCTGCGAGTTAAAGATCTAATCGATTAGCCGTGTCCCCGGTTACGGACAATTTGAGCTCTGGAACTTGGTAGTATTCGGAAATCTCAACACTAAAACTAATGAATTAATTTGAGGGGTTTATGACTTAATATTTTGGGAATGAGATATTGGTTGGCGGAACCATCTCAATAACTACCAACAATTTGTAGTAATTTGCAAGTAAGTCCACTGTAGTAGGGAAAAATTGGCTTTTCGCAAAATGATGAAACTTAGAGCCCCACAGCCAAAAATGCATATAGTGTTAGTAAATTTTTTTTACTGTTATTCTTTTCATGACTTACCAGCTTATTCAAAAAGCTGACCTACACGACTGCTGTTGGGTAACGTAGTAATTTCAAAAATTTTCCTACGATCACGCAAGACCATGGTGATGGCATAGCAACGAGAGGGGAGAGTGTCCGCTCACGCACTGTGAGACCGAAAGCGAAGCGCTATATCAACGCGGTTGATGTAGTCGACGCGTCTTCACGATCCGACCGATCCAAGCACCGTTATTCCGCACCTCCGAGTTCTTAGCACACGCTCAGCTTGATGACGATCCCGGGCTCCGATCCAGAAAGCGTCGGGAGGAGTTCCACAAGACGACGGCGGCAGGTGGCGATCTTGATGTTCTACCGTCGCGCAGGCTTCGCCTAAGCACCGCTACAATATGACCGAGGTGGAATATGGTGGAGGGGGCACCGCACACGGCTAAGGAACGATCACGAAGATCAACTTGTGTGTTCTGGTGCCCCCTGCCCCGTATATAAAGGAGCAAGGGGAGGGCCGGCCGGCCCTAGGAGGCGCACCAGGGGAGGGGAGTCCTCCTCCTAGTAGGAGTAGGACTCCCTTCCTAGTCCTACTAGGAAGAGGGAAGGGGAAGGAAAGAGAGGAGAGGAGAGGGAAGGGGGCCGCCCCCCTCCTAGTCCAGTCGGACTCCCCATGGGGGCGCCACCTCCGGTGCAGCCCCTCTCTCCCTCTTGGCCCAATAAGGCCCATTACTTCCCGGGGTTCCGTAACCCCTCCCAACTCCGGTTTTCTCCGAAACTTCCGAACCTTTCGGTTTCGAATATAGCCGTCAATATATCAATCTTTATGTCTCAAACATTTGAGACTCCTCGTCATGTCCGTGATCACATCCGGGACTCGAACTCCTTCGTACATCAAAATACATAAACTCATAATATAACCGTCATCAAACCTTAAGCGTGCGGACCCTACGGTTCGAGAACTATGTAGACATGACCTAGAACCATTCTTGGTCAATAACCAATAGCGGAACCTGGATGCCCATATTGGTTCCTACATATTCTACGAAGATCTTTATCGGTCAAACCGCATAACAACATCGTTGTTCCCTTTGTCATCGGTATGTTACTTACCCGAGATTCGATCGTCGGTATCTAATACCTAGTTCAATCTCGCTACGGTAAGTCTCTTTACTCGTTCCGTAATACATCATCTCACAACTAACTCATTAGTTGCAATGCTTGCAAGGCTTATGTGATGTGTATTACCGAGAAGGCCCAGAGATACCTCTCCGACAATTGGAGTGACAAATCCTAATCTTGATTCATGCCAACTCAACATATACTTTCGAGACACTTGTAGAGTACCTTTATAATCACCCAGATTCGTTGTGATGTTTGGTAGCACACAAAGTGTTCCTCCGTAAACGGAGTTGCATAATCTCATAGTTGCAGGAACTTTGTATAAGTCATGAAGAAAGCATAAGCAACATACTAAACGATCAAGTTCTAAGCTAATGAAATGGGTCATGTCAATCACATCATTCTCCTAATGATGTGATCCCATTAATCAAATGACAACACATGTCTATGGTTAGGAAACATAACCATCTTCGATTAATGAGCTAGTCTAGTAGAGGCATACTAGTGACTATCTGTTTGTCTATGTATTCACACATGTATTATGTTTCCGGTTAATACAATTCTAGCATGAATAATAAACATTTATCATGATATAAGGAAATAAATAATAACTTTATTATTGCCTCTAGGGCATATTTCCTTGATCTCCCACTTGCACTAGAGTCAATAATCTAGATTACACAAGAATGATTCTAACACCCATGGAATCTTGGTGCTAATCATGTTTTGCTCGTGGAAGAGGCTTAGTCAACGGTCTGCAACATTCAGATCCGTATGTATTTTGCAAATCTCTATGTCTCCCACTTGGACTTGGTCCCGAATGGAATTGAAGCGCCTCTTGATATGCTTGGTCCTCTTGTGAAATCTGGATTCCTTTGCCAAGGCAATTGCACCAAGATTGTCACGAAGATCTTCATTGGTCCCGATGCACTAGGTATGACACCTAGATCGGAAATGAACTCTTTCATCCGACTCCTTCATTTGCTGCTTCGAAGCAGCTATGTACTCCGCTTCACATGTAGATCCCGCCACGACGCTTTGTTTAGAACTGCACCAACCAACAGCTCCACCGCTTAATAAAAATACGATCCGGTTTGCGATTTAGAATCGTCCGGATCGGTGTCAAACTTGCATCGACGTAACCATTTACGACTAGCTCTTTGTCACCTCCATATACGAGAAACATATCCTTAGTCCTTTTCGGTATTTCAGATGTTCTTGACCGCTGTCCATGATCCACTCTGGATTACTTTGGTACCTTCCCGCCAAGCTTACAGCTAAGCATACGTCAGTCTGGTACACAGATTGCATACATGATAGAGCCTATGGCTGAAGCATAGGAACATTTTTCATTTTCTCTCTATCTTCTGCGTTGTGGTCGGCATTGAGTCCGACTCAATCTTATACCTTGTACTACAGGTAAAAACCTTTCTTTGCTCGATCCATTTTGAACTTCTTCAAAACTTTATCAAGGTATGTGCTTTGTGAAAGTCCTATTAAGCGCCTTGATCTATCTCTATAGATCTTGATGCCCAATATGTAAGCAGCTTCACCGAGGTCTTTCATTGAAAAACTTTTATTCAAGTATCCTTTTATGCTATCCAGAAATTCTATATCATTTCCAATCAACAATATGTCGTCCACATATAATATCGAAATGCTCTGAGCTCCCACTCACTTTCTTGTAAATACAAAGCTTCTCCAAAAGTCTCAGATAAAACCATATGCTTTGATCACACTATCAAAGCGCTTATTCCAACTCCGAGAGGCTTGCACTGCACCATAAATTGATCGTTGGAGCTTGCACACTTTGTTAGTAACCTTTGGATCAACAAAACGCTCGGTTGCATCATATACAACTCTTCTTCTAGAAATCCATTCAAGAATGCAGTTTTACATCCATTTGCCAAATTTCATAATCATAAATGCGGCAATTGCTAACATGATTCGCACAGACTTAAGCATCGCTCGGGTGAGAAAGTCTCATCGTAGTCAACCCCTTGAACTTGTCGAAAACCTTTTGCAACAAGTCGAGCTTTGTAGACGCTACATTACCATCGGCGTCGGTCTTCTTCTTAAAGATCCATTTATTCTCAATAGCTTGCCGATCATCGGGCAAGTCTACCAAAGTCCATACTTTGTTCTCATACATGGATCCCATCTCAGATTTCATGGCTTCAAGCCATTTTGCGAATCTGGGCTCACCATCGCTTCTTCATAGTTTGTAGGTTCACCATGATCTAGTAGCATGACTTCCGAATAGGATTACCGTACCACTCTGTGCGGATTTTATTCTGGTTGATCTACTGAAGTTCGGACAACTTGATCTGAAGTTTCATGATCTTCATCATTATCTTCCTCACTAATCGGTGTAGGTGTTACGAAACTGATTTACGTGATTTAACTACTTTCCAATAAGGGAGCTGGTACTATTACCTCATCAAGTTCCACTTTCCTCCCACTCACTTCTTTCGAGAGAAACTCCTTCTCTAGAAAGGATCCATTTTAGCAACAAATGTCTTGCCTTCGGATCTGTGATAGAAGGTATACCCAATTGTCTCCTTTGGGTATCCTATGAAGACACATTTTCCGATTTGGGTTCAAGCTTATCGGGTTGAAGTTTCTTCACATAAGCATCGCAACCCCAAACTTTCAGAAACGACAACTTTGGTTTCTTGCTAAACCATAGTTCATAAGGCGTCGTCTCAACGGATTTTGACGGTGTCCTATTTAACGTGAATGCGCCGCCTCTAAAGCATAACCCCAAAACGATAGCGGTAAATCGGAAATAGACATCATAGATCGCACCATATCTAGTAAAGTACGATTCGACGCTCGACACACCATTACGCTGTGGTGTTCCCGGTGGCGTGAGTTGCGAAACTATTCCGCATTGCTTCAAATGTAGACCAAACTCGAACTCAAATATTCTCCTCCACGATCAGATCGTAGAAACTTTATTTTCTTGTTACGATGATTTTCAACTTCACTCTGAAATTCTTTGAACTTTTCAAATGTTTCAGATTTATGTTTCATCAAGTAGATATACCCATATCTGCTTAAATCATCTGTGAAGGTGAGAAAATAACGATATCCACCACGAGCTTCAACATTCATCGGACCACACACATCAGTATGTATGATTTCCAACAAGTCTGTTGCTCTCTCCATACAACCGAGAATGGTGTTTTAGTCATCTTGCCCATGAGGCATGGTTCGCAAGTACCAAGTGATTCATAATCAAGTGATTCCAAAAGTCCATCCGTATGGAGTTTCTTCATGCGTTTACACCAATATGACCTAAACGGCAAGCCACAAATAAGTTGCACTATCATTATCAACTCTGCATCTTTTGGCTTTGACATTATGAATATGTGTATCACTACCGTCGAGATTCAATAAGAATAGACCATTCTTCAAGGGTGCATGACCATAAAAGATATTACTCATATAAATAGAACAACCATTATTCTCTGATTTAAATGAATAACCGCCTCGCATCAAACAAGATCCAGATATAATGTTCATGCTCAACGCTGGCACCAAATAACAATTATTTAGGTCTAAAACTAATCCCAAGGTAGATGTAGAGGTAGCGTGCCGACCGCGATCACATTGACTTTGGAACCATTTCCCACGCGCATCGTCACCTCGTCCTTTGCGGTGCTCGCTATTCCGTAGTCCCTGCTTCGAGTTGCAAATATGAGCAATGTAACCAGTATCAAATACCCAGTGCTACTACGAGCTCTAGTAAGGTACACATCAATAACATGTATATCACATATACCTTTGTTCACCTTGCCATCCTTCTTATCCGCCAAATACTTGGGGTAGTTCCGCTTCAAAGGTCCAGCTTGCTTGCAAGAAAAACACTCGCCAGTGCTTAGGTCCAGACTTGGGTTTCTTCTCTTGATCAGCAACTTTCTTGCTGTTCTTTTGAAGTTTCCTTCTTCTTTCCTTTGCCCTTTTCTTGAAACTAGTGGTCTTGTTGACCATCAACACTTGATGTTCTTTCTTGATTTCTACCTCCGCTGCTTTTAGCATTGCGAAGAGCTCAGAATTGTCTTAGTCATCCCTTGCATATTATAGTTCATCACGAAGCTCTTGTAGCTTGGTGGCGTGATTGGAGAATTTCATCAATGACACTATCATCCGGAAGATTAACTCCCAGCTGAATTAAGTGATTATTATACCCGCACATTTTGAGTATGTGCTCACCGACGTAACTATTCTCCTCCATCTTGCAGCTATAGAACTTATTGGAGACTTCATATCTCTCAATCCGGGCATTTGCTTGAAATATTAACTTCAACTCCTGGAACATCTCATATGCTCCATGACGCTCAAAACGCCGTTGAAGACCCGGTTCTAAGCCGTAAAGCATGGCACATCGAACTATAGAGTAGTCATCGCTTTGCTTTGCCAGACGCTCACAACTTCGTGCAGCTCCTGCAGCAGTTCGCACCCAGCGGTGCTTCCAGACGTAATTCTTACGGGCAGCAATGAGGATAATCCTCAGTTACGGACCCAGTCCGTGTAATTGCTACCATCATCTTTCAACTTTGCTTTCTCAAGGAACGATTAAAATTCAACGGAACAACAAAGACGAGCCATCTATCTACAATAAACATAGACAAGCAAAATACTATCAGTACTAAGTTCATGATAATTTAAGTTTTAATTAATCATATTAAAAACTCCCACTTAGACAGACATCTCTCTAGTCATCTAAGTGTTTACGTGATCCAAATTAACTAAACCATGTCCGATCATCACGTGAGATGGAGTAGTTTCAATGGTGAACATCACTATGTTGATCATATCTACTATATGATTCACGCTCGACCTTTCGGTCTCCGTGTTCCGAGGCCATATCTGCATATGCTAGGCTCGTCAAGTTTAACTGAGTATTCTGCGGTGCAAAACTGGCTTGCACCCGTTGTAGATGGACGAGAACTTATCACACCCGATCATCACGTGGTGTCCGGGTACTACTGAACTTTTAGCAACGGTGCATACTCAGGAGAACACTTCTTGATAATTTTAGTGAGAGATCATCTTATAATGCTACCGTCAAACAAAGCAAGATAAGATGCATAAAGGATAAACATCACATGCAATCAATATAAGTGATATGATATGGCCATCATCATCTTGTGCTTGTGATCTCCATCTCCAAGCACCGCATGATCACCATCGTCACCGGCGCGACACCTTGATCTCCATCGTAGCATCGTTGTCGCCTCGCCAACTATTGCTTCTACGACTATCGCTACCGCTTAGTGATAAAGTAAAGCAATTACATGGCGCTTGCATTTCATACAATAAAGCGACAACCATATGGCTCCTGCCATTGCCGATAACTCGTTACAAAACATGATCATCTCATACAATAAAATATAGCATCACGCCTTGACCATATCACATCACAACATGCCCTGCAAAAACAAGTTAGACGTCCTCTACTTTGTTGTTGCAAGTTTTACGTGGCTGCTACGGGCTGAGCAAGAACCGCTCTCACCTCGCATCAAAACCACAACGATATTTGTCAAATAGACTCGCTTTAACCTTCTCAAGGACCGGCGAGCCACACTTCGGTTCAACTAAAGTGAGAGAGACAGACACCCGCCAGCCACCTTTAAGCACGAGTGCTCAGAACGGTGAAACCAGTCTCGCGTAAGCGCACGCGTAATGTCGGTCCGGCCGCTTCATCTCACAATACCGCTGAACCAAAGTATGACATGCTGGTAGGCAGATGACTTGTATCGCCCACAACTCACTTGTGTTCTACTCGTGCATATGACATCAACGCATAAAACCAGGCTCGATGCCACTATTGGGTAACGAGTAATTTCAAAATTTTCCTACGATCACGCAAGACCATGGTGATGGCATAGCAACGAGAGGGAGAGGTCCGTCCACGTACACTCGTGAGACCGAAAGCGAAGCGCTATATCAACGCTGTTGATGTAGTCGACGCCTTCACGATCCGACCGATCCAAGCACCGCATCCGCACCTCCGAGTTCTTAGCACACGCTCAGCTTGATGACGATCCCCGGCCCGATCCAGCAAAGCGTCGGGAGGAGTTCCACAAGACGACGGCGTGGTGACGATCTTGATGTTCTACTGTCGCAGGCTTCGCCTAAGCACCGCTACAATATGACCGAGGTGGAATATGGTGGAGGGGGCACCGACACGGCTAAGGAACGATCACGAAGATCAACTTGTGTGTTCCAGGTGCCCCCCGCCCCGTGATATAAAGGAGCAAGGGGAGGGCCGGCCGCCCTAGGAGGCGACCAAGGAGGGGGAGTCCTCCTCCTAGTAGAGTAGGACTCCCTTCCTAGTCCTACTAGGAAGAGGGAAGGGGAAGGAAAGAGAGGAGAGGAGAGAGGGGGGGCCGCCTCCTAGTCCACCGGACTCCCCATGGGGGCGCCACCTCCCGGTGCAGCCCTCTCTCCCCTCTTGGCCCAATAAGGCCCATTACTTCCCGGGGTTCCGTAACCCTCCCAAGACTCCGGTTTTCTCCGAAACTTCCGAACCTTTCCGGTTTCGAATATAGCCGTCCAATATATCAATCTTTATGTCTCAAACATTTCAAGACTCCTCGTCATGTCCGTGATCACATCCGGACTCAACTCCTTCGGTACATCAAAATACATAAACTCATAATATAACCGCCATCGAAACCTTAAGCGTGGGACCCTACGGTTCGAGAACTATGTAGACATGACCTAGAACCATTCTTGGTCAATAACCAATAGCGGAACCTGGATGCCCATATTGGTTCCTACATATTCTACGAAGATCTTTATCGGTCAAACCGCATAACAACATACGTTGTTCCCTTTGTCATCGGTATGTTACTTACCCGAGATTCGATCGTCGGTATCCAATACCTAGTTCAATCTGCTACGGTAAGTCTCTTTACTCGTTCCGTAATACATCATCTCACAACTAACTCATTAGTTGCAATGCTTGCAAGGCTTATGTGATGTGTATTACCGAGAAGGCCCAGAGATACCTCTCCGACAATCGGAGTGACATAATCTTGATTCATGCCAACTCAACATATACTTTCGAGACACTTGTAGAGTACCTTTATAATCACCCGCACGCTAGATGTTTGGTAGCACACAAAGTGTTCCTCCGTAAACGGAGTTGCATAATCTCATAGTTGCGTGAACTTTGTATAAGTCATGAAGAAAGCATAAGCAACATACTAAACGATCAAGTGCTAAGCTAATGAAATGGGTCATGTCAATCACATCATTCTCCTAATGATGTGATCCCATTAATCAAATGACAACACATGTCTATGGTTAGGAAACATAACCATCTTCGATTAATGAGCTAGTCTAGTAGAGGCATACTAGTGACTATCTGCTTGTCTATGTATTCACACATGTATTATGTTTCCGGTTAATACAATTCTAGCATGAATAATAAACATTTATCATGATATAAGGAAATAAATAATAACTTTATTATTGCCTCTAGGGCATATTTCCTTCAGCTGCAACGTCTTATGTTGCAGAGATTTATTCCGATCAGGAGTGAGGCTACGCTCCGCGCTTGGCGATTGCCCTTTGGAGTCGGATGGACTCGCTATACTTCTACGCTTCCGCAGCTTTAGTAGTTTATTTCTCATGAGTTGGCCTTTGGCCTAATTTATTCTATTGTAATAAAGACTCTATATGAGAATCGTAATAAATTCAGGTGTGATTGAACTTTGATTATTTCATCGATATACCGTGAGTACCAAAGATGATCTTGGGATGGTATGCATACGTAGATTTGACCGATTTTGGGTCAGTCGCTACAGAGATGGTATCGAGCACACGCTGACCATAGGATCGTAACCCCTAGGATCGGAAAGCATAGGAAGAGACTATTTACTTTATATCCTTATCATTCCGTAATTCTCCCTATTCATTTCTAACTCCTCTCCATTTTCAACATTCTAGATGGTCACGAAGTTCACCCCAGTTTTGCTACCGGAGTTTTGCCAGCCCGATGAGACGATGCCCTTCGGCAGGAATGAAGGAAACATGCCCTAGAGGCAATAATAAAGTTATTATTTATTTCCTTATTTCATGATAAATGTTTATTATTCATGCTAGAATTGTATTAACCGGAAACATAATACATGTGTGAATACATAGACAAACATAGTGTCACTAGTATGCCTCTACTTGACTAGCTCGTTGAATCAAAGATGGTTAAGTTTCCTAGCCATAGACATGAGTTGTCATTTGATTAACGGGATCACATCATTAGGAGAATGATGTGATTGACATGACCCATTCCGTTAGCCTAGCACTTGATCGCTTAGTATGTTGCTATTGCTTTCTTCATGACTTATACATGTTCCTCGTAACTATGAGATTATGCAACTCCTGCTTACCGGAGGAACACTTTGGTGCTACCAAACGTCACAACGAATCGGGTGATTATAAAGGAGTACTACAGGTGTCTCCAAAGGTACATGTTGGGTTGGCGATTTCGAGATTAGGTTTTGTCATCCGATTGTCGGAGAGGTATCTCTCGGCCCTCTCGGTAATGCACATCACATAAGCCTTGTAAGCATTGCAACTAATAAGTTAGTTGTAAGATGATGTATTACGGAACGAGTAAAGAGACTTGTCGCTGATTTAGATTGAACTAGGTATTGATACCGACGATCAATCTCGGCAAGTAACATACCGATGACAAAGGGAACAACGATGTTGTTATGCGGTTTGACCGATAAAGATCTTCGAGAATATGTAGGAGCCAATATGGGCATCCAGGTCCCGCTTATTGGTTATTGACCGAGAATAGTTCTAGGTCATGTCTACATAGTTCTCGAACCCGTAGGGTCCGCACGCTTAAGGTTTTGATGATGCTTATATTATGAGTTTATGAGTTTTGATGTACCGAAGGAGTTCGAGTCCCGGATGAGATCGGGACATGACGAGGAGTCTCAAATGGTCGAGACGAAAGATCGATATATTGGACGACTATATTCGAATTCGGAAAGGTTCCAATGATTCGGTATTTTTCGAGTACCGAGAGTTACGGAATTCGCCGGGAGAAGTATTGGGCCTTATTGGGCCCTGCGGGAAAGAGAGAGGGGCTGCCTAGGGCAGGCCGCTACTTCCATGGCTTAGTCCGAATTGGACTAGGGGAGGCCGCACCCTTCCTTCCTTCCCTTCTCTCTTCCCTTACTTGTCTCCTACTCCTAATACATGGAAGGACTCCTAGTTGACTAGGAAGGGGGAATCCTACTCCCTGGGGAGTAGGACTCCCATGGCGCCGCCTCACTAGGGCCGGCCTCCTCCTCCCTCCCTCCTTTATATACGGGGCAGGGGCACCCCATGAACACACAAGTTGATCTACGGATCGCCTTAGCCGTGCGGTGCCCCTCCACCATATTCCACTTCGTCATATCGTCATGAGCTTAGGCGAAGCCCTCGCCGGAGAAGTCATATCATCGCGAGCTTAGGCGAAGCCCGCGCCGGTGGAGCATCATCATCGCCACCACGCCGTCGGTTGACGGAACTCATCCCCGACACTTTGCTGGATCGAGTCCGGGATCGCCATCGAGCTGAACGGTGCGTAACTCGGAGGTGCCGTGACGCTCGGTGCTTGGATCGGTCGGATCGTGAAGACGCATTTACTACATCAACCGCTTGTTATAACGCTCCGCTTTCGGTCTCACGAGGGTACGTGGACAGACATTCTCCTCTCGCTATGCCATCACCATGGTCTTGCGTGTGCGAGGAAATTTTTAAAATTACTACGCTCCCCAACAAAGGGCATCCGAGCCAGGTTTTATGCGTTGATGTCATATGCACGAGTAGAACACAAGTGAGTTGTGGGCGATATAAGTCATACTGCTTACCAGCATGTCATACTTTGGTTCGGGCGGTATTGTGAGATGAAGCGCCCGACCGACATTACGCAGACGCTTACGCGAGACTGGTTTCACCGCTCGAGCACTAGTTGCTTAAAGGTGACCGCGGGTGTCCGCTTCTCTCACTTTAGTTGAACTGAAAAGGCTACGCCCGGTCCTTGCGAAGGTTAAAACAACACCAACTTGACAAACTATCGCTGTGGTTTTGATGCGAGGTAAGAATGGTTCTTGCTCAGCCCGTAGCAGCCACGTAAAACTTGCAACAACAAAGTAGAGGACGCCTAACTTGTTTTTGCAGGCATGTTGTGATGTGATGTGGTCAAGACGTGATGCTATATTTTATTGTATGAGATGATCATGTTTTGTAACCGAAGTTATCGGCAATCGGCAGGAGCCATATGGTTGTCGCTTATTGTATGAAATGCAAAGCCATGTAATTGCTTTACTTTATCACTAAGCAAGAGCGATAGTCGAGAAGCAATAGTTGGCGAGACGACAACGATGCTACGATGGAGATCAAGGTGTCGCTACCGGTGATGATGGTGATCATGACGGTGCTTCATGATGGAGATCACAAGCACAAGATGATGATGACCATATCATATCACTTATATTGATTGCATGTGATGTTTATCCTTTATGCATCTTATCTTGCTTTGTTTGACGGTAGCATTATAAGATGATCTCTCACTAAAATTATAAAGAAGTGTTCTCCCGAGTATGCACCATTGCGAAAGTTCTTCGTGCGAGACACCACGTGATGATCGGGTGTGATAGGCTCTACGCTCAAATACAACGGTGCAAAACAGTTGCGCACGCGAATACTCAGGTTAAACTTGACGAGCCTAAGATATGGCCTCTAACACGGAGACCGAAGGTCGAGCGTGAATCATATAGTAGATATGATCAGCATATTGATGTTCACCATTGAAACTACTCCATCTCACGTGATGATCGGACATGGTGTAGTTGATATGGATCACGAATCACTTAGAAGATTAGAGGATATCTATCTAAGTGGGAGTTCTTAAGTAATATGATTAATTGAACTTTAATTTATCATGAACTTAGTCCCGTAGTATTTTGCAAATTATGTTGTAGATCAATAGCTCGCGTTGTTGCTTTCATATGATTATTTTAATGTGTTCCTAGAGAAAATTGTATTGAAAATGTTAGTAGCAATGTTATGGATTGGATCCGTGATCCGAGGTTTATCCTCATTGCTGCACGTAAGAATTATGTCCTTGATGCACCGCTAGGTGACAGACCTATTGCAAGAGCAAGATGCGACGTTATGAACGCTTGGCTAGCTCAATATGATGACTACTTGATAGTTTAGTGCACCATGCTTAAACGGCTTAGAATCGGGACTTCAAAGACGTTTTGAACGCCATGGACCATATGAGATGTTCCAGGAATTGAAGTTAATATTTCAAGCAAATACCCGAGTTGAGAGATATGAAGTCTCCAACAAGTTCTATAGCTAAAAGATGGAGGAGAATCGCTCAACTAGTGAGCATGTGCTCAGATTGTCTGGGTACTTCAATCGCTTGAATCAAGTGGGAGTTAATCTTCCAGATAAGATAGTGATTGACAGAATTCTCTAGTCACCATCACCAAGTTAGTAGAACTTCGTGATGAACTATAATATGCAAGGGATGACAAAAGTATTCCCAAGCTCTTCGTGATGCTGAAATCGACGAAGGTAGAAATCAAGAAAATAGCATCAAGTGTTGATGATTGACAAGACCACTAGTTTCAAGGAAAAGGGCAAAGGAAGAAGGGAACTTCAAGAAGAACGGCAAGCAAGTTGTTGTTCAAGTGAAGAAGCCCAAGTCTGGACCTAAGCCCGAGACTAAGTACTTTTGCTGCAATGGAACTGGTCATCGAAGCGGAACTACCCCAAGTATTTGGTGGATAAGAAGGATGGCAAATTGAACAAGAGTATATTTGATATACAGGTTATTGATGTGTGCCTTACTAGTGTTTATAGTAGCCCCGAGTATTTGATACTTGTTCGGTTGTTAAGATTAGTAACTCAAACAGAGTTACGTATAAACAGAGACTAGTTGAAGGGAAGTGACGATGAGTGTTGGAAGCAGTTCCAAGATTGATATGATCATCATCGCACACCCCTATACTTTCGGGATTAGTGTTAAACCTAAATAAATGTTATTTGGTGTTTATGCTGAGCATGAATATGATTTGATCATGTTTATTGCAAAATGGTTATTCATTTAAAGTCAAAGAATAATTGTTGTTCTGCTTAAATGAATAAAACCTTCATGGTCATACACCCAATGAAAATAGTTTTCAAAACGGTTATTCATTTAAAGTCAAAGAATAATTGTTGTTCTGCTTAAATGAATAAAACCTTCAATGGTCATACACCCAATAAAAATAGTTTGTTGGATCTCGATCGTAGTGATACACATATTCATAATATTGATGCCAAAAGATGCAAAGTTAATAATGATAGTGCAACTTATTTGTGGCACCGCCGCTTAGGTCATATCGGTGTAAAGCGCATGAAGAAACTCCATGCTGATGGGATTTTGGAATCACTTGATTATGAATCACTTGATGCTTATGAACCATGCCTTATGGGCAAGATGACTAAAACTCGTTCTCCTAACAATGGAGCGAGCAAATGACTTATTGGAAATAATACATACCGATGTATGCGGTCCGATGAGTGTTAAAGCTCATGGCAAGTATCATTATTTTCTCGACCTTCACAGATGATTTGAGCAGATATGCGATATCTTCTTGATGAAACATAAGTCTGAAATAGTTGAAAGGTTCAAAGAATTTCAGAGTGAAGTGGAAAATCATCGTAACAAGAAAATAAAGTTTCGAGATCTGATCGTGAGACTAATAATTGAGTTACGAGTTTGGTCTTCAATTAAAATAATGTGGAATAGTTTCACAGCTCACGCCACCGGAACACCACAATGTTATGGTATGTCCGAACGTCAGAATCAAGACTTTATTGGATATGGTGCGATCTATGATGTATCTTACCGATTTACCACTATCGCTTTGGGGTTATGCATTAGAGACAGCTGCATTCACGCTTAATAGGGCACCATCTAAACCGCTGAGATGACACCGTATGAACTATGGTTTAGCAAGAAACCTAAGTCGTCGTTTCTTAAAAGTTTGGAGTTGTGATGCTTATGTGAAAAGTTTTCAACCGATAAGCTCGAACCCAAATCGAGAAGTGCGCCTTCATAGAATACCCAAAGGTAACTATTGGGTACACCTTCTATCACAGATCCGAAGGCAAGTTATTCGTTGTTAAGATGGATCCTTTCTAGAGAAGAAGTTTCTCTCGAAAGAAGTGAGTGGAGGAAAGTAGAACTTGATGAGGTAATTGTACCTTCTCCCTTATTGGAAAGTAGTTCATCACGTAAATCAGTTCCGTGATTCCTACACCAATTAGTAAGGAAGTTAATGATGATGATCATGAAACTTCAGATCAAGTTGCTACCAAACCTCGTAGGTCTTCCAGAGTAAGATCCGCACTGAGTGGTACGGTAATCATGTTCTGGAAGTCATGTTACTAGACCATGATGAACCTACGAACTATGAGGAAGCGATGATGAGCCCAGATTCCGCGAAATGGCTTGAGGCCATAAAATCTGAGATAGGATCCATGTATGAGAACAAAGTATGGATTTTGATTGACTTGCTCGATGATCAGCAAGCCATGTAGATAAATGGATTTTCAAGAGGAAGACAGATGTTGATAGTAGTGTTACTATCTACAAAGCTCGACTTGTCGCAAAAAGGTTTTTGACAAGTTCAAGGTGTTGACTACAATGAGATTTTCTCAATCAGTAGCGATGCTTAAGTCTGTCCAATCATGTTAGCAATTGCCACATTTTATGAAATCGGCAAATGAATGTCAAAACTGCATTCCTTAATGGTTTTCTTAAAAAAGAGTTGTATATGATGCAACCGAAGGTTTTGTCAATCCTAAAGGTGCTAACAAAATGTGTAAGCTCCAACGATCCATCTATGGACTGCAAGCATCTCGAGTTGGAATACACACTTTGATAAGTTGATCAAAGATATAGCTTTATACAGACTTCATGTGAAGCCTCAGATTTACAAGAAAGTGAGTGGGAGCACTACAACATTTCGATAAGTATATGTGAATGACATATTGTTGATCGGGAACAATGTAGAATTATTCTCAAAGCATAAAGGAGTATTTGAAAGGAGTTTTTCAAAGAAGGACCTCAGTGAAGCTGCGTACAAATTGAGCATCAAGATCTATTGAGATAGATCAAAACGCTTGATAAGTTTTTTCAATAAGAACATACCTTGTCAAGATTTTGAAGTAGTTCAAAATGGAACAGTCAAAGAAAAGTTCTTGCCTGTGTTGCAAAGGTGTGAAATTGAGTAAGACTCAAATCCCACCACAGCAGAAAATAGAAAAGAGAATGAAAGTCATTCCCTATGCCTCACCATAGGTTCTATAAAGTATGCTATGCTATGTACTGCACCTATTGTATACCTTGCTATGAATTTGGCAAGGAGTACAATAGTGATCTAGGAGTAGATCATCGGACATTGGTCAAGAACATCCTTAGTGAGGACTAAGGAAATATTTCTCGATTATGGAGGTGATAAAAGAGCCCGTCAGAAAGAGTTACATCGATGCAAGCTTTATACACTGATCCGATGACTCTAAGTCTCAATCTGGATACATATTGAAAGTGGGAGCAATTAGCTAGAGTAGCCCTGCAGAGCATTGTAGACATAGAATATTTGCAAAATACATACGGCTCAATGTGATGACAGATCTGCTGACTAAGCTTCTCTCACGAGCAAAACATGATCATCCTTAGTACTCTTTGGGTGTTAATCACATAGCGATGTGAACTAGATTATTGACTCTAGTAAACCCTTTGGGTGTTGGTCACATGACGATGTGAACTATGGGTGTTAATCACATACAGATGTGAATATTAGTGTTGAATCACATGATGATGTGAACTAGATTATTGACTCTAGTGCAAGTGGGAGATCAAGGAAATATGCCCTAGAGGCAATAATAAAGTTATTATTTATTTCTTATTTCATGATAAATGTTTATTATTCATGCTAGAATTGTATTAACCGGAAACATAATACATGTGTGAATACATAGACAAACATAGTGTCACTAGTATGCCTCTACTTGACTAGCTCGTTGAATCAAAGATGGTTAAGTTTCCTAGCCATAGACATGAGTTGTCATTTGATTAACGGATCACATCATTAGGAGAATGATGTGATTGACATGACCCATTCCGTTAGCCTAGCACTTGATCGCTTAGTATGTTGCTATTGCTTTCTTCATGACTTATACATGTTCCTGTAACTATGAGATTATGCAACTCCTGCTTACGGAGGAACACTTTGGTGCTACCAAACGTCACAACGAATCGGGTGATTATAAAGGAGTACTACAGGTGTCTCCAAAGGTACATGTTGGGTTGGCGATTTCGAGATTAGGTTTTGTCACTCCGATTGCTCTGGAGAGGTATCTCGGCCCTCTCGGTAATGCACATCACATAAGCCTTGCAAGCATTGCAACTAATAAGTTAGTTGTAAGATGATGTATTACGAACGAGTAAAGAGACTTGTCAAGGACGAGATTGAACTAGGTATTGATACCGACGATCGAATCTCGGCAAGTAACATACCGATGACAAAGGAACAACGATGTTGTTATGCGGTTTGACCGATAAAGATCTTCGTAGAATATGTAGGAGCCAATATGGGCATCCAGGTCCCGCTTATTGGTTATTGACCGAGAATAGTTCTAGGTCATGTCTACATAGTTCTCGAACCCGTAGGGTCCGCACGCTTAAGGTTTCGGCGATGCTTATATTATGAGTTTATGAGTTTTGATGTACCGAAGGAGTTCGAGTCCCGGATGAGATCGGGACACGACGAGGAGTCTCGAAATGGTCGAGACGTAAAGATCGATATATTGGACGACTATATTCGGAGTTCGGAAAGGTTCC
>CM038679.1:593215646-593405328 GCA_021605205.1 Aegilops longissima | reverse complement strand
AGGCCATAAAATCTGAGATAGGATCCATGTATGAGAACAAAGTATGGATTTTGATTGACTTGTCGATGATCGCAAGCCATGTAGATAAATGGATTTTCAAGAGGAAGACAGATGTTGATAGTAGTGTTACTATTCATAAAGCTCGACTTGTCGCAAAAAGGTTTTTGACAAGTTCAAGGTGTTGACTACAATGAGATTTTCTCAACTCGAGCGATGCTTAAGTCGTCTCAATCATGTTAGCAATTGCCACATTTTATGAAATCGGCAAATGAATGTCAAAACTGCATTCCTTAATGGTTTTCTTAAAAAGAGTTGTATATGATGCAACCGAAGGTTTTGTCAATCCTAAAGGTGCTAACAAAATGTGTAAGCTCCAACGATCCATCTATGGACGGTGCAAGCATCTCGAGTTGGAATACACACTTTGATAAGTTGATCAAAGCATAGCTTTATACAGACTTCATGTGAAGCCTCGATTTACAAGAAAGTGAGTGGGAGCACTACAACATTTCGATAAGTATATGGAATGACATATTGTTGATCGGGAACAATGTAGAATTATTCTGCAAGCATAAAGGAGTATTTGAAAGGAGTTTTTCAAAGAAGGACCTCGTGAAGCTGTGCATAAATTGAGCATCAAGATCTATTGAGATAGATCAAAACGCTTGATAAGTTTTTTCAATAAGAACATACCTTGTCAAGATTTTGAAGTAGTTCAAAATGGAACACCAAAGAAAAGTTCTTGCCTCGGTTGCAAAGGTGTGAAATTGAGTAAGACTCAAATCCCACACCAGCAGTAAAATAGAAAAGAGAATGAAAGTCATTCCCTATGCCTCACCATAGGTTCTATAAAGTATGCTATGTATGTACTGACTATTGTATACCTTGCTATGAATTTGGCAAGGAGTACAATAGTGATCTAGGAGTAGATCACGGACATTGGTCAAGAACATCCTTAGTGAGGACTAAGGAAATATTTCTCGATTATGGAGGTGATAAAAGAGCCCGTCAGAAAGAGTTACATCGATGCAAGTTTTATACACCGATCCGATGACTCTAAGTCTCAACTGGATACATATTGTAAGTGGGAGCAATTAGCTAGAGTAGCCCTGCAGAGCATTGTAGACATAGAATATTTGAAAATACATACGGCTCAATGTGACAATTGCTGACTAAGCTTCTCTCACGAGCAAAAACATGATCATCCCTTAGTACTCTTTTGGGTGTTAATCACATAGCGATGTGAACTAGATTATTGACTCTAGTAAACCCTTTGGGTGTTGGTCACATGACGATGTGAACTATGGGTGTTAATCACATACGATGTGAATATTAGTGTTGAATCACATGATGATGTGAACTAGATTATTGACTTAGTGCAAGTGGGAGATCAAGGAAATATGCCCTAGAGGCAATAATAAAGTTATTATTTATTTCTTATTTCATGATAAATGTTTATTATTCATGCTAGAATTGTATTAACCGAAACATAATACATGTGTGAATACATAGACAAACATAGTGTCACTAGTATGCCTCTACTTGACTAGCTCGCTGAATCAAAGATGGTTAAGTTTCCAGCCATAGACACGAGTTGTCATTTGATTAACGGATCACATCATTAGGAGAATGATGTGATTGACATGACCCATTCCGTTAGCCTAGCACTTGATCGCTTAGTATGTTGCTATTGCTTTTCATGACTTATACATGTTCCTGTAACTATGAGATTATGCAACTCCTGCTATCGGAGGAACACTTTGGTGCTACCAAACGCCACAACGAATCGGGTGATTATAAAGGAGTACTCAGGTGTCTCCAAAGGTACATGTTGGGTTGGCGATTTCGAGATTAGGTTTTGTCATCCGATTGCTCTGAGAGGTATCTCGGCCCTCTCGGTAATGCACATCACATAAGCCTTTGCAAGCATTGCAACTAATAAGTTAGTTGTAAGATGATGTATTACGGAACGAGTAAAGAGACTTGTCGCTGACGAGATTGAACTAGGTATTGATACCGACGATCGAATCTCGCAAGTAACATACCGATGACAAAGGAACAACGATGTTGTTATGCGGTTTGACCGATAAAGATCTTCGTAGAATATGTAGGAGCCAATATGGGCATCCAGGTCCCGCTTATTGGTTATTGACCGAGAATAGTTCTAGGTCATGTCTACATAGTTCTCGAACCCGTAGGGTCCGCACGCTTAAGGTTTCGGCGATGCTTATATTATGAGTTTATGAGTTTTGATGTACCAAGGAGTTCGGAGTCCCGGATGAGATCGGGACACGACGAGGAGTCTCGAAATGGTCGAGACGTAAAGATCGATATATTGGACGACTATATTCGGAGTTCGGAAAGGTTCCAATGATTCGGTATTTTCGGAGTACCGAGAGTTACGGAATTCGCCGGGGAGAAGTATTGGGCCTTACTGGCCCTGCGGGAAAGAGAGAGGGCTGCCTAGGGCAGCCGCCCCCATGGCCTAGTCCGAATTGTACTAGGGAGGGCCGCACCTTCCTTCCTTCCCTTCTCTCTTCCCCTTACTTGTCTCCTACTCCTAATACATGGAAGGACTCCTAGTTGATTAGGAGGGGAATCTCTACTCCGTGGAGTAGGACTTCCCATGGCGCGCCTCACTAGGGCCGGCCTCCTCCTCCTCCCTCCTTTATATACGGGCAGGGGCACCCCATGAGCACACAAGTTGATCTACGGATCGTTCCTCAGCCGTGCGGTGCCCCTCCACCATATTCCACTTCGTCATATCGTCATGAGCTTAGGCGAAGCCCTGCGCCGGAGAAGTCATATCGTCATGAGCTTAGGCGGCCCCGCGCCGGTGGAGCATCATCATCGCCACCACGCCGTCGGTCGACGGAACTCATCCCCACACTTTGCTCGGATCGGAGTCCGGGATCGCCATCGAGCTAAACGGTGCAGTAACTCGGAGGTGCCGACGCTCGGTGCTTGGATCGGTCGGATCGTGAAGACGCATTTACTACATCAACCGTTGTTATAACGCCCGCCGGGTTCACGAGGGTACGTGACGACACTCTCCCTCTCGCTATGCCATCACCATGGTCTTGCGCGCGAGGAAATTTTTAAAATTACTACGCTCCCCAACAAGGAAGCTGGTCCAGATGGTGAAGAAGTTGAAGATTGCTGCCTCGATCACCGAAGCCAACCAATGCACTTCCGACGACACCCGCCACGGATTGAGGTGCATATTCCAGGGAGAACCTTCGAGTTAAACCCCTGCTTTTAGATCCTTCAAGTAAGTTGTCATTGTGCAAGCAATAAAAATTGCTCTCTAAATATGTATGATTTATTAGTGTGGGAGAAAATAAGCTTTATACGATCTTGTGATGTAGAAGTAATAAAAGCGACGGACTGCATAATAAAGGTCTATATCACAAGTGGCAATATAAAGTGACGTTTCAGCATTAAGATTTGTGCATCCACCCTAAAAGCACATGACAACCTCTCGCCTTCCTGCCAAGGGCCTATCTTTACTTTTATCTTCTACCTTATGCAAGAGTCATGGTGATCCACCCTTCCTTTTTTACATTTTATCCTTTGGCAAGCACATTGTGTTGAATGATCCGATATATATATATATATATATATATATATATATATATATATATATATATATATATATATATATATATATATATCCAATTGGATGAGTTAACATGAACTATTATTGTTGAAATTTACCCTTGAGGTAAGAGGTTGGGAGGCAACACCATAAGCCCCTATCTTCTCTCAGGTCCGATTAAAACTCGTGAACCACAAGTATTGTGTGAGTGTCAAGAATTGTGAAAGACTAGATGATAGTTGAGTATGTGGACTTGCTGAAAAGCTCTTATAGACTCTCTCCGATGTTATGATAAATTGCAATTGCTTCAATGACTGAGATTATAGTTTGTTAGTTTTCAATAAAGTTTCTAATTCATACTTGACAGTGTGAATAGATTGTTACTTTATCATAAGAATTCATATGACAATATTCATATATGTTGCTGTTATAAGAATAATCATGATGCCCTCATGTCCATATTTTATTTTATCGACACCTCTATCTCTAAACATGTGGACATATTTTTCGATTTCGGCTTTCACTTGAGGACAAGCGAGGTCTAAGCTTGAGGGAGTTGATACGTCCATTTTGCATTATGCTTTGATATTGATATTTATCGCATTATGGGCTGTTATTACACATTATGTCACAATACTTATGCCTTTTCTCTCTTATTTTACAAGGTTTACATGAAGAGGGAGAATGCCGACAGCTGGAATTCTGGACTGAAAAGGAGCAAATATTAGAGACCTATTCGCATAACCCAAAAGTCCTGAAACTCCACAGGTTATTTTGGGAATTATAAAAATACTGAGCGAAGGAAATAAATAAAGGGGGCCCACACCATGGCCAGGGTGGGGGCGCGCCTCACCTCCCGGGTGCACCCTGCCTCGTGGCCCCCGGCAGCCTCTCGTGCCCACCTTCCGCTATATGAAATCTTTTACCCTGAAAAATCATAAGCTTATGGATTTAAACTCGCCGCCACGAGGCGGAACCTGGCGGAACCAATCTAGGGCTTCATGAGCTGTTCCGTCGGGGAAACTTCTCCGAGGGGGGAAATCATCACCATCATCATCACCAACGATCCTCCCATCGGGAGAGGGTCAATCTTCATCAACATCTTCACTAGCACCATCTCCTCTCAAACCCTAGTTCATCAATTGTATCTAATCTTTGTCTCATAGCCTAAGATTGGTACCTGTAGGTTGCTAGTAGTGTTGATTACTCCTTGTAGTTGATGCTAGTTGGTTTACTTGGTGGAAGATTATATGCTCATCCTTAACGCATATTAATACCCTCCGATTATGAACATGAATATGATTTGTGAGTAGTTACGCTTGATCCCGAGGACATGGGAGATGTCTTGCTATTAGTAGTCATGTGAATTTGGTATTCGCTCGATATTTTGATGAGATGTATGTTGTCTCTCCTCTAGTGGTGTCATGTGAACGCCGACTACATGAAACTTCACCATTGTTTGGGCCTAGAGGAAGGCATTTGAAGTAATAAGTAGATGATGGGTTGCTAGAGTGATGTAAGATTAAACCTCATTTATGCGCTGTTTCAAGGGGTTGATTTGGATCCATATGTTTCATGCAATGGTTAGGTTTACCTAGTACTTCTTTTGTAGTTGCGGATGCTTGCATTAGAGTTAATCATAAGTGGGATGTTTGTCCAAGTAAGGGCAGCACCCAAGCACTGGTCCACCCACATATCAAATTAACAAAGTAATTTAACGCGAATCATATGAGCGTGATGAAAACTAGCTTGACGATAATTCCCATGTGTCCTCGGAGCCTTCATATAAGAAATTTTCCAGGTTTGTCCTTTGCTACAAGAAGGATTGGGCCATCTTGCTACACCTTATTTACTTTTTGTTACTTGTTGCTAGTTACCAATTACCTTATCACAAAACTATCTGTTATCATAATTTCAGTGCTTGCAGAGAACACCTTATTGAAAACCGCTTGTCATTTCCTTCGCTCCTCGTTGTCAACACTCTTACTTATCGAAGGACTATGATAGATCCCCTACACTTGTGGGTCATTAGTCGTCGATCGACTGTGGAGCGTGTCGAGCACGCCGCCGAGTGCATGCAAGGATTCCAATGGCGCGCCACCAAATTGGCTGCGCGGCCTCCGAGGCCCGAGCTCAAGGTTTCTAACGATCGGGCATGTGGAGTGCATCCATGTTGCGGCAAAGTTCTTCCTCTGCTGCAAAGAAAGGATTCGGGCGGTACTCGTGAACGCGTGATGGATTGTCGCCACCATCATTGTCGCGGGCGAAGCCAGCGGACTACGTGGTCCGTCGACCATCAAGACTTCAGCCATAGGATCGCTGCTATCGCAGACGGATGCGGCTCTACGGAGCTAGTGACGATCGAACAGATCAGAGAGTTTTGTCGGGCTCGATTGGCGCGATTTGTGGGTGGCCGATTGATCGCCACGGCTTTCACCCACCGCTGAAGCCACGAACGACTGGATCGCTATGGCGGTGTACGAGGGGAGCGAGGACACGGAGCCGATCGATGCTGGTCGATGGCTGCCGAGAAGGACGCCACGAACGCACGCTGCGAAAAGCGCTCGCGAACGGGAGCATCTGATGTCAAGGGAGCTTCGCCAGCGGAGTCATCGGCGATGAAGACGAGCGCCCGAGACGGATCTGCGCCGTGCAATCCACCGGAAACCATGATGATGGGAATCGAAAATCGCAACCTCACCAAAAGTCGCTAAGACACCGCCCTACAGGGCGCCAATCGTCAGGTTCTAAGACCCGACAGAGAATGGGGGTAGGTATGAGGAGGCAAGATCCCAACTATGGTGAAGTTGTACACACAAGATTTACGAAGTTCGGCCTTCACTTGGGGAAGTAATATCCCTACGCCTCTGCGTTCGAGGAGTCGACCGGATTATATGTGTGGAGTTGTTGTGGGTGCGAACCTTGTCCTCGAGGAGGGGGTGGCTTATATAGAGTTCGCTGCACCCTCCCACCCTCGCCATATTGTGGTTTTAAGGCACATAAAGATGGGGCATTTGTAATGCCAGAGTAAATATACATAAATGATCATTAAGTCTACAGAGTAAACATCCGACGGTTGCCATGCAGAGCGGCTTTAGATCTTCTCGCTCATCAAGTGATTCTTGCTACTACGAGTGAGTACTATCTTGGTCAAATGAACTTGAATCTTCCGAGTGGAATGCTTCTAGTTGAGTGGATGATGGTATCCCTTGAATGCTTCTAACTTTAGGGTGATGTCCTAGGGAAGGGTGTCTAGGTCAGCCTATGACCCACACTAGGTACATAGCTTCATCAAGAAGTTACAGGAGCCGGTAACCCAACTATTGATCAAAGACATAATTCGAGCCGATGTATATAATGCTAAGGTTCGGTGCCGAACTATACCGTAAAAAGTGTTTGACTTTTTGCCGTATTATGGGGCGAATGAAGCCCTCGGCGATTAATGCATCAGAGGTACTGATGCAGCTTGATAAGAATATCAAGAAAAAGAAAGAAATGAATTAATAGGCTAATGCCGAGTAATTGGGCCACAAATTATTTTCCATTATAGTTTGATTAATACCTCAAAGCTTAATTTGTACAAGTAGTATGATAAGCAACATGGCTATTTAACATGCCACTACCAAGGTAGAGCTAAAAGTGGTCCCAAAATAGGTCTAATGATCGCTAAAGAGACCACAAACTATTTTTGAGTGTGTCTTTAATGAAGGGATTTTACCAAAGGAAATACTTACACCCTTATACCAATGCTTCTTACCGTTTGGTGTATCCGTCCCTTGATAGGTCCGACAATCAGGCCACTCATGAAAGGCCCGTGTCAAACCGCGGATCTCGGTAGGGTCCTAACTGCAAGGCCTAGGCGGATGGTAACAGGAGACAAGGACACGATGTTTTACCCAGGTTCGGCCCTCTTGATGGAGGTAAAACCCACGCCCTGCTCGATTGATATTGATATTGTGGATGTTTACAAGAGTGGATCTACCACGAGATCAAGGAGGCTAAACCCTAGAAGCTAGCCTATGGTATGATTGTAAGGGTTGTTGATGTTGTTCTGTCTCACGGATTAGAGCCATCCGTTTATATAGACACCGGAGAGGGCTAGGGTTACATAGAGTCGGGTTACAATGGTAGAGATCTACATATCCAGACGCTGCTTGCCTTCCACGCCAAGGAAAGTCCCATCCGATAATCGGCTAAGTCTTCAATCTTGTATCTTCATAGTCTTGGAGTCCGTCGATGATGATAGTACGCCGATGATAGTTCGGCTGATGATGGTAGTCCGCTATCCTGACACCCCTAATCCAGACTCCTCAAGAGTCTCCCTAACCAGGCTTCAATGATGATAAGTCCCACAGATATTTCTTGGCATTGCAAGGGGTTCAATGATAGAAGATTGTGAACACCAGATAGTGTCCGCCCGCAAAATAAATTCCACATCCCGTCAGAGAGAGAATAATAATATATACACAAGTCCAATCATTGACGTTTTTATGGCATGATGTCACACCACTACCAAGCCATTACTTGAATTGTTTTTTACTTTACCACCTCAGCAAGATTTAGCGAGGCGGTTTTTGGCACGCCTTGTCAAGCAGTAGATCGCTTTTTTCCCTTAATCCCGGATTCTCATCAATACGGACGCTGTAATCCAACCGCGCTGTCCCGCCACGCCTCTATCGGGCGCAGTCCCAAACGGTCACGGAGACGCTCTTGGTATTCTCCTCTTTATAACGGGACCAAGGCTCGCTTTTTTCTTCAATCCTTCATCGATTCCTCTCCCCGCCCAAGTTCCAGCACTAGAGCTCCAGATTCAAGCGCCGCGGACTTCCAACGATGTCCGGTTCACCAGGGTCGGTGGATGCCCTCCTCCGCTACGGAGGAGGACGTGCTAAAGCTGTGGGAGGCCAAGCACTGCCTTACGAGATTTCATGACAGTTGCTCAAGGGCAGGCTATCCCCACCCCCGAGCCCGCGAGTATGTCGCTTTTGTATCCCACCTCCCGGGTTTAGGCTTCCCGATGGATCCTTTTGTGAGAGGGCCTGTTTTACTATGGGTTGGAATTCAATGACGGCTCCGAGTCCATCCTCCATATTTCCGATTTATTGTCGCTCACGAAGCCTTCCTCCGCGTCACCCTCACTTCGCCCGTATTGAAGACCTTCAATGTGGCGCCAAGATGATCGGGGCGCCGGAGTGTGCGGGCGCCATAAGTAGGAGGGCCGGCGTCTGCGGGCTCCTTCCAAGAGGAGCTCGCCGGGCAGCAAGAGTGGTTCTATATTACCGCCTCGAGGGGCCGCAGATAAAAGCCGCCGCCTTATTCCGCTTCGACCTCCACGACGTTGGTGTCGGGTCAACCAGGCTCAACCGGGGCCACAAAGGACGTGCCCCTACCGCAGGCCGGATTCGAGATCTCCAAACGAGGGAGGTCGATATGGTGGTGGTGATGCAGGTTACGCGATTAAGCCGCCTCCCGCCCGCAAACGCCGCCTCTCCGCTATGGGAGTTCAATCCTGAGGGTCCACGTATTCAACACTTCATGGGTATGACACCCCGAGATGTACAATTATTCTTCGGATCGCAAGAGGTGCGTCCGAATTGACCGAGGATGTGGCCTAAGCTGCAATCGCCCGATACTCAAGTAAGTAGTTCCAGTCCGACATACCGCTTGTTTGCTTTTCGATGATTCGTGATTATGACCAATTTTTCTACATGTGAGTAGATAGCGAAGCAAAATTGATACGGTGTCCGCCCCTCCCCGAGACCGCGCCGATCCCGTGCTGGTCTGGATGTTGAGGTTGCGCCTTCAGAGGAAGACGAAGGAAACCAGGAAGCTACTCGCCTAAGGAGGCTCTTGAAAGAGGGGATCGAGAATCCTCCCCAAGGGGAGAAGAGGACTGCTCCGAGGACCTGGGCAAAAGCCCCTAAACGGGAAGAAATCTTCGAGGGTCCTGCGTCCGGGAGGCCCCGCCGCACAATCTCCCTTAAAGAGTCAGCCTCCAACGAGCCGTAAGTAGAAAGAAAGGATTTTATAATAAGGGACATCCTTATTTGTGCTTTTGAGGATAACTCAAAGTTTTACCTTGTAGTTTAGATCTCCCCTTCGCAAATGAGCTCGCTCGGGGACCTTCTTCCGAGATGATGGAGAGCGAGACGCCCGGTCTGGGCGCGCCGTTGATAGGCGGACGAGCCCGTGTCGCCACGAGGGAGCCTCCCGGTTTGGCAAAGCCGATAGTTCGGGCGCCAATCGTGTACGGCTGAAGGATCCGCTTGAGAAGGCTTATCTCGTAAGATCAGCACGCATTGATGAGCATGGTGATTGAAAGGATTTCGCTCGCCAAGGCGCCTTAGCTTACGAGGATCATCAAGAAGGCAAGTCTTTGATCATGTTATTTTCAATACCTATGATTTTGTGCATTAGAAATTATACCACTCCACCATGCATGCAGAGTTGAAATTTTGAAGTTATTAATCTTGAGTAGTATCATGTGGTAGGATGAATCAATCCCTTGTTACCATGACCCCGGACGAAGTAGTTTACTTTGCTATGCTCGTGACGGGTTTTGGTTGAGTGAAATTCATAAGAAAGATGTGAGAGTCAATGATGATGACAACCCCATGAACTACAAGATCAAGATGGACTTGAATTCACTCTTGGGTGGAGGACGGTTGACGGGCACCTGGAGAACCCAAAGGTTGGCCGGGATGCATGGAGAAGTGCCATGACATCTTGCGGAAAGCTTCACCCAGCCACGAAGAGACGGATGGATGCCCCATTGACCGGAAGCTTACCCGCAGCCGCAAGCCATTATGGGCTCTGCTGGGTTAACCTTAGTAGTGACTCGGCTGGGCGGTACTACGAGATGTAGAAGAACGGTAGGATTGGATGGGTACCGCAGAGCTGTAAGAACTCTTCTAAGACCCTGTTTCATTGGTCCGTCTTCAAACACCATGAAGTGCGAAGACTTAAAAGGAGGGAATGATTCTTGCGGGGAAAGTGCGCAAACCTCTGCAGAGTTAAAGATCTAATCGATTAGCTGTGTCCCCGGTTACGGACAATTTGAGCTCTGGAACTTGGTAGTATTCGAAAATCTCAACACTAAAACTAATGAATTAATTTGAGGGGTTTATGACTTAATATTTTGGGAATGAGATATTGGTTGGCGGAACCATCTCAATAACTACCAACAATTTGTAGTAATTTGCAAGTAAGTCCACTGTAGTAGGGAAAAATTGGCTTTTCGCAAAATGATGAAACTTAGAGCCCCACAGCCAAAAATGCATATAGTGTTAGTAATTTTTTTTACTGTTATTCTCTTCATGAATTGCCAGCTTATTCAAAAAGCTGACCTACACGGCTGCAACGTCTTATGTTGCAGAGATTTATTCCGATCAGGAGTGAGGCTACGCTCCGCGCTTGGCGATTGCCCTTTGGAGTCGGATGGACTCGCTATACTTCTACGCTTTCGCAGCTTTAGTAGTTTATTTCTCATGAGTTGGCCTTTGGCCGAATTTATTCTATTGTAATAAAGACTCTATATAGAATCATGTAATAAATTCAGGTGTGATTGAACTTTGATTATTTCATCGATGTACTGTGAGTACCAGCATGATCTTGGGATGGTACAGACACAGAGATTTGACCGATTTTGGGTCAGGTTGCTACAGGAGGTGGTGTGGGCACTCGACGATGGTCATCACGGCCGAGTCGGTGATCATACATGGTTCCTGTACTGATCTTGCCGATGCCCACGTCCCTCACGCCGCGGAGGGGATCTTGGGCTGTGGGCCGACTGAACTGTATCTGCCATCACAGATCTGCTATGAATCCTATTCCACGACTGAGACACTGTTGTGTTCTGCTCTCCTGCTGCCCGGACTAAGGCCCGGATCTGCATCAAACCTCTGCCAGCCTCCGACTGGGAAGGCTGAATTGACTCAGCTATACGGGCCGTAGCTATGAGATTTTGAATCGGAGTGCGGTATACCTGAGGCTGAGGCGGAAAAAGCTGTCGTTGATACGTCCATTTTGCATCATGCTTTGATATTGATATTTATCACATTATGGGCTGTTATTACACATTATGTCACAATACTTATGCCTTTTCTCTCTCATTTTACAAGGTTTACATGAAGAGGGAGAATGCTAGCAGCTGGAATTCTGGACTGGAAAAGGAGCAAATATTAGAGACCTATTCTGCACAACTCCTAAAGTCCTGAAACTCCACGGAAGTTATTTTTGGGAATTATAAAAAATATTGAGCGAAGAAAATACCAGAGGGGGCCCACACCCTGGCCATGATGGTGGGGGCGCGCCCTACCCCCCTGGGCACACCCCCCTGCCTCGTGGGCCCCCTGGCAGGACTCCGGTGCCCATCTTGTGCTATATGAAGTCTTTTACCTTGGAAAAAATCATAAGCAAGCTTGCGGAACGAAACTCCGCAGCCACGAGGCGGAACCTTGGCGGAACCAATCTAGGGCTCCGGCGGAGCTGTTCTACCGCAGAAACTTCCCTCCGGGAGGGGGAAATCATCACCATCATCACCACCAACGATCCTCCCATCGGGAGAGGGTCAATCTTCATCAACATCCTCACCAGTTCCATCTCCTCTCAAACCCTAGTTCATCTCTTGTATCCAATCTTTGTCTCATAGCCTGAGACTGGTACCTGTAGGTTGCTAGTAGTGTTGATTACTCCTTGTAGTTGATGCTAGTTGGTTTACTTGGTGGAAGATTATATGTTCAGATCCTTAATGCATATTAATACCCCTCTGATTATGAACATGAATATGATTTTTGAGTAGTTATGTTTGTTCCTGAGGACATGTGAGAAGTCTTGCTATTAGTAGTCATGTGAATTTGGTATTCGTTTGATATTTTGATGAGATGTATGTTGTCTCTCCTTTAGTGGTGTCATGTGAACGTCGACTACATGACACTTCACCATTGTTTGGGCCTAGAGGAAGTCATTGGGAAGTAATAAGTAGATGATGGGTTGCTAGAGTGACAGAAGCTTAAACCCCAGTTTATGCGTTGCTTCGTAAGGGGCTGATTTGGATCCATATGTTTCATGCTATGGTTAGGTTTACCTTAATACTTGTTTTGTAGTTGTGGATGCTTGCATTAAGAGTTAATCATAAGTGGGATGCTTGTCCAAGTAAGGGCAGCACCCAAGCACCATTCCACCCACATATCAACTTATCAAAGTGCCGAACATGAATCATATGAGCGTGATGAAAACTAGCTTGACGATAATTCCCATGTGTCCTCGGGAGCGTTTTCCTTCCTATAAGAAATCGTCCAGGCTTGTCCTTTGCTAAAAAAAGGATTGGACCATCTTGCTGCACCTTATTTACTTTTGTTACCTGTTGCTCGTTACCAATTACCTTATCACAAAACTATCTGTTACCGATAATTTCAGTGCTTGCAGAGAACACCTTATTGAAAACTGCTTGTCATTTCCTTCTGCTCCTCGTTGGGTTCGACACTCTTACTTATCGGAAGGACTACGATAGATCCCCTACACTTGTGGGTCATCAAGACTCTTTTCTGGCGCCTTTCCGGGGAGTGAAGCGCCTTTGGTAAGTGGAATTTGGTAAGGAAAAATTTATATAGCGCGCTGAAATTTATTGTAACTTGTTACTATGGAAAGTAATCCTTTGAGGGGCTTGTTCGCGATATCTTCACCCCGTCCAGTAGAGCAAAGAGTTGCTCCTCAACCTACTGAACCAATTGAAAATGTTTACTTTGAAATTCCTTCGGGTATGGTAGAGAAACTGCTAGCTAATCCTTTTGCAGGAGATGGAACATTGCATCCTGATTTACACTTAATCTATGTGGATGAAGTCTGTGGATTATTTAAGCTTGCAGGTATGCCCGATGATGTTATCAAGAAGAAGGTCTTCCCCTTATCTTTGAATAGAGATGCATTGACATGGTATAGGCTATGTGATGATATGGGATCATGGGACTACAAGCGATGGAAATTGGAATTTCATCAGAAGTTTTATCCTATGCATCTTGTTCATAGTGATCGTAATTACATATATAATTTTTGGCCTCGCGAAGGAGAAAGCATCGCTCAAGCCTGGGGGAGGCTTAAGTCAATGTTATATTCATGCCCCAACCATGAGCTCTCAAGAGAATTGATTATTCAAAAAATTTATGCTCGGCTTTCTGACAACAATCGCACCATGCTCGATACTTCTTGTTCTGGCTCTTTTACCATGAAGACTATTGACTTCAAATGGGATTTATTGGATAGAATTAAACGCAACTCTGAAGATTGGGATCTCGACGAAGGTAAGGAGTCAGGTATGACACCTAAGTTTGATTGTGTTAAATCTTTTATGGATACCGATGTTTTCGTAAGTTTAGCACTAAATATGGACTTGACTCTGAGATAGTAGCTTCTTTCTGTGAATCATTTGCTACTCATGTTGATCTCCCTAAGGAGCAGTGGTTTAAATATCACCCTCCCATAGAAGTAAAAGTAGTTGAACCTATTAAAGTTGAAGAAAATACTATCACTTATAACGATCCTATTGTTCCTACTACTTATGTTGAGAAACCACCTTTCCCTATCAGAATAAAGGATCATGCTAAAACTTCAACTGTAGTTCGTAAGAGTAATACTAGAACTTATACACCCCCTGAGCAAATTAAAGTTGAACCTAATATTGCTATGGTTAAAGATCTCTTGGCTGATGATATTAATGGGCATGTTATTTACTTCTGTGATGAAACTGCTAGAATTGCTAAGCCTAGTGCTAAAGATAAACACAAACCTGATGTAGGCATGCCTGTTATTTCTGTTAAAATAGGAGATCATTGTTATCATGACTTATGTGATATGGGTGCTAGCGTGATACCTATTTCTTTATATCAAGAAATTATGCATGATATTGCACCCGCTGAGTTAGAACAAATTGATGTCATTATTAAGCTCGCCAATAGAGATACTATTTCACCAATTGGGATTGTTAGAGATGTTGAAGTCTTGTGTGGGAAAGTTAAATACCCTGCTGATTTCCTTGTTCTTGGTTCCCCACAAGATAGCTTTTGTCCTATTATATCTGGTAGACCCTTCTTGAATACTGTTAATGCTAAGATAGACTGCGAAAAGGATATTGTTACTGTTGGTTTGGTGATATGTCTCATGAGTTTAATTTCTCTAAATTTCGTAGACAACCTCGTGATGAGGAATTGCCTAGTAAGGATGAAATTATTGCTTGCTTCTATTGCCGTGCCTCCTAATGATCCTTTAGAACAATATTTGCTTGACCATGAAAATGATATGTTTATGAATGAAAGAAGGGAAATAGATGAAGTATTCTTTAAACAGGGACCTATTCTGAAACACAACTTGCCTGTTGAAATCCTAGGGGACCCCCCTCCACCCAAGGGTGATCCCGTGTTTGAGCTTAAACCACTACCTGATACTCTTAAATATGCTTATCTTGATGAAAAGAAGATATATCCTATTATTATTAGTGCTAACCTTTCAGAGCATGAAGAAGATACATTATTGAAAACTCTGAAGAAGCACCATGCTGCTATTGGATATATTCTTGATGATCTTAAGGGCATTAGTCCCACTCTATGTCAACACAAAATAAATTTGGAGAAAGACGCCAAACTAGTTATTGATCACCAATGACGGCTAAATCCTAAGATGAAAGAAGTGGTAAGAAAGGAAATATTAAAGCTCCTTGAGGCAGGTATTATCTACCCCGTTGCTGATAGTCAGTGGGTAAGTCCTGTCCATTGTGTCCCTAAGAAGGGAGGTATTACTGTCGTTCCTCATGATAAAGATGAATTGATCCTGCAAAGAATTATTACAGGTTATAGGTTGGTAATTGATTTCTGCAAATTAAATAAAGCTACAAAAAAGGACCATTACCCCTTACCTTTTATTGATCAAATGCTAGAAATATTATCCAAACATACACATTTTTGCTTTCTAGATGGTTACTCTGGTTTCTCTCAAATACCTGTTTCAGCTGATGATCAAGCAAACACCACTTTTACTTGCCCTTTCGGTACTTTTGCTTATAGACGTATGCCTTTTGGTTTATGTAATGCACCTGCTACCTTTCAAAGATGCATGATGGCTATATTCTCTGGTTTTTGTGAAAAGATTTGTGAGGTTTTCATGGATGTTTTCTCCGTTTATGGATCCTCTTTTGATGATTGCTTGAGCAACCTTGATCGAGTTTTGCAGAGATGTGAAGAAACTAATCTTGTCTTCAATTGGGAGAAGTGTCACTTTCTGGTTAATGAAGGCATTGTCCTGGGGCATAAAATTTCTGAAAGAGGTATTGAAGTTGATAAAGCTAAGGTTGATGCTATTGAGAATATGCCGTGTCCTAAAGACATCAAAGGTATAAGAAGTTTCCTTGGTCATGCCAGTTTTGTTAGGAGGTTCATTAAGGACTTCTCAAAAATTTCTCGGCCTCTGACTAATCTATTACAAAAAGATATACCTTTTGTCTTTGATGATGACTGTGTAGAAGCATTTGAAATACTTAAGAAAACTTTGATTTCTGCACCTATCGTTCAGCCACCTGATTGGAATTTACCCTTTGAAATTATGTGTGATGCTAGCGATTATGCAGTAGGTGCTGTTCTAGGGCAAAGAGTTGATAAGAAACTAAATGTTTCAATATGCTAGTAAAACTCTAGATAGTGCCCAGAGAAATTATGCTACTACTGAAAAAGAATTTTTAGCAGTTGTATTTGCATGTGATAAGTTCAGACCTTATATTGCTGACTCTAAAGTAACTATTCACACTGATCATGCTGCTATTAAATATCTTATGGAAAAGAAATATGCTAAACCTAGACTTATTAGATGGGTTCTCTTGCTACAAGAATTTGATTTGCATATTATTGATAGAAAGGAAGCTGAGAACCCCGTTGCAGACAACTTGTCTAGGTTAGAAAATGTTCTTGATGACACACTACCTATTGATGATAGCTTTCCGGATGAATAATTAGCTATCATAAATGCTTCTCGTACTGCTCCTTGGTATGCTGATTATGCTAATTACATTGTTCCTAAATTTATACCACCTAGTTTCACATACCAGCAAAAGAAAAAGTTTTTCTATGATTTGAGACATTACTTTTGGGATGATCCACACCTTTATAAAGAAAGAGTAGATGGTGTTATTAGACGTTGTGTACCTGACCATGAACATGAACAGATCCTACGCAATTGTCACTCCGAGGCTTATGGAGGACACCACGCTGGAGATAGAACTGCACATAAGGTATTGCAATCCGGTTTTTATTGGCCTACTCTCTTCAAGGATGCTCGTAAGTTTGTCTTGTCTTGTGATGAAGGTCAAAGAATTGGTAATATTAGTAGATGTCAAGAAATGCCTATGAATTATTCACTTGTTATTGAACCATTTGATGTTTGGGGCTTTGATTATATGGGACCGTTTCCTGGCTCTAATGGATATACACATATTTTAGTTGGTGTTGATTACGTTACTAAGTGGGTAGAAGCTATTCCAACTAGTAGTGCTGATCATAACACTTCTATTAAGATGCTTAAAGAAGTTATTTTTCCGAGGTTTGGAGTCCCTAGATACTTAAGGACTGATGGTGGTTCACATTTTATTCATGGTGCTTTCCATAAAATACTTTCTAAGTATGACGTTAATCATAGAATTGCATCTCCATATCACCCATAGTCTAGTGGTCAAGTAGAATTGAGTAATAGATAGCTTAAATTAATTTTGCAAAAGACTGTTAATAGGTCTAGAAAGAATTGGTCCAAGAAACTTGATCATGCATTATGGGCCTATAGAACTACATATAAATATCCTATGGGTATGTCTCCGTATAAAATGGTTTATGGAAAAGCATCTCACTTACCTCTCGAACTTGAACATAAGGCATATTGGGCTATTAAAGAGCTCAATTACGATTTCACTTGATGAATGGAGAACCCAAGCCTATGAGAATGCCAAGTTGTTTAAATAAAAAGTTAAAAGATGGCATGACAAAAGGATACAAAAACGTGAGTTTAATGTAGGTGATTATGTGTTGCTATACAACTCTCGTTTAAGATTTTTTGCAGGAAAACTCCTCTCTAAATGGGAAGGTCCTTACGTTATCGAGGAGGTCTATCGTTCCGGTGCCATAAAAATCAACAACTTTGGCACAAATCCGAAGGTGGTGAACGGTCAAAGAATCAAACATTATATCTCAGGTAATCCCATAAATGTTGAAACCAATATTATTGAAACCGTAACCCCGGAAGAATACATAAGGGACACTTTCCAGAACGCTTCAGCCTCCGAAAAGGAATAGGTACGTGGTACGGTAAGTAAACTGACTCCAAGACAGTTCTAATGGCAATTTTTCTCCGTTTTGGATTATTTAAGAAAATCGGAAAATAAGAAGCAGTCCGGGAAGGACACGGGGCTTCCATGAGGGTGGAGGGCGTGTCCTACCCCCCTGGGCGCGCCCTCTGCCTCGTGGGCACCCCGTGCGCTCTCCGGACTCCGTTTTCTTGCACGATACTTCTTTCGGTCGGTAAAAAATCATTATATAAGCTCCCGAAGGCTTTGACCACTGTGTCACGCAAATATCCTCAGTCTTTGTTTCGAGCTGTTTTCTGCCAGATTTTTCAAGGCCAAGCATCATGTTGTCCCCCTCCTCCAACAATGGTGACAACGATGCTTGGCTAATGAAGATAGAGCTGAAGAGAGAAGAACCCGGGGAGATCAACAAGGATGATGGGATTAAGAAGGCCATGGAGGAGCAAGCCCCTGCAGCAAAAGACATCCTTCCACCTCTCTTCACCCTGACTGAGATTGAAGCTTTCAAGATGATTGAGTTAGCTCGTATACAAAACAAGTATCTCACAAGTGAAAATATTTTGTTGAAGGAGCATATCGTCGCACTCAAGGGCATCATTCGCAAGTTGGAGGATCTCTTACGCTCGATGTGCGACTATCCACCATCACTACCATCTTCTCCGTCCCCGAAGAAGGAGATATAATAAAATGGGTATGGGCACTCCCCTTGGCAACTGCCAAGCTTGGGGGAGGTGCCCAGGTATCGTATCACCATCACAATCTTTACCGTTTTTCTTAGTTCGATCCTTTTGGTAATATCTTGGTCTAGTAGAATAAAGTTTTAGTATGATCTAGCCATGAGTTTTGCTTTATGATCCTTCTATGTAATCGAGTCCGTGAGTTATATATAATAAAGATTAGTGTTGAGTCAAGGGCTTGATTATCTTGCTATGATCTTGAGTGAATAAAAGAAAAAAGGAAGAAATAAAAAGAAACAAGAGATCATATGGATCTTATGGATAGTAATGACTTCACATATAAAGAGTATGATGATTAAAAGTTGTTGAGAGTTGGCAAACATAGTTTTGGTCATCGTTGCAATTAATAGGAAGTAATAAAGAAAGAGAGGCTTCACATATAAATACACTATCTTGGACATCTTTTATGATTGTGAGCACTCATTAAAATATGACATGCTAAAGATTTGATGTTGGACAAGGAAGACAACATAATGGGTTATGTTTTCTTATATCTGAAATAAAGTATATTGTCATGGATCATCCAACATGTTGAGCTTGCCTTTCCCTCTCATGCTAGCCAAATCCTTTGCACCAAGTAGAGATACTACTTGTGCTTCCAAATACCCTTAAACCCCGTTTTAGATCCTTCAAGTAAGTTGTCATTGTGCAAGCAATAAAAATTGCTCTCTAAATATGTATGATTTATTAGTGTGGGAGAAAATAAGCTTTATACGATCTTGTGATGTAGAAGTAATAAAAGCGACGGACTGCATAATAAAGGTCTATATCACAAGTGGCAATATAAAGTGACGTTCTTCAGCATTAAGATTTTGTGCATCCACCCCTAAAAGCACATGACAACCTCTGCTTCCCTCTGCGAAGGGCCTATCTTTTACTTTTATCTTCTACCTTATGCAAGAGTCATGGTGATCCTCACCTTTCCTTTTTTACATTTTATCCTTTGGCAAGCACATTGTGTTGGAATGATCCGGATATATATATATATATATATATATATATATATATATATATATATATATATATATATATATATATATATATCCAATTGGATGTGAGTTAACATGAACTATTATTGTTGAAATTTACCCTTGAGGTAAGAGGTTGGGAGGCAACACCATAAGCCCCTATCTTTCTCTGTGTCCGATTAAAACTCCGTAACCACAAGTATTGTGTGAGTGTCAGCAATTGTGAAAGACTAGATGATAGTTGAGTATGTGGACTTGCTGAAAAGCTCTTACATAGACTCTCTCCGATGTTATGATAAATTGCAATTGCTTCAATGACTGAGATTATAGTTTGTTAGTTTTCAATAAAGTTTCTAATTCATACTTGACAGTGTGAATAGATTGTTACTTTATCATAAGAATTCATATGACAATATTCATATATGTTGCTGTTATAAGAATAATCATGATGCCCTCATGTCCATATTTTATTTTATCGACACCTCTATCTCTAAACATGTGGACATATTTTTCGATTTCGGCTTTCACTTGAGGACAAGCGAGGTCTAAGCTTGAGGGAGTTGATACGTCCATTTTGCATTATGCTTTGATATTGATATTTATCGCATTATGGGCTGTTATTACACATTATGTCACAATACTTATGCCTTTTCTCTCTTATTTTACAAGGTTTACATGAAGAGGGAGAATGCCGGCAGCTGGAATTCTGGACTGGAAAAGGAGCAAATATTAGAGACCTATTCTGCACAACTCCAAAAGTCCTGAAACTCCACAGAAGTTATTTTTGGGAATTATAAAAAATACTGAGCGAAGGAAATAACAAAGGGGGCCCACACCATGGCCACGAGGGTGGGGGCGCGCCCTACCTCCTGGGTGCACCCCTGCCTCGTGGGCCCCCTGGCAGGCCTTCGGTGCCCACCTTCTGCTATATGAAATCTTTTACCCTGGAAAAAATCATAAGCAAGCTTGCGGGACGAAACTCTGCCGCCACGAGGCGGAACCTTGGCGGAACCAATCTAGGGCTTCGGCGGAGCTGTTCTGCCGGGGAAACTTCCCTCCGGGAGGGGGAAATCATCACCATCATCATCACCAACGATCCTCCCATCGGGAGAGGGTCAATCTTCATCAACATCTTCACTAGCACCATCTCCTCTCAAACCCTAGTTCATCAATTGTATCTAATCTTTGTCTCATAGCCTAAGATTGGTACCTGTAGGTTGCTAGTAGTGTTGATTACTCCTTGTAGTTGATGCTAGTTGGTTTACTTGGTGGAAGATTATATGCTCAGCTCCTTAACGCATATTAATACCCCTCTGATTATGAACATGAATATGATTTGTGAGTAGTTACGTTTGATCCTGAGGACATGGGAGATGTCTTGCTATTAGTAGTCATGTGAATTTGGTATTCGTTCGATATTTTGATGAGATGTATGTTGTCTCTCCTCTAGTGGTGTCATGTGAACGTCGACTACATGAAACTTCACCATTGTTTGGGCCTAGAGGAAGGCATTTGGAAGTAATAAGTAGATGATGGGTTGCTAGAGTGACAGAAGATTAAACCCCAGTTTATGCGTTGCTTCGTAAGGGGTTGATTTGGATCCATATGTTTCATGCAATGGTTAGGTTTACCTTAGTACTTCTTTTGTAGTTGCGGATGCTTGCATTAGGAGTTAATCATAAGTGGGATGCTTGTCCAAGTAAGGGCAGCACCCAAGCACTGGTCCACCCACATATCAAATTAACAAAGTACCGAACGCGAATCATATGAGCGTGATGAAAACTAGCTTGACGATAATTCCCATGTGTCCTCGGGAGCGTTTTCCTTCATATAAGAAATTTTCCAGGTTTGTCCTTTGCTACAAGAAGGATTGGGCCATCTTGCTACACCTTATTTACTTTTGTTACTTGTTGCTAGTTACCAATTACCTTATCACAAAACTATCTGTTACCGATAATTTCAGTGCTTGCAGAGAACACCTTATTGAAAACCGCTTGTCATTTCCTTCTGCTCCTCGTTGGGTTCAACACTCTTACTTATCGAAAGGACTATGATAGATCCCCTACACTTGTGGGTCATTAGTCGTCGACTGGACTCAGGGAGCGGCTGTCGAGCACGCTCGTCGAGTGCATGCTGAAGGATCTCCAGTCGAGTGCGCTCAGCCAAATTGGCCAGGCGCGCCTCCTCCGAGGCCCGAGCCTCGAAGGTTTCCCCAACGATCGGCATGTGGAGTGCATCCATGTTGCGGCAGCGAAGTTCTTCCCTCTGCTGCAAAGAAAGGATTCGGGGCGGTACTCCTCGTGAACGCGTGATGGATTGTCGCCACCATCACCGCCGTTGTCGCGGCGGAAGCCAGGCGGACTACGTGGTCCGTCGACCATCAAGACTTCAGCCATAGGATCGCTGCTATCGCACTCGGATGCGGTCTCTACGGAGCTAGTCGACAGATCGAACAGATCGTAGAGAGTTTTGTCGGGCTCGATTGCTGCGACTTGTGGGGTGGCCGATTGACGAGCCACCGCGCGTTTCACCCACCGCTGAAGCCACGAACGACTGGATCGCTTGCGTCGGTGTACAGAGGGGAGCGAGGACACACGGGAGCCGATCGATGCTGGGTCGATGGCTGCCGGAGAAGGACGCCACGAACGCACGCGTGAAAGTGCGTCGCCCCGCGAACGGGGAGCATCTCGATGTCAAGGGGAGCTTCCTGAAGCCAGGCGGAGTCATCGGCGATGAAGACGAGCGCGCCGAGACGGATCTCGCGGCCCTCAGGCAATCCACCGCCGGAAACCATGATGATGGGAATCGGAAAAATCGCAACCTCACCAAAAAGTCGCTAAGACACCTGCCCCAAGGTGGGCGCCAACTGTCGTGGTTCTAAGACTGACAGTAGAATGGGGGGTAGGTATGAGGAGGCAAGATCCCAACTATGGTGAAGTTGTACACACAAGATTTACGAGTTCAGGCCCTTCACGGTGGAAGTAATATCCCTACGTCTCGGTGCCCGGAGGCGGTCGACTGGATTATATGTGTGTGGAGTTACAGGGGGTGCGAACCCTTGTCCCTGAGGAGGGGGGTGGCTTATATAGAGTTCGCCAGACCCCTCCCACCCTCAGTTACACAGGGTTTTAAGGTACATAAAGATGGGGCATTTCTGGTAATGCCAGTAGTAAATATACATAAATGATCATTAAGTCTACAGAGTAAACATCCGACGGTTGCCATGCAGAGCGGCTTTAGATCTTCTGTCTATCAAGTGATTCTTGCTACGGTCGAGTGAGTACTATCTCTTGGTCAAATGAACTTGAATCTTCCGAGTGGAATGCTTCTAGTTGAGTGGATGATGGTATCCCTTGAATGCTTCTAACTTTAGGGTGATGTCCTAGGGAAGGGTGTCTAGGTCAGGCCTATGACCCTACACTAGGTACATAGCTTCATCAGTAAGCACAGGAGCCGGGTAACCCAACTATTGATCAAAGACATAATTCGGAGCCGATGCATATAATGCTAAGGTTCGGGGTGCCGAACTATACTGTAAAAAAGTGTTTGGACTTTTTTGCCGTATTATGGGGCGTAATGAAGCCCCTGGCGAATTAAGGCGTACCAGAGTGTACGGATGCAGTTGATAAGAATATCAAGAAAAAGAAAGAAATGAATTAATAGGCTAATGCCGTAGTAATTGGGCCACAAATTATTTTCCATTATAGTTTGATTAATACCTCAAAGCGAATTTGTACAAGTAGTATGATAAGCAACATGGCTATTTAACATGCCACGACCAAGGTAGAGCTGTGTGCGGGTCCTGAAAATAGGTCTAATGATCGTTTAAAGAGACCACAAACTATTTTTGAGTGTGTCTTTAATGAAGGGATTTTACCAGTGAAATACTTACACCCTTATACGTCAATGCTTCTTACCGTCTTGGTGTATCCGTCCCTTGATAGGTCCGACAATCAGGCCACCATGAAAGGCCTGGTGTCAAAACCGGCGGATCTCGGGTAGGGGGTCCCGAACTGTGCGTCTAGGCGGATGGTAACAGGAGACAAGGGACACGATGTTTTACCCAGGTTCGGGCCCTCTTGATGGAGGTAAAACCCTACGTCCTGCTCGATTGATATTGATATTGTGGATGTTTACAAGAGTGGATCTACCACGAGATCAAGGAGGCTAAACCCTAGAAGCTAGCCTATGGTATGATTGTAAGGGTTGTTGATGTTGTTCTGTCCTACGGACTAGAGCCATCCGGTTTATATAGACACCGGAGAGGGCTAGGGTTACATAGAGTCGGTTACAATGGTAGGAGATCTACATATCCGTATCGCCAAGCTTGCCTTCCACGCCAAGGAAAGTCCCATCCGGACACCGGGCGAAGTCTTCAATCTTGTATCTTCATAGTCTTGGAGTCCGGTCGATGATGATAGTACGGCCGATGATAGTTCGGCTGATGATGGTAGTCCGGCTATCCGGACACCCCCTAATCCAGGACTCCTCGGTAGCCCCGAACCAGGCTTCAATGATGATAAGTCCGGTAGCGTATATTTCTTGGCATTGCAAGGCGGGTTCCTCCTCCGAATGATAGAAGATTGTGAACACCAGATAGTGTCCGCTCGCAAAATAAATTCCACATCCGCCGTAGAGAGAATAATAATATATACACAAGTCCAATCTGTGGCGTTTTTATGGCATGATGTCACACCACTACCAAGCCATTACTTGAATTGTTTTTACTTTACCACCTCAGCGCATTTAGCGGGCGGTTTCCTTGGCACGTCTTGTCGAGCGGATCGTTTTCCCCTTAATCCCGGATTCTCATCAATACGGACGCTGGTAACCCAACGCGCGTCCGTCCGCCCGCCTCTATCGGGCGAGTCCCAAACGGTCACGGAGACGGCTCTTGGTATTCTCCCTCTTTATAACGGGACCAAGGCTCGTTTCTTTTTTCTTCAATCCTTCATCGATTCCTCTCCCCGCTCCAAGTTCCAGCACCTAGAGCTCCAGATTCAAGCGCTGCGGACTTCCAACGATGTCGGTTCCGACCTCGGGGCGGTGGATGCCCTCCTCCGTTACGGAGGAGGGCGTGCTAAAGCTGTGGGAGGCCAAGTACTGCCTTCGAGATTTACGCAGGTTGCTGCCAAGGGCAGGCCATCCCCACCCCGAGCCCGCGAGTATGTCGCTTTTGTATCCCACCTCCGTGGGGTTTAGGCTTCCCGATGGATCCTTTTGTGAGAGGGCTCATGTTTTACTATGGGTTGGAATTCCACGATTTGGCTCCGAGTCCATCCTCCATATTTCCGCATTTATTGTCGCTCTGAAGCCTTCCTCGCGTCACCCCTCACTTGACCTGTGGTGAAGACCTTCAATGTGGCGTCGAAGATGATCGGGGCGTCAAGCGGAGTGTGGCGGGCGGCCATAAGTAGGAGGGCCGATGCCCGTGGCCCCGCTGGCTCCTTCAAGAGGAGCTCGGCTGTGGCAGCAAGAGTGGTTCTATATTACCGTTACGAGGGCCGCAGACAAAGCCGCCGCCCTATTCCGCTGGGACCTCCACGACGGTTGGTGTCGTGGGTCAACCAGGGCTCAACTGGGGCCGTCAAAGGGCGTGCCCCTACTGCAGGGCAGGATTCGAGATCTCCAAGCGAGGGAGGTCGATATGGTGGTGGTGATGCAGGTTATGCTGATTAAGCGTCTCCCGCCCGCAAGCGCCGCCCTCTCCGCTATGGGAGTTCAATCCGAGGTCCACAGATTCTTCAACACTTCATGGGTATGACACCCCTGGAGATGTACAAATTATTCTTCGGATCGCAAGAGGTGCGTCCGGAATTGACCGAGGATGCTGGCCTAAGCTGCAATCGCCCGATACTCAAGTAAGTAGTTCCGAGTCCGGACATACCGTTTGTTTGCCTTTCGATGATTCGCATTATGACCAATTTCCTTCTACACAGGAGTAGATAGCGGAAGCAAAATTGATACGGTGTCCGGCCCCCCTCCCCGAGACCGCGCCGGATCCCGTGCTGGTCTGGATGCTTGAGGTTGCGCCTTCAGAGGAAGACGAAGGGGAAACCAGGGAAGCTACTTCCTCGCCTAAGGAGGCTCTTGAAAGAGGGGGGGATCGAGAATCCCTCCCCCCAAGGGGAGAAGAGGACTGCCTCCGAGGACCCGGGGGCAAAAGCCCCTAAACGGGGGAAGAAATCTTCGCCAGAGGGTCCTGCGTCCGGGGAGGCCCCGGCCGCACAATCTCCCTTAAAGAGTCAGCCCTCCAACGAGCCGTAAGTAGAAAGAAAGGAATTTTATAATAAGGGACATCCCTATTTGTGCTTTTGAGGATAACTAAAGTTTTTACCTTGTAGTTTAGATCTCCGTCCTTCGCAAATGAGCTCGTCTTCGGGGGACCTTCTTCCGGAGATGATGGAGAGCGAGACGCCTCCGTCCGGGGCGCCGTCGGATAGGGCGGACGAGCCTGAAGTGTCGTCACGGAGGGAGCCCCCGGGTTTGGCAAAGCCGGATAGTTCGGCGCCAACGGGTGTCTGGTGAAGGATCTGCTTGAGAAGGCGTCTATCTCGGAAGATCGTACGCATTGATGAGCATGGTGATTGAAAGGATTTCGTCCGCCGGGCGCGTTACACGATGCCGTCGAGGAGTTTGTTGGCGGGTTTTGAGGTGCGTAAAATGACACACCTTTTAACAGTTTTGCATATAGAATGCGCCTGAATAGACAAGTAGCCCACGAGACTCGGTAGGTTGGCGAAATTGACAGCGTGCCGAGGATCAAAATCGCAGGTTTAAATTCCCGTCGTGCCGATGCAGTGTGGCGGGTCGTCCGGGGCCAGCGGATGATGGAGTTGCTGAACTAAAGTGGCAACTCGATGCTGCGGATCACGGACATCGAGCTGGTCAACAGGCGACTTGATGAGTCGCAATGTAAGTGTTACTCTGCGGTCACTTGGTAAGGGAGCCGCCATCTCCTTACAACATGTGCGTGGAATGCAGATAGTGCCGCTGCCGTGGAGAGCCTTGAGGCGAACTTGCTCAAGCCAAGGAGCAGGCGGAAGGAGTAATCTGCGACCTCGAGGCGGCCGGGAGTTAAGCGGCGAAAAGGTCGCTGCTGCTTGCCGAGCGAGGAAGAGATAGCGAAATGGCCGTGAATTTAAAGATGCTACCGACCGCAATGAGGCTCTTGTGAAGGAGCGCCTAGCGGGGCAAGAAGACCTGCGGAAGGCCACCGCCGAAGCCAAGGATGCCCGCTCTGCAATGCGGGTTATGAAGGAAGAGCTGCGCCAGGCCGGAGATATTGTAGCTGGGCAGGCCTTTTCTGCTGCGCCGAAGGTTTACGGGTCCAAAATATGCTCAGCTGGGCCAACTGTGGGGTCCAGAGGACCCTTATATGGACTTAGCAGCGAGTGCGGCGGATGCCGTTGTGCATTTTCGAAGCCAGAAGGATTACAAGACGGAAGAGCTGTTTTGGTCTCAATTCCATAGTCCGGGCGTTCACTTCCGCCGACCGTTTGGCTGAGTGGGCTGAGCTAAATAGGTTGTCGGGCTTGCTATAGCGGATATAGTGACCCATATCCGGCGGATAGGCCCCAGAAGAGTTACTTTGGCTTATTGCAGCAATTTCTTGGGGCGGTGCCGCATATCAAAGCGATAAGCGGTCAGCCTGCATAGAGGGTGCGCGATGGCGCTCGCCGTGTGAAGACACATTGGGCGAGATGGATGCCACCGCTGTTGTGACCCGAGTTCGATGATAACGGTTACCCGCCGAGCACTATTTTAGCGAAGTGCTGCGTGGTGCTCGTGTAATAGAGTCGCGATGCTCAAAAATGTTACGTTTGAATGAGCGTTTATATGATGTAAAACGATATTTATGATGTAAGCGCCTTTTATACTTGTGCGTTCAAGTAATAGAATATCTCCTATCCGGCCGTTCATGTATACGTGTGTATAACCCGAAAGATGGCGATCGTCGGCTTTAGCCCCCACGCACAAGGTGCGGGGTGTTCGCAAAAATAGCGCGTTTTCACTTAATCTGACGTCTCGGTCCTGTAAAGGAGGTGGTAGCGTAGCAAACGAGGCAACCGGACTATGATGCTTTATCACTTTCACTTAGCCATGGAGTTCGAGGTGGGGCTATGACATAGCCCACAGGGCACCGCGCTCTCCAATTTGGGGCGCGATGTGCTGGCCGGAAGCGGCCCTTCACAAACGGAGGAATCCTAAACATTCCATGGTCAATCGAGTGGTTGACCAGTCTCTCGCTGTATCATGACGGTCAGTTTTGGCTTTCTCTCTTGAGGTGCTCGCCCGGCGGCTCGGGGCACTGTCGCAGTAGTTCTCCTGGAGCCGCGTTAGCCGATGATCGGAGCGTAAGGCAGCAAAACACGAGAGCCGGGCAAACCCAACATTTGACCAAAGACATGATTCGGAGCTGATGCATATAAGGCCTAACTCGAGGCGCCGAACACTCCCGAAGGTGTTCGGTCTTTATAATAGCGGGCAAAACAAAGCCCTAAGCCCCTTGTGTCCAGTGCACGGCAGGTTCTTACGCGCGGCCGATGCCAAAACGCCAGATCTCCGCTCTGGTTATAATGATAAACCAGGGGATTATAGCAACAAGAGACAGAAGAAAGGTTTACGTGGGTCTTAGTCTGAAAAGAGTCCTTACAGCGGGTCCCTCTGCACGTCTGCGCTTGTGTCTCCATTGTGCCGTATCACGGGCGGGTGTGCCGCTGTTCATCTGTAAAAGAGAGGAACTTGGTTGGAAAAGAAATGCGTGCGAGAAAGTGCATAAAAAATTGAAATATAGTTTAATAAAGTTGAGCCTATGCTAGCTCATCATGGCTTATATGTGCAAACCCTTGTGAAGGGGTGTGCGGCTAGGTAGCCCTAGCTTATTTATTCGGACTCGTCCAACCGTGTCCGGGTCTCAAAGACCTTTTAATGAAATGATGCCACGTGGACCGGGCATTTTAAGCGTAAGAGGCAGCGTAATGTGGTATTGCATTGAAGCGGACGAAAGCTTTCCCATCCCAAAGATGCTTGATAGCTGGTGTAAGGGCTGGCGCCACTCCTTTGAAGGAAGTGCGGCTATGCCAATTGCGTATGGTCTATCCCAACTTGCGGATTGTGTCCGGATATAGCAGGTTTAAGTCACCGCCGCCCATCAAAACCTGCGTGAAATGCAGTCCGCTTTATTATAGGATTCAATATCGGGGCAGTCTATCCTGCGTTACGGATACTACGGACTAATCCGGATGGTCGAAAGTGATTGGTTTTGACATCCAATCTCGGTGTTCCAGGGTGGACCATGTGACACTTGTCTTTAGCGAGTGCCGTGTTGGTTTTCCGTACTATCACGTGAAGCGAGTTTACTGTTTTGACTTCTTGTGGGAAAGGCTTTTGACCTCCGGTGCTCTGCTGGTGGGGTTCGTCATCGTCCTCGCTTGGCGCATCGAGCCCCTTGTGTCCGACGTTGAGTCTGCCGGACTGTTTAAAAACCCAACAATTTCGGTTGGTATGGTTTGCAGGCCTTCCAGGGGTACTGTGGATTTGACATATCCGATCTAAAATTTTGTTTAAATTTGATAGCTCATCGCTGTTGTCCTTAAGAGGCCGTGTTATATTGTTTGGCCGCGAGCTTTTGAATCCGGCGTTGACCGCCGTGCTCTTTGGGCTTTTATCTTTATTCCGGCGCTGATCTTTCCTGCGCCGTGACTTTCCGTTCCATCTCGATCTCGGATGTACTCGGTCGCCGGTGGTGCTGCGTCTTGCTAGCCAGCTGTCTTCTCTAGCATAGCGCGCGTCATGAGGCTTGTTAGCGCGGCCATTGTTCTTGTCTTCTCTTGGCGAGATGTCCGCGAGCCTTTCTTCTCGGGCGTTGTATTTAAAAGCTGCTAAGGCTTCAGCGTCCGACGATCGACTATTTGGTTCTTTTGGTAAGGAACCTGTTCCAAATTCTTGCTGACTCTCCGGGCTGTTGGGTTATATGACTCAGATCGTCAGCGCATCCGGAGGGCGGACATAAGTCCCTTGAAAATTTGCTCTAAGCGTCCTCAAGCTCTTCCCAACTTCCAACATGTTTTACGGGAGGCTTTTGAGCCAATGCCGAGCTGGCCCTTTGAGCTTGAGGGTAGGTATTTTATGGCGTGGAGATCATCTCCTCTAGCCATGTGTATGTGTAGTATGTAATCTTCTATCCAGACTCAAAGTCTGTTGTGCGTCCCATGCCTCTATGTTTATGGGTTTGAACCTGCTGGAAATTCATGATCCAGCACCTCATCGATAAAACATAGCGGGTGTCTTGGCGCCTATATTTGGGTGTGCCGCTGTCTTCGAACACTTGTCGCGTTGTGTTACTTCCTGGGGCCCTCTTTTTTGACCCGTAGATGGACCTAGTTGGGCCGTCCGTTTTCCCAGGATTATAAGTCGGCTTGTGTGCAGCCCGCTTGTCGCTTTTGGCACATCATCGGCGTCTATCCGCCAGCGGCCTCTTTATTTTTTGATTGTGATGGATCTATGGCTTCCTCGTCAAATTCTGGCAGCAACTTGCGCTTCGGGTAGCTCTTTGTTTGATGGCCATTGCCATATTTGTCTGTAGTCTTGAATACTTTGCTCCACTTCAATCTGAGCGCGTCTTCTGCTGTTTTGAACATCCATTTTGCCTTATTCAAACTTCTTGCAGTGGCGACGAGTCTTTTGTGTATGTTCTTATGATCTGGTGTTGTGTCCGGACTGTTGATTGCTCCGTGAAGGGGTTGATTATCCGGCTCCTCCGCTGGTTTGCCCTGCTCTATCGCTGGGTCATTAGGAAGGCTGCTTTGGTCGAGGCGGGACTTAGGGCGGCGTCTACGTCGCCGTTTTGGCTGTTTATCGGCGAGACTATCCTCTGCCGCGTCCCGTTGTTCCTCGTTATCGCTTCCCTTTGGGGTGTCCACCATGTATATGTCGTATGACGAGGTGGTTTTCCAGTGTCCTGTAGGCACTGGTATTTGGTAGTCTCCGGCATCGTCGTCCATGCCGTCGATGTCTTCGGTCGTCGTCGTCGATCGTCGGTTAAATCGTCGGCGGTGGCTACGAAGTGGGTGGTGGTGGGCTCTGAATTTCTTCGTCGTCCGCGTCCCAACCATCCTGGCCGTGGTTCGGCCAGGGCTCTCCGGATAGCGAGAGATGCTTGATGAATTTATGATATCGCCGAAGGCGAAAAGCTGAAAAGATGTCCGCAGCGGTGAATTCCATGATCGGCGCCAATCGGATTCGATTGGCGGGCGCGGGGAGGTTCGAGTCCGGCACCTTGGAGTCATGAGCTTTATGAGGACAAGGCAAGTGTTCGGCTCCATCGCCGTAGAAGTTGCAGCTCCCGAGGCGGTGCCCAGCCATCCGTCCTCGATCCGAGCGATTGGCTCCGGACTATGGGCCCGGCGGATTCGTGTCGCGGCCTCAAGGTGCTGTCCGCGGCAGAGTTAGGTCATGCCCATCGTGACAGCGCGACATGCTCGGTGTGGCTCAGATCCATCGAAGATCAAGTCTCCGCGGATATCGGCCGTGAATTTTAGGCTTCAAACCTGACTCGACGGCGGGCGTAGCTTTTCGATCTGCTCGGATGGCCAAGTGAGTTGGCCCGCGATCTTGGCCGCCCGAATACAAAGATCTGTCCGGGAGAAAAGTCTCACCCAGGACTGCGTCGTTGTTGATTGAAGAGGCCATCAAGCCTATCGGTGGCGACAGAGGAACTCTCAATGAAAGCACCAATGTCGGTGTCAAAACCGGCGGATCTCGGTAGGGGTCCCGAACTATGCGCCTAGGCGGATGGTAACGGAGACAAGGGACACGATGTTTTACCCGAGTTCGGGCCCTCTTGATGGAGGTAAAACCCTACGTCCTGCTCGATTGATATTGATATTGTGGATGTTTACAAGAGTGGATCTACCACGAGATCAAGGAGGCCAAACCCTAGAAGCTAGCCTATGGTATGATTGTAAGGGTTGTTGATGTTGTTACATCCTCTGGACTAGAGCCATCTGGTTTATATAGACAGGAGAGGGCTAGGGTTACATAGAGTCGGTTACAATGGTAGGAGATCTACATATCCGTATCGCCAAGCTTGCCTTCCACGCCAAGGAAAGTCCCATCCGGACACGGGGCGAAGTCTTCAATCTTGTATCTTCATAGTCTTGGAGTCCGGTCGATGATGATAGTCCGGCCGATGATAGTTCGGTTGATGATGGTAGTCCGACTATCCGGACACCCCCTAATCCAGGACTCCCTCACCTGGGAAAAAGAAACCTGAAAAGGTTGAAAAAGAAAAAGTGAAAGTATGTGGGTCCAGGGGAGGTTGAGCCGTATTATGGACCACGATCTAGCTATGCCTCCGTCTATGCCCATGGTATCTTGAGTGTGTAGTTATGTATGCGCGGTACGAATGCTGCCGTTTGGTCGGGACCGGGATGGAGGCCAAATTGCTAGTCAAGCTATTGACGAGCTGGACTGTCCTACTGCAGAGTAGTTCGGACTCGCTTGACAGTGTCCGGAAGCTTGGCCACCGAATTAAGGTTCTGCTTGAAAAGGCTGCTCTGTGCTTCTGCTGCAAGAGCAGCGGTGTGCTCGTCGGTACAGAGGGAGCGTTTCGTGTTTCCATTGACTGTTATGACACCGCGTGGTTCGGGCATCTTGAGCTTGAGATAAGCGTAGTGTGGCATCGCATTGAATCGAGCAAATGCGGTTCGTCCGAGCAGTGCGTGATAACCATTGCGGAAGGGGACAATATCGAAGATCAACTCTTCGCTTTGGAAGTTGTCCGGTGATTCTAAGATCACCTCCAGTGTGATTGAGCCCGTACAACGGGCCTCTGCACTTGGTATGACTCCCTTAAAGGTGGTTTTTGTGGGCTTGATCCATGAGGGATCGATACCCATTTTGCGCACTGTATCCTGATAGAGCAGGTTCAGGCTGCTGCCATCATCCATGAGGACTCGCGTAAGATGGAATCCATCAATGATTGGGTCGAGGGCCAGTGCGGCTAAACCTCCATGACGGATACTGGTCGGATGGTCCCTGCGATCGAAGGTTATCGGGCAGGACGACCATGGGTTGAACTTTGAGGCGACTGGCTCTATCGCGTAGACGTCCCTGAGCGCGCGCTTGCGCTCCCTCTTGGGGATATGGGTAGCGTATATCATGTTCACTATTTTAACTTGGAGGGGAAACTTCTTCTCTCCCCCTGTGTTCAGTGGCCGGGGCTCCATGCTTTGCGACCCCTTCTCCTTGTTCTCGGCATTTAACTCGTTGGCCTGTTTAAAAACCCAAGAGTCTCTGGTATGATTGGCTGGTTTATCAGGAGTGCCGTGGATTTGACATGGACGATCGAGTATGCGGTCCAAGCTGGACGAGCCCAGGTTGTTTATTTTATATGGCTTCATCCGCTGACCGGACTTAGAGCCACTGAATCCGGCATTGACCGCCATGTCATCGGTGTTGTCACCGTTGCTTCGACGTTTGTTTCTGTTGCATCGGGTCTTGCCGTTGCTATTTCTGGCTTCAGAAGTGCCAGGTTCGCTTGTATTGTTATTGCTATGGGCTAGCCAGCTATCCTCGCCCGCGCAAAAGCGGGTCATACGTGCCGTGAGGGCTTCCATGGACTTAGGCTTTTCTTGGCTGAGGTGTCGGGCGAGCCATTCGTCACGGATGCTATGTTTAAAGGCCGCTAGGGCTTCGACATCCGGACAGTCGACGATCTGGTTCTTTTTAGTTAAGAACCTAGTCCAGAATTTCCTGGCTGACTCTCTGGGTTGTTGAACTATGTGACATAAGTCGTCGGCATCCGGAGGTCGGACATATGTACCTTGGAAGTTGTCGAGGAAGGCATCTTGCAAGTCCTCCCAGCTACCAACTGAGTTTTCGGGCAAACTGTTCAACCAGTGCCGCGCAGGTCCCTTGAGTTTTAGCGGGAGGTATTTGATGGCATGAAGATCATCACTGCGGGTCATATGAATATGGAGAAGAAAATCCTCAATCCATACCGCGGGGTCTGTTGTCCAATCATATGATTCGATGTTCACGGGTTTAAACCCTTCCGGGAATTCTTGTTCCAGTACTTCATCAGTGAAGCAAAGGGGGTGTGCGGCGCCTCTATATCGGGCCAAGTCGCGACGTAGCTCGGATGGAGTTCCTCTGTGGTTTTTGGCCCGGGCATGGTTGTGTTTGTCACGTCTGGCCGGATGGCCATCGTCGCGCGTCGGGGCACGCCCCTGTGATCCGTAGATCGATCTGGTCTGACCTGCTCTGTTTTCCAGGTCATGCCGCAGGTCATATGTGTATCCCCGAGCTATTGTGTCTCTGTTTTTACGGCGAGGTAGTGTGGGCTGGTGTTCGGCTTGAGTTGCCGCTTTGTCCCAGCCACGTGGTGGTCGGTCAACCGCATTGCACGCTGGTAGGACGGGCTCCAGTGCCTTGTCATCGAATTAAGGTAACAGTTTGCGCTTCGGGTAACTTTTGGTTCGGCGCTCGTGGCCGTATTCCTCGGCTGCCAGGACACTAGTCCATCTGTCATTGAGCAGATCTTGATCAGCTTGAAGCTGCTGCTGCTTCTTTTTCAGGCTCCTTGCAGTGGCTATTAGCCGGCGCTTAAAGCGCTCCTGCTCGAGAGGTTCCTCGGGCACAATAAAATCTTTGTCGCCGAGGCTCGTCTCATCCTCGGAGGGTGGAAGATAATTACTGTCCTCCGAGTCTTCGGTAACGGCATGTTCATTAGGGTTGACTCGCCCATCCTCCCATTCATCCTGCTCGGAAGTTGGCTCGACGGGGTCTTCATTGTCTTCGGCGTCGTCCGGAGTATTATTTTCTCCTGTGCCGGTATTGCTGTTTTTTCCACGGCGTGGTTTAGAGCGACGCCGCTGACGTCGACGCTTTGGCTGTATCTCAGGAGGTTTATCCTCGACTGGATCTTCTTTGTCATCGCCGTTATCGTCTTTGGGTGTATCCACCATGTACACGTCATATGAGGAGGTGGCTGTCCAGCGCCCGGTAAGCGGCGGTTTCTGGGCCTGCTCCTCTCCGGCATCGTCTTCCATACCGTCGATGTCGTCGGATCCGTAATCGAGCATGTCGGTTAAATCTTCGACAGTGGCTATGAAGTGGGAGGTGGGTGGGAAGCGAAATTCTCCGTCATCAGCCCCTAGTTCAAACCGGATATATTTCGCCTGAGAGTCCCCTGCTAAGGAGAGGGTTTTTAATGAGTTTAGCACATCGCCTAAAGGTGAGTGCTGGAAGATGTCCGCGAAACTGAATTCAATGATCGACGCCTGATCAGGCTCGACGGACGCGGATGTACGTGGTTCAGAAGCTGTGGCCGGAGACGAATCTGAGGTTCCGGTGACACAGATCCTGCTCGAGGTTGGGTCTGTGTCCGGCTCCAACGCCACTGAGTCTACGGCTTCCGCGGCGGGGTTGAGCTTCCCGTCCTCGGACGGTGCAATCTGCTCCGGATCCAGGGCCAGAGCAGTTATAGGTGCTATCTCCTGGGCACAGTCCGATGATAGATTTAGATCATGTTCATCATGGTGGCAGGGAGCGGCTGCCGTGGGCTCGAACCCGTCGAAGATCAAGTCTCTGCGGATATAGGCAACGTAATTCAAGCTTCCAAACCTGACCTGATGGCCAGGGGCGTAGCTGTCGATCTGCTCTAGATGGCCATGCGAGTTGGCCCGCAGTGCGAAGCCGCCGAATAGGAAGATCTTTCCGGGGAGGAAAATCTCCCCCTGGACTGCATTGTCGTAGATGATTGACAGAGCCATCAAACCTTTTGGTGACGACGCAGCGGAACTCCCAATGAAAGCACCAATGTCGGTGTCAAAACCGGCCGATCTCAGGTAGGGGGTCCCGAACTGTGCGTCTAAAGTTGATGGTAACAGGAGGCGGGGGACACAATGTTTACCCAGGTTCGGGCCATCTCTATGGAGGTAATACCCTACTTCCTGCTTGATTGATCTTGATGAATATGAGTATTACAAGAGTTGATCTACCACGAGATCGTAATGGCTAAACCCCTAGGAATCTAGCCTGTATGATTATGATCGGCCCTACGGACTAAACCCCATGGTTTATATAGAGACCGGAGGGGACTAGGGTTGTAGAAAGTCGGTTACAGAGAAAGGAATCTTCATATCCAAACGCCAAGCTTGCCATCCACGACAAGGAGAGTCCCATCCGGACACGGGAGAGAGTCTTCGGTCTTGTATCTTCACAGCCCATCAGTCCGGCCCACGTTCCATAGTCCGGACGCCTGATGACCCCTTAATCCAGGACTCCCTCAGTGATCCATCAGAATAAGTTGCCAGGAGCCACTGAGTATATGGGTCCTCATGCTCGTGATCATCATCATCGTCATCTCCCCCTTGGTTATAAAAAATTTCAAGTATAGGTGGTGGAATGGTCACAGGACCTTGGAAAGACAAGAAGATTAATTAGTAAAGGGAAACTAGCTAACCCGCATGCATGTGGATGAAACAATTATAATTACGGTGGAAGACAAACGTACCGAAAGCATAAGGATTCCATGCAAAAACAGTGCCACGAGTGGTGGCAGCAAACAAAAGACCCTCGTATTGAATTGCATCACAGTACTGATCATCCGTGTATAGAAATTGATTTTTGAGCAATATCCATTGAGGTGCGGAAGTAAGGACGACAACAAGCTTGTCGAACATAGCAACAACTTCATAGTTCATGTAATCCCAAGAGCGGCCGGGAACTCGACAAATTGCTATCTTCTGTAGACAACAGTCACCATGATTGCATTTGAACGTACGTGGAATACCGGTGTGCTCAACCTCTCAGCAGTCTAAGATTTTTTGAATTGGAACCCGGTGACGAGTGTACACATTCACAAGTTCCCACTCGCAGTTGTACCCAATATAAACAACCCAATCTCCATTTGCGCCTGTCCAAGCCTTACCCTCAAGTGATGGCATCTTAACATCACACGTATCATTATCAAGCGGCATCAACGTGCACAAGGCGAGGCCTGCTTCGTCCGCGCACCAGTGACCAGGGTCACGGTGAAGAAGATAGGGGAGATCAAACCGCTCCTGGACCCTTGGTTTCCTTGTAATGATGTTATTAGTTGAGTCGAGAATGGTCTTGAACGAACCTGCCATGCTAGCCGAGGTGATGACATCGCACCGATCAATGAGTTCCTCCACCACGTCATCTTTTAGATCGGGGAAAGAATAACGGGGTCGTTTCCGGCCTATTCCCTCCATGGAGAAGACGATCGAACAATGGCAGAAGGAAGGGTGAAGGCAAATGGAGTAGGGAGGAAGAGCGTGTGACAGCAGTTCCAAATCGAGAGGGAAAGGCGAAGAGTCGGTTGACGGTTGCCACGGTAAACGAAGAGGCGCCCCGGCCTACATAGACGCCCATTCGGAAATTGTACAAAAGGACCCACCGTTGTCTCACTGACATGTGGGAACGGGACCACATGTCAATGAAACATGGTGTGTAGTTTCTCGTGCAAAATGCGATCTGCCCGCGTTGGCCCGAGGTGCCGCATTAGTTACCGACCTTTATTTTTTTAATGGCGCGCCGTTCAGTTTTGAAGCACGACTAACTGATACTGTATGCAGAGAAAATATAAACTACTATACCACTACTCCACCTCTAGTACTAGTAGTATAAAAAAGATATATAGGTTGGAGCTTCAGCGCTTTCTTTCTAAGGGCTGCACACTTGCTTCTCACACTATCACCCTCTCGCCAGATCTAAAAAAGACGGCCTCTCTCTCCCTACTCACCGGTGGTCACAGATCCGCTGGGTAAGAAAAGAACGTGCAGCATTGGCGCGCTTTCGTCGTCGGCGGCGAGTCACGCTTACGGCGACAAGGCCGTCCTCTCAGACCTAGCGCCCGCACGGGATGCCCTCCGTCCCCATGCTCGCTGCCGTAGTGTGTGCGGAGGACGACGACCACGAGCGAAGCCACTTCCCGCCGACCCTCAGGTATGCTACCTCTTTTCGAACCATACCCTTGTTCTACTGCCCCATATGCCACGTCGCTGCATGTGGATCTTTTTCCACTCCACCATCTTTCCAATTTGCTATCCTCTTCTATGCTGGTCACGCAGACAAAAACCTTAATTTGCACTATTAAAGGAAACCCTACTTCATGCAGACTAATCCATGTCTGGGTTGAATAAGGAAAGGAAGGGAGATCGTACAGTCTAAGAGAGTAGGCATCGAACCCGCATCTAGGTTGAAAAGGGGAAAATCAGTACCTAAGGAACGAGTCTCGTGTCTCTTGGTTGAAGGAGGATAGAAAGGCATGAAAACGCAATAGAGAATGACCAGGTCGATCGGTTTGTTGTCCTCACATAGGAAAAAGGTGGCTAAAGAGAACAAAAATGGGACGTAATCCACATATGCTGCCTGGATATTTTTTCCTCTGGGCAACCATACCTCCCTCACCACTCTATGCGTCCGTGGAGGTACATCATACTGGTGCGCTCACTTCCAAATGGGCCTCACATGCCCTATTTCCACTTTTTTCTTTTAGTATAACGCCAGTGGTCAAGTCAAGCAATGCTACTGCTAAAGTGATGCCACATTTAACTAATGCCACACTCAGTCTAATGCCACCGATAAAATTAAGCAATGCCATTTAATGTCACTGGATTATTTCAGGGTTAGCTGTTGATTGTGGATGTATTAAAGATTTTTTCAGCTAAGGCATTCTAATGTTGTTGCACAACCAGTATACCAATGATGAATCTTGTTACTACCTTCAGATTTTTGCACTATTAATGCTTATAGATTACATACCTCACTTTCATGAGATAAGTCAATTTTTTTGTACAGTGTCAAGAGGAAACGTCAAGAGTGGGCACCTCCTCCTCCGACTGTTCTCTTGATTCGTTCGATCAAGTTTTTATGTTTGACCGATTATCAAGATTGGGATAGCAATTTTTAGGTCCCCTCGAGTTTGAAATGATATTTACCATGAAGGTACATGGTTTGCAATTTTTTATACTGTCATTAGTTAATAATGCTAGTTACCTTCAAACTTTTGTATTTGGTTTAATGCTCTTGCACAGCTAGTATACCAATGTTGAAACTTGTTACCTTTACATTTTGTATTGTTAATTCTTATAGAAATCTTCTAGTGCTAGAGATTATGGAAATCTATTCAGTAAAACCATTGTACTGTACTCTGTAATAAAATAACTACTCTACTGTTGCACTAGCCACTGGATTAGTGTATATTTGTACTATTCGAATGGTGTTGCATTAGCGTATGTACATATATAAAGCGTGGCAAAGCTTTCCCAGATATGTGCTCAAGAAAACTACTACCTGTTTTTCTAAATACTAGATGTTTGGGTACTTTAAATTGAACTGCGAAAACGTCTTATATTAAGGAACAGAGGGTGTAGAGTTCACTCAAATTATCCCAGTAAAGCTAGTAACACCTTTGTTAAAATTAATGTTCATTATGTTATAGGAGGAGGTCTGTATGTTTGTCTCTAATGCCTGTCGACTACATACCTGACATCATGATGTACTGTTAAGTCATTTCCTTTTGTACAGTGTCACTAAATTGTCAAGGCGGTGATGGCATTTTATTTTAGTTGAACTGCACAAAATATGCTTAAAAGAAGAGGAAAGGTCAGGAATGGCTCAATTTTTCAGAAAAAATGATGTATGCTTTCCTGACATCAGCCGTTGTTGCCTTATTTATTCCTTCAAACAGGTGGTTAGAACCAGTCTTGCTACCTTTTCCCATTAATAAATTGGAATGCTTATATTTGTGAGTCTATGCTTCAACTAGTGCCACTTTTATAGTAATCACACTTTCAATATCTATGCAAACAGGGATGCTCGATTTTAGTGCAACTACACAAAAAGTCCAAATGGTTCAACATTAGGAGCATGTTTTCTTCCAAACCTTTATATCCAATTGGTGGCACTATGAGCTGTTCATTACGAAGGTACATGGTTTGCTACTATCTTGCTACTCCTTTTGTACTGTCATTAGATAGTAATACTAGTGGTTTGCGTGTGAATTTATTGGCAGGGTGGACCTACATTGGAGGTGCAGGACAAGATTCAATGATTGGATGCTCAATTTTTGTTGTATTGATTTCACCTCTTCCATCACTACGAACATGGATATCCTTGGTCTGATGAAGAATAGGCGCTATATTTCTGCTCTGAACCAGCAAATCAATTCAGAATGGAATTGTCCAGGGAAAAACATGACTATATCAAATTGGCCAGTGCAAAACATGACTGTATCAAATTGTCCAGTGCAAAACATGACAGATGCTAAGCGGAAGAGACGTGTTTAAACTGAAAATACAAGGTGGGTTATATGTTTACTAGCTCCTTGATATTTGTGCAGACAGATATGTCTGCCCGTTGCGATTTGGCAAACAAACAAAGTGACCACAATTTTGGTTGAACTGCACAAGAGAATAGTATAGTCACTGCATGCAGTGCCATTTGAAAATAGACACAGAAAGATTGGAGAGTCACTTCATGGACTGCAGAAAGGTAGTATTGTACTATTTTTTGGCCAACACTAGGTGCTTCATTGCTTTGGTCTGATTATACAATGGGCATCATTTTGCCTAAGTTAAAGTTTGTGTTCCGAAAATAGTCTCGCCGTGTGATCGAGAGAAGACCAAATCATATTGTAGTGGATGTTCCTCCATCATGTGTGGTTCATTCTCATGGTTCCAGCTGTTGGTGAAACCAGTTACGTTTGCAAGAGGAATTGTAGACTTCACAAAAAAATTTGTCTTTCACTCTGTACTGAATGTTGTCCAAGAGAAGCATCCATGTTAGTAGGAAGAACGGATGTTTTTTTCTAGATCTTTCCTTTTGGAGCAACATATTTGTATATGATATGTGAATCATTGAGATGCATTAACATGTTGATCTTATGTATGGGAATCGTACTAGTTGGGTTTGAATTTTGGCTACTAATATGAACATATTACAATGCCAGGCCTGTGAGTCCCGTGTGAACATTTCTGAAGAAACTGCCAGCAAAAAACGTTCGCAAATGCCTTATCTCCCAGCGAACATTCATCAGCTAATGCGATCGTAAACGTAAACCATCCGACCTACTCGATCCTACACGTACACTATCCGACCTACTCGATCCTACACGGATAAATAGCGGATCACGCATGTACTACCACCTTTTCGGTTCGCAGGGCTCAATTCAAAAAATGACATAATCGATCCTACACGAATAAATAGCAGATCACGCACATACTACCTCCTTTCCAGTTTGCAGGGCTTAATTCAATAATCTAACCAACCAAGGTAGAGGATGAGTGGTGGAATCATTTTTGACAAGGAGGGAGTACCTCATCTGGATGATTCGAGTGCACTCCTTTGACCGTCATGCCTGCGTGCGACCCAGCACGGACATGATGCACCACTAACGGGACGTGACATGCATTGAATTCCGATGCCCGTGATTACCGCCGCGTTTCCAGCGACACGCTGGTTCGCATACCTTCCGCCTATAATTACTGTTTCCCGGCCTTCTCCTGTGGCACCATCTCCCAACTCGCCCTATCCTCATAAGCCCCCACCGGCCTGACGTCGCTCATCACTTATACTCGCTCTCGCTACGTCCGCCATGCCCCCGCCCGTCCGCGATAGGCTACGCCGGAGGCGGTCACCACCGGAACTAGTGTTCGATTTTTCACCGGAAGGAAGACGGAGGGAGGAGGCATTTTAATGGTCTTTAGATGGCAATGCGGAGGTCGAGGACTTGTTGGAGCGCGACCGCCTGGCGGAGGAGCAGCATATCACCGATTTGCACCGCCAGCGAGGCATGGAGCAGCTGCGCACCGCCGCTTTGAGTCGCGAGCAGAGCGCTCGCATCTGGGCTGACTACATGGAGGCCGGCGCCCGGCAAATTGCCCTAGAGGCTGTCGGCCACGCACGCATGCACGACGCCAAATTTTACTACCAATGCTCGTCAAGTGGGTTTCCCGCTTAGAAGACAAAGCTTTGGTGGACCACGCCGGCATGGAACGGGCCAACGTGCGCGAGCAACGTGCCCTATCACACCTCCGGCAAGTCCGAGGTGTGGAGGAGGACGTCGGTGCCGGCATTTAGCGTGTACCATAGATGGCGGCCGGCATCATCTAGTTAGCTGAGAGTAAGTTAGTACTTGTACACTAATAGAGTATTAGTGGGAGTAGATAGTTAACTTGGCTATGATGGTTGTCAACGTGGAAGTTCAGTACTCTATATCTGGACCAGACGTGTTACTTTGCTCTGAATGTTGAACTTTCCATTTGAATGTATGGAATGGGCTGTTATTTTTTAAATGGGTTGTATTTTTCTGCCACGTGTTTATAGGATGACTTGTGGGCCTACCAGGTTGACGCGTACACAATCAGGAGATGATTGTACGTGGAGAGGATGACAGCAGGGACCCACCAAGGTCATGGCGATCGCATAAGCAAGTGCCTCCTTATTTCAAGCCAATAAAAATGGCTCCTCCTAATGGATTTCGACATCTGGGTCCCATGCCATTGTCAACATAGTCAATAAGCGAGAGAAGTGCTGTGGCGAGGTGACACCAGGACCCGACAGCTCGCCTAGTTATTTTGTTTTGGGTTAATTTGATAAATGGCACTCCAAATCTGGTGATTCCGAGAAATGCCACTGCAATTTCCAAACTTTGATAAATGCCATTTCATGCCATTTCGGTGGCATTTTTGAAGTCAGAGTGGCGTTTTCAAAGTTTGCAAATGCGGTGGCGTTTTCAAAGTTTGCAAAAATTGCAGTGGCATTTTTCAAAGTTTGAAAATTACAGTGGAATTTTTATGAATCGCCATAATTGGAGTGGCCTTTATCTAATTTGTTTTTGAGACGGAAGCAGGGTGTTAACTGGGCTATGCGGGGCAGTCTGGCCTGTCTAGGCAACCTTTTCTTTTATGTTTACCACTGACTGTCCCAGTAGATTTTTTGTTCTTTCTGAAAATGGCTAGCCCAGTTTTTTTGTGATTTGTCAAGTAAGTCGCTTTGTCAGGCCTGTTGGGTTGCAAACTTTCAAGACGAGGAGAGCTTCATTCGGCCGGCCGAGAAAATGGCCTATCAGTAATGAGAAATGGGCTGTACATTTTTAAAACACATCAAACCGGCAATTAGTTTCAAATTTCTTTTTTTTCATTTTAAGATTTTAAATTGCATTAAGTTTTATGTGTGGAAGTTTTGTTGGATTTTATATTGACATACATTTGTTTTAAAAATCAATTTGAATGTGACTCGAAATTTCGGGATTAAAAACAGTTTGGACCGCACCAAAATATGCAAAATTTCGTATAATTTTTTAACCGTGGCCACAATATGGGCTGTAATGCTAACAAAAATTATATGGGCTCCAAAAAAACTTAAGAATTAGCAAATGGGCTGTAAATTATTAGAAATAATGGTAGATGGGTTGTATGCTGTTTTCCACAGATTTGAGGCTTTCCTAAAAAAGGTTGACGCATAAGCAGTGACTATTGGATGTCCATCCAACGGCCGTCGTGCTTCTTCAATTTCTACTCTTCCTGCTCCAGCCGCTCAAACAAGCGCCGGCGGGACTGCCTGCTCCCTCCTCTCGCGGACGGCTGTGCTGCCATGAAGGCCTCACCGCCCCATCGTACTCCCATCGCTCGCCTAGCCATCCCTCTACTCACCCACACCTACTGTTATTCTCCGGCGACGGCAGCCGAACCAGTCAACCCTCATAGTCCCCACCGCGTCGGCAGCCACTATTGTGTCTTCCCCGGCTCCGTGTCGTTCCCTTCATAGGCCTCGCCATCGTCCACCGCCCTGGTGCTCTCGGCGCGGCGTGGTTAACGTGGTCAACGAACGACATCCATCGGAAGTGGACTGGAGAGGCTGACAGCTGGGTCCACGGCCGCACACAAGGAAATGCCTCCTTATTACGCGCAAAATAATGATTCCTCCACCTGACATCTAGGACCCACCGGAAGGGCCTTTGTATCTCGCGAAAAAAACTTTCCCCCCGCTGACAGCTCGGACCCACCAGCTATATCTTCGCACGCAAGGAACTGCCTCCTTATTGCGCCCAATAAAATGAATACTCCCCCTGCTAGCTGGGACCCGGCATAGTGGGAGGCTGACTTGTGGGCCTACAAAGTTGACGGGGACGGAGGGCTTTGTCAACTTAGTCAATATGAACGATTCTAGCTCTAGTGACTGTACGATGTCCATCGAACGACCGTAGTGCTTCTTCAACCTCTGGTCTTCTTGCTCCAGCCGCCCAAAGCAGCGCCGGTCGTCCGCCTGCTCCTGCCTCCCATGGCCGGCTGTGCTGCCGCGAAGGCCTCATCGCCCCTACTACTCCCACCTCTGGCCATGCCCTGCTGCGATGACAGCCTCACACCACAGCCGAACCAGTGAACCCTCGTACTCCTCTCCGCGTGGGCTTCCACTGCCGCGTCTTCCCCGGCTCCGCGTCGTCCCCTTCCTAGGCCTCGCCGTCGTCCACCGCCCTGGTGCTCTCGAAGCGGTGTGGTCAACGTGGTCAAGGAACGACTTCCATCGGAAGAGTACTGTACATGGAGAGGCTGACAACTAGGTCCATGGCCGCAGCAAGGAAGTGCCTCCTTAGTACGCACAAAATAATGATTCCTCCATCTGACAGCAGGGACCCATCGGATGGGCCACCATATTTCGCAAAAAAACGTTTCCCCCCTGACTGCTGGGACCCACCAGCTACATCTTCGCACGCAAGGAAGTGCCTGACAGTCGGGACCCACCCGGTCGAAGCGTACATAGCGTTGTCATTCTGGTCGTGAACGTGTACGTACATACGATCGGTCAGTTTGCAGGTTGCAGCGATGAACCGTGGCCGTGTAAGGAAGGGCACGTGTCGTAGTAGAGGCGTGCACGTGTCGTAGTAGAGGCATTCACGTAGCATTTTGTCGGTGTTCTGGGAACGGGGGTCCCCAGACTTGCCTGCCTGCGGCCTGCGGCGTGGCTCAAAGGAGGCCCAGGACAGCCCATCTTCATCAACACAAGCTCAAGACCCTCGCGAGGGGCCAAGCCTCGCGGGGCGGACGACAAGGAGCTTCCTCAGGCACGGCCTCGTCAGGCTGGCTCATGAGGAGGCAGAGAGTTCAAGGCAGGGTACCTCGCGAGGTGCCCATGACACAAGCCAAGACGACCAGGGGCGCCAGTCGGGCGCCAGCCCACGCAGCGTCCTCCTTTCCTCTTTGGTGCAAAGGGAGCAAGCGCAGGCAAGAGCATCAAGCAAAGGCATCTGTTTCGGTGCAACAAGACCAAGACCAGCCCCAACGGCTGGAAGGGAGTCATCGTGGAGCCCAAGTAGGCGTCATCACCAGAGCCTTTGGCAGGCGAGGACTAACTTTAGTCAGGATAAGTGTACCCGCTGTTCCCCTTCAAAATGGCCAATTGTTGGCGCCCTTCCCGCTCAATATTTGGGAAGAGGCCCAGGGCCTTCGTATATATAAGTAGAGCTAGCCACCATAGTAGAGAGATGGATAAAAGAAGGGAACGATAGGAGAGAAGAGATCTGGCATTCGGAATCCAGAGAGAGAGATAGAGACCCGATCCTCAAGCTAGAGCGACGGAACACCACCTAGCAGTTCATCACACCCATCAAGAACAGGCCATCGCGAGGCTGTTCTTCCCTGTACTGTTCCTCATCAGCCCAAGAGGCAATCCACCACACCACAAACTAGAGTAGGGTATTACACCACAACGGTGGCCCGAACTAGTATAAATCTCGTGTCTCTTGTGCTGTTCTTTCTAGTATTTTAGGTCCCTGCGATTCGGCGAGGTATGAGACGGTGGAGGGTTGGATCTCCGCGCGCACCCCAGAGTTCGAACCTTAAGGGTCTGCCGGAACCTGAAATCCGAATTTGGCGCGCCAGGTATGGGTGCGCCGGAATCTGCCTTTTCGTCGCCTCGTTCTTCCCGACCACCAGCAACCATGTCGGCGACGTCTGCCCGCGCCCGGCGCTGAGCCGCCCTCGCCTCCCATATCGCCCAAACGGCTCCCGTCGGCGGGCGTCCTCGTCGTTCCCGTCACCTGCCGTCAACGCCGCCACCGGCCCGGCGAAACGAGCAACAAGCGTCGTCCCAGCGCCCGTCCATGGCGGGGCGGCCGCACCGCCACGCCGCGCTCACCCCGCTGATTCTTAAATCCACGCGCGCTTCTGCGCGCGCCATGGAGGCTCGAGCTGCACTCGCCGCGCTAACGAGCTCCTGCGCTACCGCCCGTCGGCAGCGTCTCTGAAGAATGGCTCGACCGAGTCGCCCGAGCTTCGTCCAGCGCTGCAAGAGGCGACTTGCCGTCCGTCTCGCTGCACCGCACCCGCCCGCAGCGATGAAACTCCAGGCGCCTCGGCCGCCTCCTCCTCACTGGCGCCCTGGCCCCCAAAACGCGGCCCTGGCGGAACCCGTTCCGCCAGCACCGCAGCAACAAGAGCAGAGCTGTCAAGAAGTCCCTCGCCCACAAGAAGCCGCCCGGCGCTTCGCCGCTCCGGCCGTCAAGACCTGCGCTGCCCCAAACTGTAACACCCCGGATTCGATCGCCCCTGTGTTTGCCGATTATCCGCCGTCGTTGCCATGTCATGTGCTTGCGTGTTGCACTTTGCAATGTCATCATCTGCATTTCATATCATGTCATCATGTGCATTTCATTTTGCATACGTGTTCGTCTCATGCATCCGAGCATTTTCCCGTTGTCCGTTTTGCAATCCGGCACTCCTATGTCTCCGGCGCCCCCTTTTACCTCTTTTCGTGTGCGGGTGTTTAACGGTCTCGGAATGGACCAAGGTTTGCCAAGCGGCCTTGGTATAGCACCGGTAGACCGCCTGTCAAGTTTCGGATCATTTGATGGTCGTTTGGTACTCCAACGGTTAACCGGGTAACCGCAAAAGCCTCTTTTGTTTTGCAGCCCAACACCCCTTCCAAAGTGGCCCAAATCCCACCAAACTCCCCTCCATGCTCTCGGTCGTTCGATCACGATCGCGTGGCCGAAAACCGCACCTCATTTGGACTCTCCTAGCTCCCTCTACCTATAAATATGTGCACCCCTTCGAAAATTTCGGATCCAAAACCCTAGCTCCTTCCTCCTCCCGCCGACGGACACGTCCACCCGCCGCCCGGACGTGTCCGCGCGTCAGCGCCGCCGCCCCCGTCCTACGAGGAGCTGCCACGTGGCTTCCGGGCCACCTTGCGCGCCGCCCACCGCCCGTCGCGCCCACGGAGGGCCGCGGAGGCTTTCTGCGAGCCGCGTCGCTCCCAGCCGACCTCCGGCGGGCCGCCGCGCCGCCGCCCGCCCAGCGCCGAACCCGTCTTGCCGCCGCCGCCGGTGCCCCGTGCCCCGCCGCCTCTTCCCGCCCGGCGCGCCGCCCGACCCGCTCGCTCGCCGCCGCCCTGCCGCCTCCGGCCTCGTCGCCCGCGCCTCGCCCGCGCCTGGCCGCCGTCCGCCGATCGGCGAGATCCGGCGAGGCGGCCGGATCCGCCGTCCCGCCCGGCCCGAGATCCCGGCCTCTTCCTCCTCGTCTCCGGCGACGAATCTCCGGCCATCCTCGGGTTCCGTGCCTAGGTTGACTTCTTCTCCCCCCCGATTTCCTCTAAGTCCCGAATCTACTGTAATTATCTTGCATTTTCATCGCATCATATCTCTGCATCCGTAGCTCCGTTTTGCGCGTGTAATATGTTAAATTGTTCGCCTCGAAGAGTAGATCATTTCATCTCATTGCATCATTTTCATTTGAGCTCATCTTGATGCCCGAAATGCTGTTAGAATAGGGCTATGTGATGTTAGTTTCTGATTCTTATCAGAACATGCACTTTTGTCATTTTTGCCATGATTGATGTGTGCACCCTATGAACTTGAGTCCTACATGTGTTTTGTAATATGCCATGTCATCTTTACAGGGGTGTATGCCATGTACTTTTGTGATCTCTGTGGTGACTAGCACAAGCATGCAAACTAGGCTTCATGATGTTGCTGATTTCAGCCCTGCTCACGATATTTTTATGCCATGTAAACTTGATGCTACCGAGAGATCCATGCTTATTTTGAGATACTTCAGTAAGGATGTTCTGAACATATGGTTATTGTCTATCCATACATGCCCTTGTTTGCAATTATGGAGTGCCATAGCTTGATTCAATCGAGCTCTACGTTTGCTATAAAATGTTTCCTGGCAGGTTGTTTACATGTTATTCAATTTTGCCAAGGTTGTTGTAGTTGATCCATGTATGCTATTATGTTGTTCTTGCCATGTATAGCTTCTATGCCATGTCTTCTTGATGGATGTATTCTTAGTTTATCATGTATTGCTCTGTGATGAGTGGTTCAAGCTCACCAACATGCCTACTTATTGTTGTTCCTGCCATGTATGAATCTATAATATAACTTGCCATGTTTACATGGGTGCCATCATATTTTCTTATCCTTTTTGGCTTATGGTCAGTAAAGGACTTTTGTTCTATGAAATTAGTAGATTCATGCCATGCCTTTGTTTGCCAAGATAAGTTCCTGTAACATGTTGTTTGATAGCTCTAAACATTGCAACTTTGATGTTATTTCTTGATAAGTCTGAAACTGTTATTATTTGCAAACTTGCCATGTCATTTTGAGCATGTTCTAGTGATTTACGGAGATAGCTCAGTGTTCATGTTTTGTCATGCTTTACCTGTAAATCATGCCCATGCCTTTTGTTTTCTTGTTGAGGTCCTGTAGCATGTTGTTTTGATGCTTGCAATATGCCTAGTTGCTGTTTTGGGCAGGTTATTGTCATGTCTTGTTTCATGTGTATGTGTTGAACCGTTGCTCCGTTTTGAGTGTGCTCTATATGAAACTTGCTTGATTTTGCATATAGCTTCATATTATCATGTTGCATCCATGTTTTGAGGTGTTTGCTTGATGTTTGGGTGCACTTTGCACCAATGCCATGCTTATCTTGTTTTGCTCATATCTTCTAGACCGTAGCTCCGATCTAATGAACTTTATATGTAACTTGACTAGAATTTCGTGTAGATCATCGTGGTGCATCTTAACTTGCTGTTTAACAACTTGAACTTAAGGTTTATTCAGATCTGGACCAATTTCGAAAGTTGTATATGAGGACTTACCAGAATTGTTATATGTTGTTTCCGGCCTCATTTAAACTTGCCTTGATGTGTTGCTCTTGTTTGCATCATCTCTTGCCATGAGTAGCTTCATGTAGTCTTGTCATGCATCATGCTTGTTTGTGCATCATGCCTTGTTCATGTGTGGTGTGTTTACTATGTTGTGTGCTTTTCTTGTTAGTTCCTGTTTCGTTGCGATCGCGAGGATTCGTTCGGCTACGCTTGGTTCGGCTTCATCCGTTCATCTTCTTCATGGACTCGTTCTTCTTCATTGCGGGATTTCAGACAAGATTACCGTCACCTTGGATCTCATTACTATCATTGCTATGCTAGTTGCTTCGTTCTATCGCTATGCTGCGTTACCTACCACTTGCTGCTCAAGCCTCCCAAATTGCCATGAACCTCTAACCTTTGCACTCTTCCTAGCAAACCGTTGTTTGGCTATGTTACCGCTTTGCTCAGCCCCTCTTATAGCGTTGTTAGTTGCAGGTGAAGATGAAGTTTGTTCCTTGTTGGAACATGGAGATGTTGTTCCTTGTTGGAACATGTTTACTTGTTGGGATATCACAATATATCTTATATTATTAATGCATCTATATACTTGGGAAAGGGTGGAAGGCTCGGCCTTATGCTTGGTGTTTTGTTCCACTCTTGCCGCCCTAGTTTCCGTCATATCGGTGTTATGTTCCCGGATTTTGCGTCCCTAACGCGGTCGGGTGATTTATGGGACCCCCTTGACAGTTCGCTTTGAATAAGACTTTTCCAGCAAGGCCCAACATTGGTTTTACCAGTTGCCTCACCCAGCCCTTTTTCCCTTGGGTTTCCGGAGCCCAAGGGTCATCTTTATTTAGCCCCCCCCCCCGGGCCAATGCTTGTCTAAGTGTTGGCCCGAAGCGAGCCGCCTGCGGGGCCCCCTCGGGGAAACTCGAGGTCTGGTTTTACTCTTAGCCTGTCTCATCCGGTGTTGCCCTGAGAACGAGATATGTGCAGCTCCTATCGGGATTGTCGGCGCATCGGGCGGTCTTGCTGGTCTTGTTTTATTGCTGTCGAAATGTCTTGTAGCCGGATTCGAGACTGATCGGGTCTTCCGGGAGAAGGAATATCCTTCGTTGATCGCGAGAGCTTATCATGGGCTAAGTTGGGACACCCTGCGAGGTATAAACTTTCGAGAGCCGTGCCCGGTTATGTGGCAGATGGGAATTTGTTAATATCCGGTTGTAGTAAACTTGAAGCAAACTCTTCTAAAATACACCAACCGTGTGCGTAACCGTGAGTGTCTCTTTTCGGGTTGATCGAGAGGAGAACACGGTTTCGGGTTATGTCGGCGTAAGTAGGAGTTCAGGATCACTTCTTGATCATTATTAGTTGACGAACGTTCCTTTGTTTCTCTTCTCGCTCTCATTTGCGTATGTTAGCCACCATATATGCTTAGCGCTGCTGCAACCTCACCACTTTACCCTTCCTTTCCCATTTAGCTTTGCTAGTCTTGATACCCATGGTAATGGGATTGCTGAGTCCTCGTGGCTCCAGATTACTACAACACCGAGTTGCAGTACAGGTTATGCGATGATCTTGGCGCGAGAGCGATGTTTGCTTGTTTGGAGTTCTTCTTACGCTTCTTCTTCGATCGGGGATAGGTTCGAATTGGCAGCCTGGGCTAGCAGGTGGATGTCGTTTGAGTTTCATTTATGTTTCATCCGTAGTCGGATGTTGATCTCTTGTATATGATGTTGATGTATTCTTGTGGCATTTGTGCCTTATGTATGTATCCCCATCTATTATGTAATGTTGATGTAATGATATCCACCTTGCAAAAGCGTTTCAATATGCGGGTCTATCCTTGGTGGGACCTTCGAGTTCCTTTTGGATAGGGTCGCATATTGGGCGTGACAAGTTGGTATGAGAGCCTCGACCGACCTTAGGAGCCCCCTTGATTGATCGTGTAGTTTGGCCGCAGTTGAGTCTAGAAGAAAACTATTTTCGGAGTTTAGTTATATCGGAGAGTAGGAATTCTTTTTACTCCTCAGCCCCTTCGTCGCTCTGGTAAGGAATCTTGACGTAGGTGTTTTGAATTACTTCTCTTCCCCTTCAAATTTTTCCTTTAGGATCACGCAGTTGGTTTTTCGGTAGTTGTTCCTCAGCTCTTTTTATCCGGTGCATTTCTCGTCAAGTCGACTCAAACCCCTTCATCTTTGCAAGTTCAATCCTCAGTTGTTTTCTTTTCCCACTCGCCCTCCCTTTTTTCTTCTCGGAACCGGAGCCCATAATCGAGTATCCATCCTACTCGTGCGAAGTCTTTGCTTTCTTTCCTCAATGATTTCAACCGGTGTTTTCTCTTCATGATAGTCGTTGGTTCCCCCTCCCAAGTTGCCTTTGTTTTCCCGCCCTCCCACCCTCTTACTCCCAGAGCCTGAGTCTTTTTCGACCATCAATTTCATTCGTGTGGAGCCTCTTCAGTCTTCCCTCAATTATTTCAACCGGTGAATTCTCGTTTTGTACGACATTCATCATCCCTTTCTTTTTCCGGTGGACCCAATTCGAGTTTTCGGGTTAAATCATATTCTTTTTCTTGGATCAAGTGTTTTCCCTGCTCGTTCGCCTCTCGCCAGTTTATCCTTCCGGAGTGTTCAACACATCTCAGGAGATTCGTCTGTGTGTGAATTAATTCGAGGTTGTCACCTCAGTCAAATATTTCAGTTCTTCCGGTGCATCATCTATCTGCTCAACATCCCTTTCCAACGGTGTTCTATTTCAGTGGGCCCTAACCCACAGGTCTTTTCCTAGGATCTTACCTGACTCTTCTAATTTCCCCGAAGTTATTCTCGATTCTTTTCAAGTGTGACGTAAGAATGGATCCCATCAGTCACATGCCTTCTCCAAGTTCGCTTTCTAATTGGTTTCATTGTTGGCTCAACCTCTTCGCTTTTCATTCTCCCGGAGTACCTCAGCAATTTTGGTGGTGTTTATCGTCGTCCTTGAAGAAGAGTTTTCCTCTAAATCTTGCCCGTTCTCCCGAAGATTCGTGGTTCTAGCTTCATGCTATCCTCTCGAATTATTCCGTGTGTCAGATATTCTTTCTTACCTATCCAGAGTATGTCAAGAGTTGTTTTTCCATTTCTTTTCACCGGAGGCCATCATTCTAGAAGAATTCTTCGTCCTCACATTTCAGCTACCGTTATCCAATTATCCCGGTGCTTCGTCAAGTGTTCTTTAATCAGCTCATGATCTCTTTGTTCTTTTGCATCTAAATCCCCTCGAGCATATTGGTTCTTTTAATTCTTCCCGGCGATTCTTTCTCTTTTCTTCGTTCATTTTCATTTCTAACGGTGGTTCGTGCAAGATTCTTTTTCCTTAATTATCATTTTACCCATTCTTTTTTTTTCAATCCTACCGGCGGTTCACGAAGACCTTCCTCAAGTTTACGCTATATCCCTCTTAATCATTTCTACGAGAATAAGTAGTATGCCAAATCCGTTGCTTGTCATCAATTTAAATTGGTGAAGGATAAGCATACAATAAATCTTATTCTTATTTCATCCAAGTGATTAATCTTTTTCTTCGGAGTTTGTTCTTGAGGAATAAATTCTACTTCCAAGTGTTTTCATCTTTTCTTTTCCGGAGTTCAAATTCCCTCGGCCATCTCGTCGGAACCTCCATCTAAATCATCGCAAGGCTCATCTTATTCTTTCATCCTTCATTTTATCTCGCCATCCTTTTGTTACCGGAGTTCTTCATGGTGGTTCTTCAGGATTTAATTCATTCTCCAAAGTGTTCATCAAGATTCTTGTCGGTGGAGTTCAAGTATCTTTTCTTCTTGCGTCTCGAAGTGCAATTAATTATCCATATTCTTTTGAAGTGGAGTTTTGCATTTCTTCGTTCTTCTTAGCTATTTAATCTTTTCTGATTGTGGTCGGTTATCACCTCATAATTTTTGGGATGTTATCCATAAGTCCACAACAAGCTTATTCTTTCGTTGTTGATTTTCTCAACAACTCCATTCAATCCTTCTAAATTCTTTTCATTCAATTCCCTTTCAATTATTTCCGGAGATTTTATGTCATGTCTTCATCAAGTATCATTCCATCCTCTCAAGCTTGTGTTCTATTCCTCCATGTTTCAGTCGGAGTGCTGCCTAAAGCCTTTCAGTCTTGCCCGTTTCTTTTTCTCATTCTAACCACTCCGGTTAGAACGAGTTGTTTCATAGCCTATCTGATTCTGTGAGCTTTCTATTCAAGTCATTATCGTCGTTCCTCTCTTCTTCTCGAGTGCTCTCGATTCTTTGCTTCTTCTCTTGAGTTCTTGTTTCACCTCTTCCCTTTTCCCTTCCGTCTCGGTCCTAAGATCTCGGGACGAGATCTCTTGTTAGTGGAGGAGTGTTGTAACGCCCCGGATTCGATGCGCCAGGTGTTTGCCAGTTATTCGCCGTCGTTGCCATGTCATGTGCTTGCGTGTTGCACTTTGCCATGTCATCATCTGCATTTCATATCATGTCATCATGTGCATTTCATTTTGCATACGTGTTCGTCTCTTGCATCCGAGCATTTTCCCCGTTGTCCGTTTTGCAATCCGGCACTCCTATGTCTCCCGGCGCCCCCTTTTACCTCTTTTCGTGTGCGGGTGTTTAACGGTCTCGGAATGGACCGAGGTTTGCCAAGCGGCCTTGGTATAGCACCGGTAGACCGCCTGTCAAGTTTCGGATCATTTGAAGGTCGTTTGGTACTCCAACGGTTAACCGGGTAACCGCAAAAGCCTCTTTTGTTTTGCAGCCCAACACCCCTTCCAAAGTGGCCCAAAACCCAGCAAACTCCCCTCCATGCTCTCGGTCGTTCGATCATGATCGCGTGGCCGAAAACCGCACCTCATTTGGACTCTCCTAGCTCCCTCTACCTATAAATATTTGCACCCCTTCGAAAATTTCGGATCCAAAACCCTAGCTCCTTCCTCCTCCCGCCGACGGACACGTCCACCCGCCGCCCGGACGTGTCCGCGCGCCAGCGCCCGCCTGCCCCTACCAGGAGCTGCCACGTGGCCTCCCGGCCACACGCGCCGCCCACCGCCGCCCCGGCCTGCTGGAGCCCACGGAGGGCTCTGCGCGAGCCAGCGTCGCTCAGCCGAGCTCCCGGCCGAACACCCGCCGCCCGCCGCCGCCCGCTGGCGCCCGGGCCGATCGCCGCCGCCCGCCCGCAGGTGCCCTGTGCCCCGCCGCCTCTGCCCGCCCGGCCAGCGCCGCCGCCCGCCCGCCCCGCCCCACTGCGCCGCCGCCTCCGGCCTCGTCGCCCCGCGCCTCGCCGCGCCTCGCCTGCGCCGCCCGGATCCGGCGAGATCCGGCGAGGCGGCCGGATCCGCCGTCCCCGCCCCGGCCCCGAGCTCCCCGGCCTCTTCCTCCTCGTCTCCGGCGACGAATCTCCGGCCATCCTCGGGTTCCGTGCCTAGGTTGACTTCTTCTCCCCCCCGATTTCCTCTAAGTCCCGAATCTACTGTAATTATCTTGCATTTTCATCGCATCATATCTCTGCAACCGTAGCTCCGTTTTGCGCGTGTAATATGTCAAATTGTTCGCCTCGAAGAGTAGATCATTTCGTATCATTGCATCATTTTCATTTGAGCTCATCTTGATGCCCGAAATGCTGTTAGAATAGGGCTATGTGATGTTAGTTTCTGATTCTTATCAGAACATGCACTTTTGTCATTTTTGCCATGATTGATGTGTGCACCCTATGAACTTGAGTCCTACATGTGTTTTGTAATATGCCATGCCATCTTTACAGGGGTGTATGCCATGTACTTTTGTGATCTCTGTGGTGACTAGCACAAGCATGCAAACTAGGCTTCATGATGTTGCTGATTTCAGCCCTGTTCTGCTGATATTTTTATGCCATGTAAACTTGATGCTACCGAGAGATCCATGCTTATTTTGAGATACTTCAGTAAGGATGTTCTGAACATATGGTTATTGTCTATCCATACATGCCCTTGTTTGCAATTATGGAGTGCCATAGCTTGATTCAATCGAGCTCTACGTTTGCTATAAAATGTTTCCTGGCAGGTTGTTTACATGTTATTCAATTTTGCCAAGGTTGTTGTAGTTGATCCATGTATGCTATTATGTTGTTCTTGCCATGTATAGCTTCTATGCCATGTCTTCTTGATGGATGTATTCTTAGTTTATCATGTATTGCTCTGTGATGAGTGGTTCAAGCTCACCAACATGCCTACTTATTGTTGTTCCTGCCATGTATGAATCTATAATATAACTTGCCATGTTTACATGGGTGCCATCATATTTTCTTATCCTTTTTGTCTTATGGTCAGTAAAGGACTTTTGTTATATGAAATTAGTAGATTCATGCCATGCCTTTGTTTGCCAAGATAAGTTCCTGTAACATGTTGTTTGATAGCTCTAAACATTGCAACCTGGTGTTATTTCTTGATAAGTCTGAAACTGTTATTATTTGCAAACTTGCCATGTCATTTTGAGCATGTTCTAGTGATTTCTGGAGATAGCTCAGTGTTCATGTTTTGTCATGCTTTACCTGTAAATCATGCCCATGCCTTTTGTTTTCTTGTTGAGGTCCTGTAGCATGTTGTTTTGATGCTTGCAATATGCCTAGTTGCTGTTTTGGGCAGGTTATTGTCATGTCTTGTTTCATGTGTATGTGTTGAACCGTTGCTCCGTTTTGAGTGTGCTCTATATGAAACTTGCTTGATTTTGCATGTAGCTTCATATTATCATGTTGCATCCATGTTTTGAGGTGTTTGCTTGATGTTTGGGTGCACTTTGCACCAATGCCATGCTTATCTTGTTTTGCTCATATCTTCTAGACCGTAGCTCCGAATCTAATGAACTTTATATGTAACTTGACTAGAATTTCGTGTAGATCATCGTGGTGCATCTTAACTTGCTGTTTAACAACTTGAACTTAAGGTTTATTCAGATCTGGACCAATTTCGAAAGTTGTATATGAGGACTTACCGGAATTGTTATATGTTGTTTCCGGCCTCATTTAAACTTGCCTTGATGTGTTGCTCTTGTTTGCATCATCTCTTGCCATGAGTAGCTTAATGTAGTCTTGTCATGCATCATGCTTGTTTGTGCATCATGCCTTGTTCATGTGTGGTGTGTTTACTATGTTGTGTGCTTTTCTTGTTAGTTCCTGTTTCGTTGCGATCGTGAGGATTCGTTCGGCTACGCTTGGTTCGGCTTCATCCGTTCATCTTATTCATGGACTCGTTCTTCTTCCTTGCGGGATTTCAGGCAAGATGACCGTCACCTTGGATCTCATTACTATCATTGCTATGCTAGTTGCTTCGTTCTATCGCTATGCTGCGTTACCTACCACTTGCTGCTCAAGCCTCCCAAATTGCCATGAACCTCTAACCTTTGCACTCTTCCTAGCAAACCGTTGTTTGGCTATGTTACCGCTTTGCTCAGCCCCTCTTATAGCGTTGTTAGTTGCAGGTGAAGATGAAGTTTGTTCCTTGTTGGAACATGGAGATGTTGTTCCTTGTTGGAACATGTTTATTTGTTGGGATATCACAATATATCTTATATTATTAATGCATCTATATACTTGGTAAAGGGTGGAAGGCTCGGCCTTACGCCTGGTGTTTTGTTCCACTCTTGCCGCCCTAGTTTCCGTCATATCGGTGTTATGTTCCCGGATTTTGCGTCCCTAATGCGGTCGGGTGATTTATGGGACCCCCTTGACAGTTCGCTTTGAATAAGACTTTTTCCAGCAAGGCCCAACATTGGTTTTACAATTTGCCTCACCCAGCCCTTTTTCCCTTGGGTTTCCGGAGCCCAAGGGTCATCTTTATTAGCCCCGGGCCAATGCTTGTCTAAGTGTTGGCCCGAACCGAGCTTTCACTGGGGGCTCCCTCGGGAAACTCGAGGTCTGGTTTTACTCGTAGCCTGTCTCATCCGTGTTGCCACGAGAACGAGATATGTGCAGCTCCTATCGGGATTGTCGGCATCGGGCGGTCTTGCTGGTCTTGTTTTATTGCTGTCGAAATGTCTTGTAGCCGGATTCGAGACTGATCGGGTCTTCCGGGGAGAAGGAATATCCTTCGTTGATCGCGAGAGCTTATCATGGGCTAAGTTGGGACACCCTGCAGGGTATAAACTTTCGAGAGCTGTGCCCATGTTATGTGGCAGATGGGAATTTGTTAATATCCGGTTGTAGTAAACTTGAAGCAAACTCTTCTAAAATACACCAACCGTAATGCGTAACGTGAGTGTCTCTTTTCGGGTTGATCGAGAGGAGAACACGGTTTACGGGTTATGTCGGCGTGAGTAGGAGTTCAGGATCACTTCTTGATCATTACTAGTTGACGAACGTTCCTTTGTTTCTCTTCTCGCTCTCATTTGCGTATGTTAGCCACCATATATGCTTAGCCGCTGCTGCAACCTCACCACTTTACCCCTTCCTTTCCCATTTAGCTTTGCTAGTCTTGATACCCATGGTAATGGGATTGCTGAGTCCTCGTGGCTCACAGATTACTACAACACCAGTTGCAGGTACAGGTTATGCGATGATCTTGACGCGAGAGCGATGTTTGCTTGTTTGGAGTTCTTCTTACGCTTCTTCTTGATCGGGGATAGGTTCGTGTCGGCAGCCTGGGCTAGCAGGGTGGATGTCGTTTGAGTTTCTGTTTATGTTTCATCCGTAGTCGGATGTTGATCTCTTGTATATGATGTTGATGTATTCTTGTGGCATTTGTGCCTTATGTATGTATCCCCATCTATTATGTAATGTTGATGTAATGATATCCACCTTGCAAAAGCGTTTCAATATGCGGGTCTATCCTTGGTGGGACCTTCGAGTTCCTTTTGGATAGGGTCGCATATTGGGCGTGACACAGCCGCAGCGCAGGGAGGCCCACAAGACCAGGCCCTCTGTCGTCCGACGCCCCCCGCGGCCACGGCGGGCTGCCGCGCCTTCACCTCCGAGCTGCGCAACGTCGCGTGGCCCGCCAAGTTCAAGCCAGACCTGCCTCCACGCTACGACGGCACGGCTGACCCTACGGAGTTCCTCCAGCTCTACGAGCTGGGCATCGAGGCTGCCAACGGGGATGAAAAGGTCATGGCGAACTGGTTTCCCATGGCGCTCAAGGACGGGGCCCGCACCTGGCTCCTGAACCTGGCCCCAGGCACCATCTCTTCCTGGGCCGAGATGCGTACCTGCTTCATCGCCAACTTCTAGGGTACTCGCGACCGGCCACCCGCCGTGAGCGACATGCGCCGAATCAAGCAGCAGCCAGGGGAAACCCTGCAAAAGTACATCCAGCGCTTCAACAATGCGCGCCTCAAGATCCCTAGGGCAACGGAGGAGGCCATCATCTCTGCCTTCTCCGACGGCGTGCGCGACGTCAAGATGAAGGAGGAGCTGGCGATGCATGAAGATCTGTGCCCTCCTCGAGCTGTTCAACTTGGCGACCAAGTGCGCCAGGCTGAGGAGGCGCCTCTCCTCCTCGAGCTGCTGCTGCGGATCCCAAGAGAAGAAGTCCAAGGCCAAGGGCGTGAAGCGCAAGGGGCTGCCGTGCTCGCGGCGAACCGCACACCAAGCGAGGCGAGATCAGCCCGAGTCCTCCAAGGGCGTCGGTACTGTGTGTACCACGACCTCCACACCCACAACACCAATGAATGTCAAGAGCTCGGGCCGTGCTGAAGGAAGGTCGGCAGCGCCTGAGCGCAGCGACCGGGCTATGGCCGAGGAGGAGGAAGGAATGCAGGGCGCTGGGAAGACCCGCGGCCAGCGCCAAGGGTGGCGCGACCAACCTCGCGAGGACCGCTGGCAAGACCCACCTCACGAGGGAGGCCGAGGATCAGCCTCGCGAGATCGCCTGCAGGGAACGATGCCTCCCTCATTGCCGCCGCCGCCAAGGAGAATTGAAGACCGTCATCAGGACGAGTGGGCTGGGGGCTTCCAGGAAGCGCGTGCGATCGCCTGCATCCTGGGCGGAGCTCAAGCCCCAGCCTCTTAGCACATCTTCAAGCAGTTCGCCCTTGAGTGAATGCAGTCCTCCCAAGCTCGAGGCCACACGCCTCTCGGGTGGTGGCGTGCGCCATCACGTTCAGCTCGGCGGATCAGCTCAAGTCGCAGCCACCACGGCGGAGTTCTCCCGATGCTTTGCTCCCCAATCATCAGCAACGTGCTGGTCACCAAGACCCTCATCGACGGCGGAGCAGGGCTCAACGTCCTGTCCGTGGAAACATTCAACAATCTTCAAGTGCCCTACAGTCAGCTTCAGCCAACCAAGCCTTTCTCCGGAGTCACCGACGGCTCCACGGTCCCGATCGGGCAGGTCCGCCTTCCTGTCACCTTCGGGGCTCGCGACAACTACCACACCGAGCTCATCGACTTCGACGTCGCCCACATTCGCCTGCCGTACAACGCCATCCTCGGGTACCCAACGTTGGCCAAATTCATGGCCGTAACCCACCATGGCTACAACGTCCTCAAGATGCCAGGAAGCAGCGGGGTCATCACGGTGCCCTGCGAAGAGAGAGACGCAGTGTGCTCCCTGGAGCGAGCCTTTCGGGCCGCATCGCTGGAAGACCCAGACCACAGCAGCAGGAGGCCTCCCGAGGCCGCACCCAAGAAGGAGAAGACATCGACCGGCCCGGCTCCTCAAGAGACAGGCCCCTCAGGGCCCACATCGGGCCAGGGAGAGCCTCCTTCCATCGCTTAGGAAAGCGCGCCCAGCGCCCTCCTCAGGCAGGGCTCGGGGGCTCTCCCCTGGAGGGCCGCCGACCTTGCCAAGGTCTCGAGGGAGGCGCTTGGGCACCACGTGGAGGCGTGTTTCGAAGCACGTTTCCTGCGAGCAGGAGCAAAACCAGAAGGGCAGAACCCTCAAGAGTTCGTCAGCAAGGCCATTCAAGAGCTACAGGAGTCAAGGGTCATGAGGGGCAGCCGCCGCCTACCCGCTGTGGCCCCCATCCATGCGAGGATGGTGGGCTGCGCGTCTGCATCGACATACCAGGGCTCAACCGAGCCGCATCTCAAGAGCGCCTCTAGCCCTCGCTAGTGGGACGTTGCGAGGGTCCTTCCCACAGCTACGTACGCATGCCTTATGGCCTGCCAAACGCGGCTGCTGCGCACCAGCGTCTCATGAGGACCATCCTGGAGGCTCAAGAGGTCAAGCACGCCGCAGCCCTGGCGGAGATGGAGATGGCCCCTGAGGAGCCGCCAACGCCTCCGGAGCCTCGCGAGGCCCCAGGGCCTAGGGGCTCGTGAGGATCGGCTCCCGCAGCCCACCGAGTCTGCTACACCAACACCCTTTCATCCCCAACATCACCAGGTGACATCTTTAAGTTTTATTTCCGGCTGGGAGCGCCTTCAGGGCTGCATTATTCCCAGGCCGCATGGGTCCGTCCCTGCGGCATGTATCCCTTTTTACTTCATGTCATTAGCTTATCCTGCTGGGGGCGCCCCTCGGGCTGCATCATCCCCAAGCCGCTCGGGCCAGTCCTAGCGGCATGTATCCTTCCCGCTTCTTCCTTAGGATTATGCTCTCGCTCCACCATGCTTGTTATTTGGTGCCTTTTCCTGGGTGGCGGAATCTTGCGCGTTAAAGGGGGGGTGCCTGAGCATCGCGACTCAGGGCTCCTACCGCCCTCCGACCTCACCCTCCGGTCTTGTCCATGGCATCGCGACCTGGCTTGCCAAGAATCGTTGAGACCAGCCCGAGAGCGGGACCCAGGGACGTGAGTTGCGTCATCTAATCCAGCTTGCGCGTTAAAGGGGGTGCACGAGCATCGCGACTCGGGGCTCCTACCGCTCTCCGCCCTCACCCTCTGGTCTTGTCCATGGCATCGCGACCTGGTTTGCCAACGACGGCCGAGACCAGCCCGAGAGCGGGACCAAGACGTGAGCACCGACATCTGGCCAAATTTGCTGGGACACACTCGAAGACAAGGCCCAGAGCCAGGCGCAACCCGCCTTGAGGTAGGGCCTCGTGAGTCCCGCGCTGGCTCACGGGTGCCCCAACACACCTCGCGAGGCCTCTCGTGCCCCTCCCAAGCAACTAACGGCAGGACTAACGATCGCCACGACGAGCTCTTGTTCCTTTTGTGGTGAAACTGCAGGGTCTCTCCAAGGAGCACGAAACGACCTCGCCATGCAATCTCTCATCAGCCAAGGCACGGACCTGGCACCGCACCAGGAAGCATTGTCCTAACCCTCGAGATAAGTCACCCTCTGGACACACTAGTTATCATAACACCACCCCCACACTCAATGCAACCCCGTGTTAGCAACGTCGCTCTCCTTTCTCATCGAATGATGGCCGCTTGAGCGCCAAGGGGGACCCCCTAAGCATCGTGACTCAGAGGCTCTTATCGGACCTCAGGCCGCTCACCTCCTGGCCTTGACCACGGCATCGCGACCTGGCATACCAGCGACGGCTGAAGCCGCCTTGGGACTGGGACCTGTCGGCGCAGAGCATCAAGCCCTCACGAGGTCCGAAAGGAAGAAACTGAGCTAGAACGGAATGAGCATCCCGCATTGCCTCACGATAAGGATCGTACTGACAAACGAAGCTACAAATATCTTACAAGCCCCCGTGGGGTACATTCTTGGCTCCTCGCAGGAACAAAAGACGCGAATCCTAAGGAGTCCTATCTACAGGGACCACCGCGGCAGACGCCGTCATCAACAGTGGGCCACCCGGTCCGGAGCCAAGCCCATCCAGATCAGGGGCGGCGGCGACCTGACGAGCTCGCCCTGCTCCGGGAGCGGCGCAGGCTCGGGGGCTCGTAGCTATCGTCACTCGTCTCCGGCGTCGCGAAGAGCTCGGCGGAGTCGCTGGATCCTCCGGCGCCTTCGTCGCCTGAGAAGCTGCCAAGGGAGTGGTCGGTTGGCCTCCGCCTCACCGCAGTAGGGTCCCGACCGCCTCTCCCGAGGCAGCACTCCAGCCGACGACCCTCCGCGTCGAAGAGCTTGAAGGACATCACCGAAGCACCGTCGTACTCCAGGTGGATCGTGAGGGCGCCCCTCGTCCTGCAGACCCGGGCGACCTCGCTCCAGCGTCGTGTCATGAAGACCTCGCCCGGGGCAACTACTGCAACCTCTGCCCCGGTCGCAAGGGTGCCGTAGCCGGCGTGCTGCAGCCAGAGTCCCAGGGGATCCCCCTGCCGGACGACGGAGGCGAAGAAAGAAGGAAGGCGAATCCAAGACTTAGGAGGCGCGGCGACGCGAAGCACGAACTCCCGGCAGGACCCCTCGGCGTGAACTCCAGGGGGGAAGACGCACACCTTCGTGACCCGCCGGCGTCGTCGGCGGCGCCGCTCGTGGCGCCCGGCCTCGCCTCCTTCAGGGCCACCAATTTGCGCGTACAAGGGAAGAGGAAACCCTGGAGGCGGCCGCGCACACCAGGGCATGGGCGCCTCCTGGGGAGCGCTCCCGCCCTGACACCAGAGAGCAAGCCGTTTCTTTGGGGGGAGCGGGTCAGGATCCTCTTGAGGATCCTTTCCCTTCTCTTCCCTGGAGAACCGGCGGATCGGAGCCATGGCAACCAGACGAGACGAGGAAGAGAAGGAGCAGAAGGATAGACTGGAAGGGCGCACGCCGTTCCGTACTTATAGCCGGCGGAGGCCAACCGTCGGCCTCCACGATCACCGATAATCATGACCGACTCTGCATGTAGGGACTTGTCGAATCCGGGTGGTTATCGAGGCATCATGGGGAAGCAGTGTGCACACGTCCAATCAACCGCCACGCGGCGCCCAAGGCCGCAGGTTGTTAGGGCCCACGACGCTTCGCACTTACCCTTTCGCCTCTCCGCTCGGCCAAGTTCGGGCGCGCCGTGGGCCCGGGGGCTACTGTCGGCGTTCTGGGAACGGGGGTCCCCATACTTGCCTACCTGCGGCCTGCGGCGTGGCTCAAAGGAGGCCCAGGTCAGACCATCTTCATCAACACAAGCTCAAGACCCTCGCGAGGGGCCAAGCCTCGCGGGGGGGACGACAAGAAGCTTCCTCAGGCACGGCCTCATCAGGCTGGCTCATGAGGAGGCGGAGAGTTCAAGGCAGGGTACCTCGCGAGGTGCCCATGACGCAAGCCATGATGACCAGGGGCACCAGTCGGGCGCCAGCCCACTCAACGTCCTCCTTTCCTCTTTGGTGCGAAGGGAGCAAGCGCAGGCAAGAGCATCAAGCAAAGGCATTTGTTTCGATGCAACAAGACCAAGACCAGCCCCAACGGCTGGAAGGGAGTCATCGTGGAGCCCAAGCAGGCGTCATCACCAGAGCCTTTGGCAGGCGAGGACTAACTTTAGTCATGATAAGTGTACCCGTTGTTCCCCTTCAAAATGGCCAATTGTTGGCGCCCTTCCCGCTCAATATTTGGGAAGAGGCCCAGGGCCTTCGTCTATATAAGTAGAGCTAGCCACCATAGTAGAGAGATGGATAAAAGAAGGGAAGGATAGGAGAGAAGAGAGCTGGCATTCGGAATCCAGAGAGAGAGATAGAGACCCGACCCTCAAGCTAGAGCGACGGAACACCACCTAGCAGTTCATCACACCCATCAAGAACAGGCCCTCGCGAGGCTATTCTTCCCTGTACTGTTCCTCATCAGCCCAAGAGGCAATCCACCACACCACAACTAGAGTAGGGTATTACACCACAACGGTGGCCCGAACTAGTATAAATCTCGTGTCTCTTGTGCTGTTCTTTCTAGTATTTTAGGTCCCTGCGATTCGGCGAGGTACGAAACGGTGGAGGGTTGGATCTCCGCGCGCACCCCAGAGTTCGAACCTTAAGGGTCTGCCGGAACCCGAAATCCGACACATTTACACGTATATGACCAAGGCGGCAGTGCCACAAGTATGTGGGACTATCGTTATCAACTTTACATCTTTTGGTATTCACGCTATGAATATGTGTAACATTACGTTCGAGATTCATTAAGAATAAACCATTGACCATTGGAGCATGACCATAAAACATATCTCTCATATAAATAGAACAACCATTATTCTCGGATTTAAATGAGTAGCCATCTCATATCAAACGAGATCCGGATACAATGTTCATGCTCAAACTTGGCACCAAATAACAATTATTAAGGTTCAAAACTAATCCAGTAGGTAAATGTAGAGGTAGCGTGCGACGGCGATCACATCGACTCTGGAACCATTCCCGAGCGCATCGTCACCTCGTCCTTCGCCGATCTCCGCTTATTCCGCAGCTCCTGCTGTGAGTTACAAATATGAGCAACGACACGGTATAAAATACCCAGGAGTTACTACGAGTCTTGGTAAGGTACACATCAATTACATGTATATCAAATATACCTTTGGTGTTGCGGCCTTCTTATCCGCTAAGTATTTGGGGCAGTTCCGCTTCCAGTGACCCTTCCCCTTGCAATAAAAGCACTCAGTCTCAGGCTTGGGTCCATTCTTTGACTTCTTCCCGGCAACTTGCTTACCCTTGCCCTTCTTGAACTTAGTGGTCTTATTGACCATGAACACTTGATGTTCTTTCTTGATTTCAACCTCTGCTGACTTCAGCATAGAAAATACTTCAGGAATGGTCTTCACCATCCCCTGCATATTCTAGTTCATCACAAAGCTCTTGTAGCTTGGTGGGAGCGACTGAAGGATTCTGTCAATGACCGCCTCATCCGGGAGGTTAATGTCCAGCTGGGACAGGCGGCTGTGCAACCCAGACATTTTGAGTATATGCTCACCGATGTAACTGTTTTCCTCCATCTTACAACTATAGAACTTGTCGGAGACTTCATATCTCTCGACCCGGGCATGAGCTTGGAAAACTAGTTTCAGCTCCTCGAACATCTCATATGCTCCGTGTTGCTCAAAACGCTTTTGGAGCCCCGGTTCTACGCTGTAAAGCATGACGCACTGAACGAGGGAGTAATCATCAGTACGTGTCTGCCAAACGTTCAAATCGTCTTGTAGTGCTGGGAGAGCAGGTGGGTCACCTAACGGTGCTTCAAGGACATATGCTTTCTTGGCAGCTATGAGAATGATCCTAAGGTTCCGGACCCAGTCCGTATAGTTGCTGCCATCATCTTTCAGCTTGGTTTTCTCTAGGAACGCGTTGAAGTTCATGTTGACATGAGCATTGGCCATTTGATCTACAAGACATAGTATTCAAAAGTTTTAGACTAAGTTCATGATAATTAAGTTCATCTAATCAAATTATTTTAATGAACTCCCACTCAGATTAGACATCCCTCTAGTCATCTAAGTGTTACACGATCCGAGTCGACTAGGCCGTGTCCGATCATCACGTGAGACGGACTAGTCATCGTCGGTGAACATTCTCATGTTGATCGTATCTTCCATACGACTCGTGTTCGACCTTTCGGTCTCCGTGTTCCGAGGACATGTCTGTACATGCTAGGCTCGTCAAGTTAACCCTAAGTGTTTTGCGTGTGTAAAACTGTCTTACACCCGTTGTATGTGAACGTAAGGATCTATCACACCCGATCATCACGTGGTGCTTCGAAACGACGAACTTTAGCAACGGTGCACAGTTAGGGGAGAACACTTCTTGAATTTTTTTTGTTTTTGTAAGGGATCATCTTATTTACTACCGTCGTTCTAAGTAAACAAGATGCATCAACATAATAAACATCACATGCAATTATATAATAGTGACATGATATGGCCAATATCATGAAACTCCATTGATCTCCATCTTTCGGGCTCCATGATCATCTTGTCACCGGCATGACACCATGATCTCCATCATCATGATCTCCATCATCGTGTCTTCATGAAGTTGTCACGCCAACGACTACTTCTACTTCTATGGCTAACGTGTTTAGCAATAAAGTAAAGTAATTTACATGGCGTTCTTCAATGACACGCAAGTCATACAAAAAATAAAGACAACTCCTATGGCTCCTGCCGGTTGTCATACTCATCGACATGCAAGTCGTGATTCCTATTACAAGAACATGATCTCATACATCACAATATGTCATTCATCATTCATCACAACTTGGCCATATCACATCACATGACAATTCTGCAAAAACAAGTTAGGCGTCCTCTAATTGTTGTTGCATCTTTACGTGGCTGCAATTGGGTTCTAGCAAGAACGTTTTCTTACCTCTGAATAACCACAACATGATTTTGTCAACTTCTATTTACCCTTCATAAGGACCCTTTTCATCGAATCCGCTCCAACTAAAGTGGGAGAGACAGACACCCGCCAGCCACCTTATGCACCTAGTGCATGTTAGTCGGTGGAACCGGTCTCACGTAAGCGTACGTGTAAGGTTGGTCCGGGCCGCTTCATCCCACAATACCGCTGAAGCAAGATAAGACTAGTAGCGGCAAGCAAGTTGACAAGATCTACAACCACAACAAAATTGTGTTCTACTCGTGCAATAGAGAACTACGCATAGACCTAGCTCATGATGCCACTGTTGGGGAACGTTGCAGAAAATTAAAATTTTCCTACGGTTTCACCAAGATCCATCTATGAGTTCATCTAAACAACGAGTCAAGGGAGTGAGTTTGCATCTACATACCACTTGTAGATCGAGTGCGGAAGCGTTCAAGGGGATGGTGATGATGGAGTCGTACTCGCCGTGATTCGGATCACCGATGACCAAGTGCTGAACGGACAGCACCTCCGCGTTCAACACACGTACGGTACGGACGACGTCTCCTCCTTCTTGATCCAGCAAGGGGGAAGGAGAGGTTGAGGAAGATGGCTCCAGCAGCAGCACGACGGCGTGATGATGGTGGAGTGATGATTCTCGGCAGGCTTCGCCAAGCACACGCGGAGGAGGAGAGGTGTTGGGAGGGAGGGCTGCGCCTTCAAGTGTGTTGCAGCCTCCCTCGCCTCTATTTATAGGGGAAGGAGAAGGGGCGGCCCTCTAGATGGCATCTAGAGGGGGGGCGGCGACCAAGGGAGGGGGACTTGCCCCCAAGCAGGCGCCCCTCTAGGGTTCCCCCAACCCTAGGCGCATGGTCCCAAGGGGCGCCCAGCCCACCAGGGCCGGCTCCTGCCCCCACGCAGCCCATGTGGCCCCCGAGGGTGGCCTCTCCTGTGGACCCCGGAACCCTTCCGGTGGCCCCAGTACAATACCGATATGCCCCGAAACTTTCCGGTGTCCGTTTGACAACTTCCCATATATAAATCTTTACCTCCGGACCTTACGGAACTCCTCGTGACGTCCGGGATCTCATCTGGGACTCGAACAACATTCGTAATCACATACAAGTCTTCCTAATAACCCTAAGCGTCACCGAACCTTAAGTGTAGACCCTACGGGTTCGGAGACACGTGAACATGACCGAGACGGCTCTCGTGTCAATAACCAACAGCGGGATCTGGATACCCATGTTGGCTCCCACATGCTCCTTGATGATGTCATCGGATGAACCACGATGTCAAGGATTCAAGCAACCCGTATACTATTCCTTTGTCATCGGTGCGTTACATGCCCGAGACTCGATCGTCGGTATCCCAATACCTCGTTCAGTCTCGTTCGCAAGTCACTTTACTCGTACAAGAATGCATGATCCCGTGACCAAACACTTGGTTACTTTGAGCTCATTATGAAGATGCATTACCGAGTGGGCCCAGATACCTCTCTGTCATGCGGAGTGACAAATCCAGTCTCGATCCGTGTCAACCCAATGACACTTTCGGAGATACCTGTAATGCACCTTTATAGTCACCCGATTCGTTGTGATGTTTGGTACACCCAAAGCACTCCTACGGTATCCGGGAGTTACACGATCTCATGGTCTAAGGAAGAGATACTTGACATTGGAAAAGCTCTAGCAAAACGAACTACGATCTTGTGCTATGCTTAGGATTGGGTCTTGTCCATCACGTCATTCTCCTAATGACGTGATCCCGTTATCAATGACATCGATGTCCATAGTCAGGAAACCATGACTATCTGTTGACCAACGAGCTAGTCAACTAGAGGTTTACTAGGGACGTATTGTAGTCTATGTATTCACACGTGTATTACGATTTCCGGATAATACAATTATAGCATGAATAAAAGACAATTATCATGAACAAGGAAATATAATAATAATGCTTTTATTATTGCCTCTAGGGCATATTTCCAACAGTTCAGTCAACAGCCATCGATCGATCGCTCGGGTTCAGTAACGCATAGTCTACAGTGCAATTGCTCGGGTTCAGTAGGCAAACGCCTCGTTCGGGTTTAGTTAGAACCCAACGGCTCGCACCCACGCGCGTACGTTTATGAAACGCGCATCGCTCGGCCCCCGACCACCCATCGTAACCGGGAACTCCCTGATATTTTCCTCGCCCTTGCTTCTACCACGGTTTTTTCCGTCATGGACGGCCCAAAGAATGTCATGCAGCTGCGTCTCCGACCCGTCTGCGTCATGGACGGCCCAAATCAGGTTCATACATTTAACTCTCAACATCAGAACATGAACACACCATTCTAATTCATTCCTAGATGAATCAGACCTGACTCTAAGTAATTGCAGGCATGTCATGGAGAAAGTCACAACATGGCTCCAGCAACTCCTAATCATGCTAGGAAGGTTTAGCTATTTATTGTGACAATGGAAGGTCGTGCGAATGAATGGGTTCAACTACCGTAACAAGTAACAGTTGAAACGTTGTTGTCCTAATGCAATAATAGACAGAAGGAGCGATAGAGTGGAATTGTATGGGAACGATCACGGGGGTTTGCTTCCCTGGTGAGGGAGTCATGGACTAAGGGGTCCTCAAGGCATCGGTTCGTGATGTGCGGGCCGAACTGGTGGGCCGTAGCGAAGCATCAGCCGAAGACCAATGGGGCCCTAGTGTGTCCTCCAAGTCAAGGCCCGCGTGATCTTTCCTTTGTTGTAAACCGACTTAATGTAACCCTAACCCTATTCGGTGTTTATATAAACCGAGGGTTTTAGTCTTTAGAGATAGAGCTTCATCCCTCACCTTTACCATCTAGGGTTTTAGCTCATCTGATCTCAAGGTAGATCAACCCTGTAATCATACCCATCAATATAATCAAGCAGGAGTAGGGTTTTACCTCTTCGAGAGAGCCCGAACCTGGGTAAAACCTCGTGTCCCTTGTTTCCTGTTCACCATCGATCCCAGATCCACACCTCGAGAGCCCGTACCTGAGATCCACCGGTTTTGATACCTACATTGGCGCTTTCATTGAGAGTTTTGATGTAGGGTCGCCGAAAGGATCGATGGCTGAACCGGTCGTCGGAGACCCCACTCGCGCCAAGGGCATTTTCACCCCTGGACAACCTTTTGTGTTCGGCGGCATACTGCTGTGCATCGACCCTACTAGCCTTCTGAACCAGAACGAAGACCTCACCCCTGTAGGGGAACTTGCCGGCCCAGAGGCATCGACCCCGGTGCCAAAGGATCCAAAAGAATCAGTCACGACCTTAAAGCCCGATCTGGACGAACCACCCGCGGCACCCCTGGCCGAACTCCCTGAGGGTTCGGCCCCCACATATGCATATTCGGTGGACCACTTGGTGAGTCAATTCCGCGCCATGGGAATACCTGTTAGTTGACCAACGAAATACGATCGTATTGGGCTTAAACCCGACGATCAAGATGTGGCACCCCGGCTCAGAGCAACCGGTTTACCTTGCATTGCGAGCCAGAGATCAAGTCCTCTGGTAATACACACCAACATGGTACGGAAAAAACCGCTTTATTGATGCTAGCGGATTACATAAGTCTGACATTACATCGAGATACGAGGCCAAGCGGCACACACGATGCTGTTGGACAGTATGTACATTATTCAATGAACATGGCGGGGCCTCGATTACACGAACTAGATGACAGCGGAAGAACGACGAAGTGGAACTGCATAGCAAAGGGACACCAACGTGGACACGGCCTAGACACGAGATGCACTCCGATGCGAACCGACTTGCCTGAAAGCTGGCATAACACGCCAGGTCAGTACATTGAATGTACTTGCAAGCTCACAACATACATAAGAACGATGACAGCCAATATCATGATAATTAATCAGGTTAATTCAATGCAAAAAACTACAGATGCAATGCAAACCATATGTGCTCCGAGTCTCACGGACTCGCTTACCAGACGGTTACCTCGTAACCAAAACGGTGACAGTACCGGGGTCACACCTGAAACCAATCACTCATGAACACCTCAAGAGTTCATGATTCACCACGAACCAATGCATCACAACAATCACTTAGTTTGCAAGATTTATTATAAAAGTTGATCCATGGTGTGACTTACTCACGAGTTATGCCCATAACCGAGGACACGACTATCGAAAGATTAAATACACTCTGCAGAGGTAGCGCACTTTACCCACACTACAGAACACTTGGCCTCGCATTCCCATTCGGGTGGACCAAAGCATTCTGACGAAAACCTCCATTGGTCATGCACTCTCCCTAGCCACTCCGACCAACTCCCTCTCAGGGCTAGGTCTTGGGTGGCCCCGTTGTCGGTGTCAAAACCAGCGGATCTCGGGTAGGGGGTCCCGAACTATGCGTCTAAGGCTATTGGTAACAGGAGGCGGGGGACACAATGATTACCCAAGTTCGGGCCCTCTCGATGGAGGTAATACCCAACTTCCTGCTTGATTGATCTTGATGATATGAGTGTTACAAGATTTGATCTACCACGAGATCGTAGAGGCTAAACCCTAGAAGCTAGCCTATGATTATCATTGTTGTTGTCCTACAGACCAAATCCTCTGGTTTATATAGACACCGGAGGGGGCTAGGGTTACACAGAGTCGGTTACAGATAAGGAGATCTACATATCCGAATCACCAAGCTTGCCTTCCACGCAAAGGAGAGTCCCACCCGGACACGGGACAAAGTCTTCAATCTTGTATCTTCATAGTCCAGCAGTCCGGCCAAAGTATATAGTCCGGCTGTCCGAGGACCCCTTAATCCAGGACTCCCTCAGTAGCCCCTGAACCAGGCTTCAATGACGATGAGTCTGGCACGCAGATTGTCTTCGGCATTGCAAGGCCGGTTCCTTCTCCGAATAATCCATAGAAGATTTTAAACACAAGGATCATGTTCGGCTCTGCAAAACAAATTCCACATACCACCATAGAGAGTGCAATATTCCACAAATCCAGTCTACTGACAACTTTTCATAACATCACATCACGCCATGACCCGGTCTTTATTCGAACTGTTTTCTTCAACCAGCTGCTGCACAGTTGCGAGGCAGTTTTTTTGGCACGTCTTGTCGTATGCGAGGCCTTCCTCCGCATCAAGCCCCACTTCAGCCTATGGCTGAAGACCTTCAAGGTGAAACCAAATGTGGTGGTCGGCCAGCGTCACCTAGATCGAAGGCTCCTACGTGGAGACCGTGAAGGGCTGGCAATCGGGGTGGTTCTACATCACCGAGCCGCGTGGCACCAACTGGGTGGCGGCCCCCAAATTTCGATCTGGCATCCCCATGCGGCTCACCTCCTGGAAAGAGAAGGGCCTATCCTGGGGTTCGTCGGTGGAGCTGACCGGACTCCAGAGCTGTGTCAAAAATATGATAAGCAAGAAAATCAAGCTTGTCAACGTGGTCCAGGTCATGCTCTTCCGCCGGATCCTTCCGTGTCAAGGACGGGCATTCAACAACATGTGGGAGTTTGACCCGGCCAAGCACCAGACCCTGCGAGAGCTTTTCGACACGACGCACAAAGACGTCTAAAAGGTGTTGTTCAAGGCCGCTGAGGTACCTCCTGCCCTTACCGAGGATCACGGACTCAGCGCAAAGTGCCCTGCCAATCTGGTAAGCTCTTTATATCTCACAAGGCGTTCCTTTCCCCCGTATAATCGTGTGAGGGATCTGAACCTCCATGCCATTTTAACAGGACTGAGTAGCGACAGCGGAGCTGATCGATTGTCCGGCTCCACTGCCCGAAGATCCAGCAAAGGCTCTCTTAACGAAGATGCTGGTTCCGGCACCCTATGAGGCGCCAGAGAAGAAGGCCAAGAAGAAGGCCGCAGGGACCAAGAAAGGTCTCCGGCGCAAGGTTGTATCGGACTCATCGTCCGAAAACACCGAGGCGCACTCCTCCCACGAAAACGAGGCGGAGGAAGAGGAAAGTTCTCCCCCCCAACCAGGAGGGACAAGAAAAGGAAGGCCGCCCCATCTGGGGAGGCTGAAGGGTCCAAGAAGGGAAGGACCCTCCCTCCGGACCACTCCACAATAGCCGCTTACAGCGACGAGGAGTGGTTGCCCAGGCACAAGCCCATGGCGAAGTCGTAAGTATCCGGATACTATAATAGTTCTAGTATGCTTTGTTTTATTGCTTCTTATATCATGTCAAACACGATCGTGCAGTCCGTCCAAAGCCCACATCGACGTATCCTCTTCGGATGGGTGTTTGGGCCCGTACGGCGATGAACGACGATTCGCTCCCGACAGCCACCTCGCCCCGGCCCACGGACGACATCGAGGTGCTGTCTCAGAGGATACCGGCCCAAGGGGAGATAATTCTGGAGGCGCCCCAAGGCGACATCCCAGACGCTCGACGCGTGGGGGGTAAGACTCCCATGGGTTCTGATGACGGGGGCCGCAGCAAGTTTGGCCCCCGGCAGGTACTGCGCCGGAGCCTCCAGTGGTTCCGGATTCTGACAGGCGACCCCTTGCTAAGGGGGGTGAGCCGTCTGTGCCGATGGCCTCTGTCCATCCAGAGGCATCGGACAACTTGCTGGAAGCGCTTCGAGGCGCTTCCATTGAAGAAGAGCACCGCGCCATCACGAGTGCGGTGGTCGAGAAACTTCGGTCCGCCAAATGCGGGTTGACCGAAGCCTATGCCAGCCTCCTAACAGGCTTTGAGGTAAGTAGTCAAATATGAGAAAATATCACAACATAGACAGTAGCCCCTGATGCTCTATTTGGTGTTCGGAAAGAAAGGCCGAACAGAGGATCAAATAACAATCACGGGAGTCTAATCAGAATATGTATATGTGAATACGCAGGCTTCACTGCTGGCCGCTGCCGCTCACACTGCGGAGGTCTCCAGACTGAAGCGGGACCTTGAGCGGTTCGAGGAAGAGATCGGCCTTACCAAGAGGCAGCTCGAAGAGAACAAAGGTAAGTGGTACCCCGTCTGTATATTGATAAAGAAAAAGTGGTTTTTAGATCATAGGATCATCATTTATTTTTATAGGGGCCACGACCGAAGTGGCGGCCCTGAAGAAGGCGCTGTCCGAGGCCAAAGACAGAGCGGCCAAGGAGCGCCTCGAGCACGAGAAGCAAGAGGCCCGAGTCGGCGAGGTCCAGCAAGAGCTACATGATTTCATCAAGAAATACGAGTCCTTGGAGCGTGACTCTAAGACGCAGGGGTCCGAGCTTGCGAAGGCCCTCGAGAACGCACAAAATGCCAAGGCTGAAGCCCAAAAGGCCCTCCAGGAGATTCATGCGGTCAAGAAGATAGCAGCGGGTAAGGCATTCATTATGCAAAGCAAGCATGTGAAGGAGACTTTCCTTTTACTTACCCGAATTCGGAGCTCTCCAGGAGCGTTCACAGATCTGTCGCGCAACGTATTGGATGCCGCGGAGTTCTACCGGGCCGAGGAAGGGAGCTTGATGGAAAAGTTGTTCTTGTCTCAATATGTTGGGACCGAACATCCGATGCCCTTGAGCGACCAGCTGAAGCAACTGGTCGAGCTTCACAAGGCGGCCGAGCTGGCCATGAAGGGTCTCATAGTCCGGGTGTGGCCTGGCGAGCCCCTGCCCGGCAGCTACTTCCGCCTGGTAAAGCAGCTTGTGAATGCCTGCCCATGGCTTGAAGTCATAAAGCGGGCTGTCTGCATTGAAGGTGTGCGCAGGGCCTTTGCCCGTGCGAAAGTGCACTGAGCGAAGATGGATGCCGAAAAGCTGGTGAAGGAGGGGCCACCGGAGGGCAAGGAGCATCGCCACCCCAAAAAGTATTATGACAGTGTCCTGAAGGGTGCCCGCCTTGTGGCGGAGGAATGTGCTAGGGATGTAATATTTGAATGAATGTACTCATGTGATCCTGTAATATGAAAACGAGTTCATGTGCGCTATATAACGCTTGTTGATTTAAAATATTACCTTCTGTGCGACCGTTTATAAAATCTGAGAGTTGGCCAGTCGTCAGCTTCTGCCCCCATGTAACTAGTACTGAGGTGTTCGGGATAAATCTTAAACACTCTTTATCCAAAAAAAATTGTCCTTTAAGGAGGTGTTTAGCGCAGCGAACAAGGCAATCGGACTATACATCTTTATCACTCTCACTTGGCCATAGAAGTCAACAATTTTAAATTTTGGCGAAGCCCCTGGTATTCGGAAGGCCAAACTTGTGGCGCTATATACGCCTAAATCCGACAAGGCCGATTCCTCGCGCGAAGCGGAAGAAATCTTTAAGGATTTGAGTCTTCTCGAACAGCGACCAGCTCTCGCTGCATCATGATAGTCAGTTTTCGGCTTTTCTCTACTGAGGTGCTCGTCCGGATGAACCGGGACACAATCGCAGTAGTTCTCCTAGTGCGAACTTAGCCGATATAGCGGAACGTAAGGCACCAAGACATGGCAGCCAGGCAAACCCAACTATTGACCCAAGACATGATTTGAAGCTGATGCATATAATGCTATAAGTTCGGGGTGCCGCACTGTCGAAAGTGTTCGGACTTTTCATGCCGTGTTATGGGGTACACCGGAGCCCCTGACGCACTGGACGTATCAAAATGTACGGGTGCAATTTGTCGTAAATAAGCAGACAAGGAAAACAAAAGAAAAGGAATAATAGGCTAATGCTATACATTGTTATTTAAATAATACGTCAAAGCGTACGTATACAATTAGTGCAATAAGCAAAATATAGGACTATTTGACATGTCCTATCCAAGGGCAAGCTGTGTATGGGTATGTAAAAATAGGTACATCGATCGTTATCAGAGACCACCTGGGAATTTCCTTGTACATCAGAGCTTCTTGCTTCCTTGGTATTTCCTTCCCGTAATGGGTCCAACAATCAGACTGCCGGAAAGGGCTTCCAGAGAGTAAGGTCCTAAAAGAGAGAAAATGATAAGGTTATATTGCCCCTGGGGTGGTTGAGCCGCATTGTGGGACGTGCCATAGCCGTGCCTCCGCCTATGCCCATGGTATCTTGAGTGCGTAGTTATGTACACGCGGCACAAATTTCGCCGCTTGACTGGGACTTGGGCGGAGGCCGAATTGCTAGGCAAGCTCTAAACGTGCTTGGTGATCCTCCTGCAGGTACTCCCGACTCACTTGAAGATATCCGGGGTCTTTTTCACCAAATTGGCGGTTTGCCTCATAAGGCTGCTTTGTGCTTCTGCTGCGAGGGCCATAGTGTGCTCCTCCATGCGGAGCGAGCATTCTGTGTTTCCATTAACTGTTATAACCCACGAGGTCCTGGCATTTTGAGCTTGAGGTATGCATAATGCGGTACCGCATTGAATCTGGCAAATGCGGTTCGTCCGAGCAGTGCGTGATAGCAACTGCGGAAGGGGACGATATCGAAGATTAACTCCTCGCTTCAGAAGTTGTTCGGAGATCTGAAGACCACTTCCAGTATGATTGAGCCCGTGCAGCAGGCCTCTACACCTGGTATGACGCCTTTAAAGGTGGTTTTCGTGGGTTTGATCCTCGAGGAGTCGATACCCATTTTGCGTACTGTATCCTGATAGAGCAGGTTCAGGCTGCTGCCACCGTCCATAAGGACTCGAGTGAGGTGAAATCCGCCAATGATGGGGTCAAAGACCAATGCGGCAGAACCGCCATGACGGATGCTGGTAGGGTGGTCCCTGCGATCGAAAGTGATCGGACAAGAATACCATGGGTTGAACTTTGGGGCGACTGGCTCCATCACATAGACGTCCCTTAGTGCATGCTTCCGTTCCCGCTTGGGAATATGGGTTACGTATATCATGTTCACCGTTTTCACTTGGGGAGGAAATTTCTTCTGTCCTCCTGTGTTCGGCGGCCTAGGCTCCTCCTCGTTGCCGCTATGCAGCCCCTTTTCCTTGTTTTCGGCATTCAACTCGCCGGCCTGTTTGAACACCCAGCATTCTCTATTGGTGTTGTTGGCTGGTTTATAGGGGGTGCCGTGAATTTGACACGAGCGATCGAGTATGCGGTCCAAACTGGACGGGCCCGAATTGCTTCTTTTGAACGGCTTTTTCCACTGACCGGACTTAGAGCCACTGAATCCGGCATTGACCGTCGTGTCTTCGGCGTTGTCGCCGTTGTTGCGATGCTTGTGTCTGTTGCGACGTGGCTTGCCGTTGCTATCTCTGGCATCTGAATTGCCAGGATTTCTTGATGTGTTGTTGTTGCGGGCCATCCAGCTGTCCTCGCCCGCACAAAAGAGGGTCATGAGTGTCGTGAGGGCTGCCATGGACTTAGGCTTCTCTTGGCCGAGGTGTCGGGCGAGCCACTCGTCGCGGATGTTATGCTTAAATGCCGCTAAGGCCTCGGCATCTGGACAGTCGACAATTTGGTTCTTTTTAGTTAGGACCAAGTCCAGAATTTCCTGGCTGACTCCCCGGGCTGTTGGGTTATGTGACTCAAGTCATTAGCATCCAGTGGTCGCACATAAGTGCCCTGGAAGTTTTCAATGAATGCGTCTTCCAAGTTCTCCCAACTACCAATGGAGTTTGCCGGCAAGCTATTCAGCCAATGCCGAGCCGGCCCTTTGAGTTTTAGTGGGAGGTACTTGATGGCATGCAGATCATCACTGCGGGCCATGTGAATGTGGAGGAGGAAATCTTCAATCCATACCGCGGGGTCTGTTGTACCATCATATGGTTCAATGTTCATGGGTTTAAACCCTTCTGGGAATTCGTGATCCATTACTTCGTCGGTGAAGCATAGGGGGTGTGCGGCACCTCCGTGCTGGGCTATATCACGATGCAGTTTGTATGAGTCTGGTCTGCTGTATTTGGCCTGCCCGGATTTGCTTTTAGTATATCCGGCATGACGGTCATCGTCACGCATTGGGGCGCGCCCCCATGATCCGTAGATCGATCTTGTATGTCCTGCTTTGTTTCCCAATACGTATCGCAGGTCCTGCGTGTAGCCCCGGGCCTTGGTGTTTTTGTTTGACTGGCGACGGGGTGCGGGCTGGACATCGGGCTGATACGCCGGTTTGTCTCAGCCACGAGGTGGCCGGTCAGCCGCATCATACGTTGGTAGTGTACACTTTAATGCTTCCTCCTCGAATTGATGTAGCAACATGCGCTTTGGGTAACTTTTGGTTGGGCGCTTGAGTTCGTATTCCTCGGCTGCCAGGACCTCGGTCCATCTATCCGCTAGCAGATCTTGATCAACTTGAAGCTGCTGCTACTTTTTCTTCAGGCTTTTTGCTGTGGCTAGAAGCCGGCGCTTGAAGCACTCCTGCTCGACGGGATCCTCAGGCATGATGAATTCTTTGTCGCCGAGGCTCACCTTCTCTTCGGAGAGGGGCATGTAATTGTCATCCTCTGATTCTCCATATGTTGCCTGTTCCTTAGGGCTAGCTAGCCCATCCTCCCGCTTCAAGCTTTGGCTGGGGATTGTCTTAAATCTTGGCACTATCCGCAGTGTTATTGTCTCTTGTGCCGGTATCGCTGCTTTTGCTATGGCGGGGCTTAGAGCGGCGCTGACGACGCCGCTGCGTAGATTGCTTCTCGAGGGGATTATCCTCCGTTGCCTTATTGCCATCGCTTTCTTTGGGGGTGTCCACCATATATATATATATCATATGATGAGGTGGTTGTCCAGCACCCTGTGGGCGGTGGTTCCTGTTCTTCTCCTGCATCGTCGTCCATACTGTCGATGTCTTCGGAGCCGAAATCGAGCATGCCGATTAACTCGTCGACAGTGGCTATTAAGTGGGTGGTGGGTGGGGAACGAATTTCTTCGTCGTCCGCTTCGCACTCAAGCCGGACTTAGTTCATCCAACGGTCTCATGACAGTGAGAGAGACCTCAATGAAATTAGCACGTCGCCCAAGGGCGGGTGCTGAAAGATATCCGTGGAGGTAAACTCCATGATCGGTGCCCAATCAGATTCGATAGGCATAGACGCAAGCGGTTCGGAGCCTCTGGCCGGGGACGAATCCAGGGGTCCGGTGACACAGATCTCATAGGAGGTGAAGTTAGTATTCAGCTCTATCGCCGCTGAGTGCGCGGCCTCTATGGCGGGGTCCATCCACCCGTCCTCGGATGGCACGATCAGGTCCGGATTGAGGGCTGGAGTAGCCGCAGGTGTGACCTTCCAAACACCATTCGACGACAGAGCTAGGTCACGCTCGTCGTGATTGTGCGATGCACCTGACATGGGCTCAAATCTGTCGAAGATCAAGCCTCCACGGATGTCGGCATTATAGTTTAAGCTTCCAAACCTGACCTGATGGCCAGGGGTGTAGCTATCAATCTACTCCAGATGGAAAAGCGAGTTCGCCCGCAGTATGAAGCCGCCGAATACGAACATCTATCCGGTGAGAAAAACCTCACCCTGGATCGCGTCATTGCCGATGATCGAAGGAGCCATCAAGCCTTACAGTGATGGCATCGTGGAACTCTCAATGAAAGCAGCAGTGTCGGTGTCAAAACCGGCGGATCTCGGGTAGGGGGTCTCGAACTGTGTGTCTAAGGCTAATGGTAACTAGAGGCGGGGGACACAATGTTTACCTAGGTTCGGGCCCTCTCGATGGAGGTAATACCATACTTCCTGCTTGATTGACCTTGATGATATGAGTATTACAAGAGTTGATCTACCACGAGATCGTAGAGGCTAAACCCTAGAAGCTAGCCTATGATTATCATTGTTGTTGTCCTACAGACCAAATCCTTCGGTTTATATAGACACCGGAGGGGGCTAGGGTTACACAGAGTCGGTTACAAAGAAGGAGATCTACATATCCGACTCGCCAAGCTTGCCTTCCACGCAAAGGAGAGTCCCACCCGAACACGGGACGAAGTCTTCAATCTTGTATCTTCATAGTCCAACAGTCCGGCCAAAGTATATAGTCCGGCTGCCCGAGGACCCCTTAATCCAGGACTCCCTCACCCGTGTCTACCAAAGACACCAACGGCCACCGTTGTGGCAAAACGGTCCCAAACGAGGACAATGTACCCTAAAAACAAAAACGAGCACACAAGGTTATGTCTGCCTACGGGGCCAGGGTATGCACGCCCATAACCTTCCCTCGCGGGAGGCGCCGGTGAGGGCCACAAAAAAGGACCGAATCAAGACCTTCCCATAAGGTAAACGTGGTCGCACTGAATTAAAAACCTGATTCAGTGGCACCATGATGTGATCAACATCATATTCAAGTTGAACTTAATCAAGTTTAACTTTGATAATTTTTTTATCATCAACATGATATAATGCCAATAATCATGCAACTACTCGTCACGCAAAGCAAACAACTCATAGTCATGGATCAAACTTAGCAACATGATTATCTTGCAATACTTAAGATCAAAACTCTCTGGTGATAACTCATTTTTATTATCAAGCAATATTTTATTAGTTCCTTATTGAATTGAAAATATCATTTAGCAAAATCACTACCATATATTTCCATAGCAACATGTCTAGTGTAAAATCCAACTCTACTTAGCCAAACAAGTTCATGCATTCAACCAGTAACTAAAACAAGCATATCAAGCATAATAAAGTAACTAACAATTAGCCAAATTTATTTATCAAATTTTAAATGCAAATAAGAACTCATATTCAAGTAGAAAATCATAGATATTGAAATAACACCATCCAAATGCTGGTGTGGCTTGCCTTAGTGTAGAGGAGGATCACACCCCTCTTGGTTTTCTTCAAGACAAGCTTCTCCTTCAGAAATGGTGGCTGGTCAAAGTTTAGTCAATTTTCTGAATAATATTTGAATTAAACTGAAAACCATGGGGGTGATGTCGAAGGCATAAACGGGAAAGGCGCCTCCACTCATACCGCTTCGGGCGCGAGTAGTGAGAACGACAGGTGGGTCCGGCGTGTCAGGAGAGAGGGGGGAGCGCGAGATCAGAGAGAGGCGGGGCTTCACCGGAGCTCACGCCGGCGACGAGGGGGTTTGGGGATAGGCTAGAGGGATAGGATCGAAGCGGGGCTCGTGGCGCACCTGCCCGTACCCGTAGCTTGGCGTGGGGTGGACGGAGCTGCTCGCGGTCGAGCTCGCAAGCTACGGCGGCGTACAGAGTTCGCCATAGTGGTTGAAGACGACGGATAGAGGCGGCTCCGAGGGCTCAGCGGTGTCCAAGAAGCACCAGTAGATCACCAATGCCTCGCCCAAGCAGCTGCTTGAGCTCGAGAGGCACCGGAGAGCGACGGCTGGACTGCGGAGGTCGCCGGAGTCCTCTGGTCGGGGCGACGTCCAGAGGCCTGCCCGACCGAGCTGGGGTCGTTCTACGTGCTTGTGGAGGTGGTGTGGAGTGGTGCGTGGCTAGGATTCGATGCGTGGTCGCTACATATAGCCGGAGCGAGGGGGGACGTGTCGCCGCCAGAGCTCTCTGGACATACGGCTAACAGCGACGAGAAGCTCCAATGCGAGGGGCAAACACTCAGCGTAAACGCAGGAGCTTGCCCATGCTCGTGGACGAGCACATGAGGCGATGGAGAAAGCGGACAAGCGCACGCGCGCACTGTGGCATTTTGTCCACGACGTGCCCGTGCTTGCTGCGGAGGCTTCGGCGTCAGCGAGCGCCAGGGAGTCCTCAAGGGTGATGGGTCGATGTTGTAGGCACGGCGCGGCTGGCGTCGGCGAGTGCTGGAACTAGCACGCGCAAAACAGAGTGGAAAGTGCCAGCCAGAGCCCGTCGAGACGTTGCCAGGCGCCGTGTCCTCACGCGGTTACCAAGCTGGCATGGTCAAAATGAAGCCCATGCGCGGCCAAACCTTGTCTACGCGTTTGTCCTTGCAGTGGTTAGTCTAGGAGTGGTGATAGCTCATGCTCAGGCCGACCAGATTTGACGTAACCAAGCTGGCAAGTTTCTAACCAGAAACTTGGTCGCCAAGTTAAGCCACCTTCTAGAAGGCCATTAGGGCTGATCTACTCAGGTTTAGGGTTTCTGAGGAGGGTGTTTAAGCTCAAGAAAGATCAAGGCCAAAAGCTCAAGAAAAATGCACTTGTTGTACAAAGTGCATTTCTGGCCCAGAATTGAAATGATTTTCTATAGCAAAAATATTACAAAAAGTGATGCCACATTTTTGCATGAGAAGGTGTGCAAAGGTCCTAATAATATTCAGGAATTATTTTAGATTTTTCTGAGCAAGAAAAATTGGGGTTGCTTTGGAGCACAAGTTTCTGAATTGAATTTCAGAAAGAAAAATGAATATTTTTATTTTATGAAAAATATTCATTTGATTATTTTGGGGATTTATTAGAGGAATAAGGTAGATAGGTCACTTGGGTGAAAGTCAAGGATATTCCCAAGTGACAAGTCCATTTGAAATGATTCCAAAATCCAAATCAAGTCAGGGCAAAAACCACGGTAAAAACCAAGTTGGAAAGAAGAGATTAGACAAGTCCGGAAAAAGAGAGAAGGCAAAAATCCAGGCTGTCACAAACCTCCCCCACTTAAGATGAATCTCGTCCTCGAGATTCGGTTGCTTGGGAAAACAATTTTGGGTATGCAGTCCTTAAAAATTCCTCTCTTTCCCAGGTCGCTTCCTCTTCGGTGTGATGCTCCCATTGAACCTTGTAAAACCTTATTTCTTTCCTGTGAGTGACCCTTTCTGGCTGATCCAATATTCTGATTGGCCTTTACTCATAGGTCAAATCCTTAGCCAATTCTATCTCTGCCATATCAATCCTTTTATCCGGTGGCGAGATACATCTCCTTAGCTGTGAGATGTGAAACACGTTGTGTACTTTTAACAGTTCCGGTGGCAATTCCTACTGATATGCAACTGTTCCGACTCTGGCCATGACGGGGAACGGATCGATATATCTGGGTGCCAATTTTCCGCGGGTCTAAAACCTCTTGACTCCTTACATAGGGGTGACTCGGAGATATACGTGTTCTTCGGGTTCGAAGCTGATCTGATGATGTTTGGCATTATAGTAGCTCTTCCGTCGGGATTTGGCCCATTGCAGTCTGTCTCGGATTTCCTTGAATTGCTTCGAGCATTAAGTTGGTCCCCAAAATGCGGCTGTCTCCGGTTTGAGACCAGTTCAATGGAGTGCGGCATTTTCGGCCATACAGGGCTTCATAGGGTGACATCTTTAAGCTAACCTAGAAACTGTTGTTGTAGGAAAACTCGGTGTAGGGCAGACAGTCTTCCCACTTGGTCCCTTGGGCCAATGTACATGCCCGGAGCATATCTTCGAGTATTTGATTTACTCGCTCAGTCTGTTCATCTGTCTGAGGATGATAAACCGTGCTGTATTTCAGAGCGGTCCCCAAGGCTTGATGTAGTCGGGACCAAAATGCGAAGGTGAAGAGAGATCCCCTGTCAAAGGTGATAGTCTTGGGTACTCCATGCAGACTGACGATTTTTGATACATACAGCTGTGTGAGTTGATTTGCACGGTATGTGGCCTGGATAGGAAGGAAGTGTGCCACCTTTGTTAAGGTGTCCACTATGACCCATATTGCGTCGTTTCCTTGATGAGACCTTGGTAATCCGGTGATGAAATCCATGCAGATATCATCCCATTTCCATTGGGATACAGGCAGAGGCTGGAGTAGTCCTGCTGGTTTTTGGTGTTCCGCCTTTACCTTATTTCATATGTTGCAGCAGGTCACAAAGTATGTGCTGTCTTTCTTCATTCCATCCCACCAAAATACCTGACGAAGGTCCTCATACATTTTGGTACCACCGGGGTGAATTGAGTATGGTGCTTCGTGCCCTTCTGCCAATATTTTCTTCTTCAGACTTTCTTCGTTGGGTACGCAAAGTCTTCCTCGGAACCTTAGCGAACCTTGGTGATCCATAGAGAAATCCTGTGCATGCCCTTGGTGCATCTTCTGAAGATATATTTTTAACATCTTATCATTCGCTTGAGCACTGCGGATTTCTTCTTCAAGAGTAGGGGCAACTTCCAATATATTGGCAAGACTAGCGTCGGTGATTACCAAATTGAGCTGCATGATTTCTTCATAAAGCTCAGGAGGCAAGGAATCCATTAGAGCATCAAGGTTGGCTGGTTTGCGGCTGAGGGCGTCAGCCACCACATTAGCTTTGCCCGGGTGATAATTTATTCTGAGGTCGTAGTCCTTAACCAACTCGAGCCATCTTCGCTGTCGAAGGTTCAAATCGGGCTGGGTGAATAAATATTTGAGACTCTTATGGTCGGTGAATATCTGGCACTTCTTTCCAATCAGATAGTGTCTCCAGATTTTCAAAGCGTGCACCACCACGGCCAATTCCAAATCATGGGTAGGATAGTTTCCTTCGTGTTGCCGCAGTTGTCGAGATGCATAATCCACCACTTTGCCATCTTGGATGAGCACCCAAGTCCTTTTCTGGATGCGTCGCAGTAAACATCAAAACTGTAGTAGATGTCTGGAAGTGTTAATACTGGTGCCGATGTCAGCCTGACTTTTAACTCATTGAAACTCCGTTCATAGTCCTCAGTCCATACGAACTTCTTATCCTTCATAAGAAGCTCAGTCATTGGCTTGGCGATCTTGGAGAATCCTTTGATAAAACGGCGATAATATCCAGCTAGTCCAAGGAAACTCCGGATTTCTTAGACTGTTGTGGGTGCGGACCAATCAAGTACATCCTTTACCTTGCTTGGGTCCACTGAGATTCCGTCTGCCGAGAGGACATGCCCGAGGAATCCCACTTGCTGGAGCCAAAACTCACATTTTCTAAATTTGGCACAAAGTTGATGGTCGCGAAGCCTTTGCAGAACTTCTCGAAGATGTTCCTTGTGTTCGTCTTTGCTCTTGGACTAAATGAGGATGTCATCAATGAACACCACCACAAATTTTTCCAAGAATTCCATAAACACCTTGTTCATCATATGCATAAAGAAGGCATGTGCATTGGTGAGGCCGAAGGACATAATGGTATATTCATAAAGACCATACCGAGTGGTGAACACGGTCTTAGGAATATCTTCCTTCTTTATCTTGAGCTGATGATATCCAGTCCTCAAATCAATTTTTGAGAATACTTTGGCCCCACTGAGTTGATCAAACAGATCGTCAATCCTCGGCAGTGGATACTTGTTTTTGATGGTGACGTCATTTAGCTATCGGTAGTCTACGCACATTCGTAGACTGCCATCCTTTTTGTCCACGAAGATCGCTGGTGAACCCCATGGTGAAGAGCTTGGACGGATGTGTCCTTTCTGCAGCATCTCATCTAGTTGTTTCTTCAATTCCACCAATTCCGAGGAAGGCATCCGATAATATTTCTTGTGTATCGGAGTGGTTCCAGGCACCAAGTCAATTGCAAACTCCAATTTGCGGTCTGGTGGAATGCCTGGTAATTCTTCAGGAAATACATCTGGATACTCACTGACCACTGGAATTAATTCCACCTCTTCTACCACGGCTGCGAAAACCATATCTTTCGTGGGTATGCGCTTGCGGGCATAAAAACTTGTGGTGCGACCTTCCATTTTTCAGGGTAACTTCTCTTATCGCACAGCTGATGCAGACTTGGTATTGGTTAACAAATTCATGCCCAGAATGACATCCAATTTGTTGGAGTCGATGATTATCAACAATGTTGGAAACTTGATGCCCTTGATGTCAATTTCCAGATTTCAGCAAACGAGATTGCTTTTGAGTAGGGATCCCGGGGATTGTACCAGCATGTGATTTTCCAAAATCGAGCAAGGAAAAAAATTATGGGAAGCAAAACTCCGCGAAATAAAAGAGTTGGAAGCCCCAGAGTGAAATAAAATTACGGCAGGTATGTCATTAACAAGAAACATACCAATGACGACTTCCGGGTCCTCTTGGGCTTCGTCTGTGGAGATGTGATGAATTTGCCCTTGGATCATATCTTGGGCGGAATACGGCTCCATCTAGTTGACTTGCGGTTCAAATGGAGCTACGTGCTTGTTGTTCTTGGGACACTATCGGGCGTAGTGTTCGGTTTGACCACAGCTGAAGCATGAATTGTTGTGCTGACAATCTTCGCGCACCGGGCTGGTCACGACATTCTTGACTTGAGTGGTAGTCTTGTTAACGTTCTGCTGCCAGTTCGGTTTGTACTCCACCTGAGTCTATTGCCAAGTACGAGCCTTTTGCACTGGTTGCATATCCTTAGTTGGCTCAAATTTGCGCTTGTGGTCATTAACAGCTGGCTTGTTGTCGTGGAGGAGCTTGTTTTCCCTTTCTGCGATGAGGGCCTTGTTTATCAGAGTCAGGAAGTCTAGGAAATCAAACATGCTGAGAGTGCACTTGAGATGCTGATTCAGGCCTCCAAGAAACCGGTCGATCTTCCGCTCTTCTGTGGCAACATTGTGGATAGAATAGCGGGCCAAATGGTTGAATTTATTCAGATACTCGTTGACGGTCATGCTGCCTTGAGTGAGAGCGAGAAATTCGCGTTGCTTGATTTTCATGACTCCGGTGGGAATATGATACTTGCGGAAATGATCCTTGAAATTTGTCCAAGTAATTTCCTCGTCTGCAGGCCATGTTGTCTTGGCATTATCCCACCATATAGCGACAGCTCCTTCGAGATAATGTGTTGTGAAGGGAACCTTGCCTCCTTCTTCAGTGCGAGCAATCTATAGTTTCCTCTCAATGGTCCTTAGGCAGTCGTCGGCGTCCAATGGATCAATAGCGTGGCTGAAACTGGGAGGCTTGGTTCGCTGAAAATCTGATAGCTTGGAGTGATGGCCATTCTGGTTTCCATTCTGCCCAACCATAGCTTGTACACTTTTCAGTATTTCCAGTAGATCGTTGCTCCTTCTTTCTTCAAACACTCGCAAGATTTGCTCGATGGAAGGCGGATGTGGCGGTGGAGACGGAGGTGGCGCGTATGGCTCGGGGGAATGTCATGTCTGTCTTGCGGAGCGACGGACAAGCACATCCTCACAAGCTTGGCTGCTGCTGCCTCCATGCGTCATCCTGTTTTTCGTTTTCCCAATACATAGCAACCATGATGAGAAAATTCCAAATGGGAGAAAAGCCAATGACAAATCCCGGAAGAAAGCAGCGAATGAAAACCAAGGCGAATAAAAGGTTCCAACATAATTATACATAGTCCCAACATGAAAGTAAACAACACAACGAGTCTACTAGCCTCATACAAGAAACTACGCATCATGACAAGTGCGATTACAGCCATACATCATACTCATGATTACAGCGATACTCTAACGGTCTACTGCTTGGATGGCGCTGCTGCAGGCTCGTCTCCTGAGCCGGATCCAGATCCTGAACTGATAGTAGAGATCTCCTGGTTAAGAGAGACGCGGTGGCGCTACCTCAAGGGCTCTCCCTCAGGGGCAGGCGGGGGATGGGACCTAAGCATAGGAGCGGCAGGAGTAGCGACAAGGGAAGGCCACGCAGCAGGAGCGCTGCGAGGGGTCACCGTCAGAGGGTCAATGGTACCCTGCGAGGTCGCCGGGGGAACGGAGGCAGAAGGAACTGGAGCAGAAGTATAGATGACAGCGGGAAGAGGGTTCCTCATACGAGCAGCCGCGAGAGCTGCGCAAGCGCGTGAAAGCTCCTGAGCTAACTCGTAGTTCAGGAGATAACTAGCGGTGATGTAGCGAGAAAGGTGGCTAGTGGGACGATCACACGCCGGATTAATCAAAGGAAAGCGGAAACACCCATTCTCGTGCAGAGATGGGTAGTAGAAAAGACCAGGGTGGGTGTGCATGCGAACCTCATTGTAGCACCAAGTCTACAAGAGCCTCGATAGCAACAAACTGAACCGCCTGAGATGGCGTAGAAGCAAGACCACCCTTAGTCGAACGAGTCACTACTAGGAAAAGGGCTATAGATAGGATTGACACTAATGGCGCACCAGGGAAGTAGTGCGCCACTACTATATACTAATGGCGCACCGGTTGGTGATGCGCCATTAGTGTGGAAGACACTAATGGCGCACCACACAAAAGGTGCGACACTAGTTACAATTTTTTTTTCATTTTTACATACATACTAATGGCGCATCGGACCGAAGTGCGCCATTACTAGTTCTAACTAGTAATGGCGCGCGCATGTGGAGGCGCTTGATGAATAATTTTTTAATTTTTTTCAAAACTACTAATGGCGCACCGCCGGTGGGTGCGCCATTAGTAAGCTCCCCCCCAATCCACCTATTCCCTTCCCTCCCTTCCTCCCCAACCGTCACGCCGCCCATCTGCGCCTGCCGCCCATCCGTCCCCTCCGTCCCCTGCCGCCCGCCCGACCCCGCTGAATCCACCCCGCCGCCCCACGCCCGCCCCACTACACTACAGCTCCCCGCCGCGCCCCCCACGCCCCACCACTGCAGCTCCCACGCCGCCGCCTCACGCCCGCGCCCGAGCGGAGGAGGAGGACTAGGAGGAGGACGAGGTGGAGGAAGAGACTGCTCCCAGTGCAGCCTCGCCGTCGCTAGGGAGAGCGGGGCAGCCTGCTCCACCATTGCGGCCACTCCGGCCGGCGACCGCGCGGCGTCCTGCAGCGAGGTGCTTCCCTTTGCCCCACCACCTCTGCATTCTTCTCCCGCTCCCTCCCTGTTCGCCGCACCCACCCGCTCCCCCTTTTCGCTGCGGGACCCCCTCCAGCCCGGCGACCGACGGTGATTCAAGGCGGCGGCGGCTGCCAGCGAGGTTACTCCCGCACCACCTCGTCGCTCGTCCCATCCGCTTGCCAGATCCTAGGTTTTGGCCCCCAGTTTGCGTCGTACGAGCGAACCCTAGGTTTTGTTCGTGAGATGAAATAGGGTTGCTGTTGAGGGGGGATTTGGGAGAGGAGAGGCATAATGGGCCACATTATGTGTGGACTAATCGATTTCTGGTAGCATCGGTCAAGCCGTGTGCGTGCAAACTGCAAAGAGCGAAAGCTCTCCGCCTCCTATCTGTCTATGCTGTGTGCTGGAACAACGGAAAGAAGGGCCAAAGTTGCCTTTTCCTTGGCCGGGTAAAAAGGTTTAATTCATTTTTTTGGAGTCAAAGTGTTAATTGATTTTGTTATGTGAAGAACGAGGAATTCAGTGAAGTACTGTACTCCAGTGTGCAGAAACTCATTGAATTACTCCAGTTTGCAAAAATTCTATACTCCAGTATTTGTTAATTTTGAAGTACATCTATCTAGCTTAAATGGAGTAGCTTAAAATTAACTAAACCCATGTGTGCTTGGAGTAATTCAAATTAACTTGTGCTTGTGCAACAATGTCCTCTCTTCCTCCCTTCTTTTTAGTAAAGTGTAGAAGTAATTAAAATTAACTGACACCATTTGTGTTAATTAAAATTAAATGGAATCTCTCTTTTCCTTTACTCTGAAGGCTTATGTTCATCTAACTGTCCCGTAGTGAGGTGTTGCAATCTGCACTAGAGCTTGTGCATTTTACACTTGCTGACTTACATAACCAAGCATTATATAAGGATCACAAACTTTGTCCCTGTTGAAACTGTTGATGCCCAAAATTTGAAAGAAATGCTTTTCCAGGAAATCAATTTATTGTTTGTATATAAACTCTGTGAGATAATCAATTGTTGTTGGTCCCTTTGTATGTCAAAACTGTATGTCAAAACTCAAAACTGAAAAACTATCAAAACTACTCATGCTAAATTTTCCATCGATTTGTGTCTACATATTGCTGTCAAAATATCATAGTAATGATCATCTAGTCGATGTGTGCACAGATTGCTGTTACATGTTCATTTTGGTCATTTAGTGAGATAATGGTCATTTTGGAGATGCTCGGCGTGCAGCAGCGGAGTGGCTCCCGACCTAGGTGTTAGAGGTGCAGCATATGTGCAATTTTGACCACTGACTATAACAAATTGTTAAAATATAGACCACTATGTGGAGGAATAACTCTAGTGAGTGATTCTTGCTATGGGGAGGGACAATGATAACATATTAAATAGATTGATTGTTCTTACATTTTAGTGATAACATATTAACATTCTTGCTATGGGGTGGGACAGTGATAACATTTTAGCTAGATAGAATATATGCACATTTGGTCTGCTTCTGCTAGTTTTGATGTTTCCCGTATTCCGTTTACGACAAGAGATTTTGTCTATAGAAAAGCATATCAGCAGATGTTCATGTATTGTTTGGACTAAAGAATCCTCAAGTCCTCCGGATATATGTTTGAATGCTAGATGGTTGATGCATATTTCTGTCTACTTCCTCTAGAATCAGATGGATGTATATATGTCTGTCTACTTCTTCTAGAACTAGTGTATTACCAAGATTCCAACACTATTTATGTAGCATCTAGATTGAAAATACCAAGTAGCATTTTGCATTCTCTTTCAGATTCAATGTGACTAGAATTCACTTGTTCTTAGGCTAGTGAGGGTGTTTGCTTCATTCTGTCATCATTTGTAACTATGTCACAAATAAATTGTTCCTTCTTCTTTATTTGACAAGTAAAGACTGTTGATAAGCTAAGGCATGGATTAAGTTGTTTCTTTGCTCTGAATTACTTGTTATGCCTCTGAATTACTTGTGATCACATTGAGAAAGACTTGTAAAGATGATGATCATCTTTTATAGAAAAAAATTTCTGATGATTTTGCTAGTTTGCTCGGTTTTGTCTCCGACCATCGTGTCGTGATGATTGTGCAGGTACCCCGAGAGGCCCTTGAGTTTGCCGGAATGTCGATTAACTTCTGTTCTGGCAAATTCGGGTACTCCATATGTCCTATTTTCAGCAAAGGTCATGCTGAAATTTTCCGTGAATTTTAGCATGATTTTGCTAAAATAGGACATATGGGGTACTTGCGACTAATGCCTGTTATCATGCATGTTTTATGATCTGTTGTAAGGGTACTAATTGGTCTCTTCTGCTGCTTATCAGAGATGGCGGAAAGCAGCCACCGCCGCTCTGTGACACCGCATGATGCGAGTTGGATGCTTCGAGTTCTTCACTATCATACTTGAGACTTGATTATCATCCATGGCGCAGGTATATAAAGCGAGAGATCTCCCTTCACCCATCTCATTATGATATCATTGTTTGCTACATCACTCATTGTCCCAAACTGCAGAGGATGCCCGACAGTTTATGAACATGCTGATGGGTGAAGATCCGCCAAATAATGTGAAGCTGCGACAGTGGGCAGCGGGTTTATGAGCGATGGGATGTGGAGTTGGTGATCAAGGAGGGCCACATGTACTTGTCTCGTGGGTGGGAGAAGTTCTACCGTGCCTCGACCTGCGGCTGGGGTACTTCCTTCTCTTGAATACGACGACGACGCCACCATGCTCATCGTGAAGGTGTTCAACACGACTATGTGTCGCATGCACTCTGGCGGCGATGATGATGCGGTGCGTTCGCCTCTTCTTATTCCTCTACATTTGGCTTTGTCTCACATCGATTGTTAACGGTCATTGTTGCATTTTGGACAGGTAATGGGAGCAGCAGCAGCGACTTGGCAGCAGCGATTCGGCAGCAGCGATTACGGCTGTGGCGGCACATCGATTCTGGTATGTAGCGAAGCAAGCATCGATTCTGGCTGTAGCGAAAGCAGCAACGATTCTGGCAGCAGCATAGACAACAAGAAGGATGATCCGGACAGGAGTGCGGGAGAAGAGGAGCATAGTGGGGATGAGGAGCTGCAGGATGACGATGGGCATTAGGTTGAGGATGACCTAGCGCTGGTGGTGGCTGACCAAGGGCAAGAGATGGTGGTGGCTGACCATGGGCAAGAGATGGTGGTGGCTGACCATGGGCAAGAGATGGAGGTGGCTGAGGATGACGTAGCGATGGTCGTGCCTAAAGGTGGCCTCGCGATGGTGGTGGTGCCTGACAATGACCACGCACCGGTGGTGGCACCGGCGATCCCACAGCTGGGCGACATGACCACGCCAATTGTGGTAGAAGACTACATCCCACTGCCTCCACTGCCTCCACCGCCTCGCCACTCTTGGCGCATCAGGCTGAGGAAGGAGAAGGAGAAGGAGAAGAACAATGCATGAGAACTGAACTTTGTCAAGTATGTCAGATCTCGAAAATGATATATATATATATACTTAGTTACCTATGTTATCTCTAATATGCTTAGTTTCCTATAGGTTAGCTTCATTTTACCTAAGTTGGCTCTAATATGCTAACTTAGAGCTTAATTATATGCTTAGTTTCCTATAGGTTAGCTCCAAAATAACTTATATTAGCACAAAATGATCAAGTTTACATAATAAGCTTATAGTCTTCTTCTTATTCTTCTTCTTTTCCAAAATGACATAGGTTAGCTTCATTTTACCTAAGTTGGCTCTAATATGCTAAGTTAGAGCTTATATGCTTAGTTTCCTATAGGTTAGCTCCAAAATAACTTATGTTAGCACAAAATGATCAAGTTTACATAATAAGCTTACAGTCTTCTTCTTATTCTTCTTCTTTTCCAAAATTCTTCTTATTCTTCTTCTAGTGTTCTTCTTCTAGTATTCTTCTAGTCTTCTTCTTCTTCTTCTTCTAACTTGTTTATCATTTTGCAGATTTGATTTAATTCACGGAAGCTTGCATGGATGGAGTGCTTCTTTTCCATTTGTGTTTTTATTTTGCATCAATGTGAAACTTTTGTGAATTGATGGATAACGGTTTTGGATGAACAATGTGAAACTTTTTTAATATGTAACGATGGAACTATGTGTTGGCTATGTATGTATATATGATGGAACTTGTGTGTTGGCTATGATTGTTATATGGATGCTTGTTGTATATATATGTGTTGGATTTCTCATATGTGAAATAGTGACCTGACATTAAGAAAAAAAAATTAAAAAAATTGTTACTAATGGCGCACTACCATGTGGTGCGCCATTAGTATAGCAGACACTAGTGGGGCACTATGGGCAAAACTAATGGCGCACTGCGTGGTGCGCCATTAGTACACCAGATACTAATGGCGCACCAGTGGTGCGCCATTAGTAAAAAATACTAGTGGCGTGATACTAATGGCGCACCGGTAGTGCGCCATTAGTAGGCAAAACCGGTGCGCCATTAGTAGGCCTTTTCCTAGTAGTGAGTGTAAGCGCCGGAAGGGGAACTGTGGTGTAGAGTGACCTCAGCATACTACTCATACAATGCATCGGCCAGATGCTCGTGATACACCCGATACTCTGGATCAGCACCCTCCGGGTAGAGTCGTCGCCACACGTTCTGAAGCAGGTGCGGCGTTGTGTACGGAGCTAGCTCAGGATGGTACAAGATCGGTACTGGTACCATCTACACTCACAAAACATACGGTTTGTAATAACAACAAATAAACATGCATGCAATGCAACAACCAACTGTTATGACTACCGGCATGTACTGTTTCACTGAAGCACTAATGGTCTAGCGTGTCCTACAATCAGCGCGGCTCTGATACCAAACGTTGTGGCACCCCGGCTCAGAGCAACCGGTTTACCTTGCATTGCCAGCCCAGAGATCAAGTCTTCTGGCAATACACAACAACATGGTACAGAAACAACCGCTTTATTGATGCTAGAGGATTACATAAGTCTGACATTACATCGAGATACGAGGCCAAGCGGCACACACAGTGCTGCTGGACAGTATGTCATTATTTAATGAACATGGCGGGGCCTCGATTACATAAACTACGCGGCAGCGGAAGAACGACGAAGTGGAACTCCATAGCACAGGGACACCGACGTGGACACGGCCTAGACACGAGATGCGCTCCGATGCGAACCGACTTGCCTGAAAGCTGGCATAACACGCCAGGTCAGAACATTGAATGTACTTGCAAGCTCACAATATACATAAGCATGATGAAAGACAATATCATCATAATTAATCAGGTTAATTCAATGCAAAAAAAACTACAGATGCAATGCAAACCATACGTGCTCTGAGTCTCACGGACTCGCTTACCACACGGTTACCTCGTAACCAAAACGGTGACCGTACCGGGGTCACACCTAAAACCAATCACTCATGAACACCTCAAGAGTTCATGATTAACCACGAACCAATGCATCACAAAAATCACTTAGTTTGCAAGATTTATTATAAAAGTTGATCCATGGTGTGACTTACTCACGAGTTATGCCCATAACCGAGGACGCGGCTATCGATAGATTAAATACACTCTGCTGAGGTAGCGCACTTTACCCACACTACAGAACACCTGGCCTTGCATTCCCATTCGGGTGGACCAAAGCATTCCGATGAAACCCTCCCTTTGTCATGCACTCTCCCCGGCCACTCCGACCAACTCCCTCTCAGGGCTAGGTCTTGGGTGGCCCCGTGTCTACCAAAGACACCAACGGCCACCGTCGTGGCAAAACGGTCCCAAATGGGGACAAGGTACCACAAAGACAAAAACGAGCAAACAAGGTTATGTTTGCCTACCGGGCCAGGGTATGCATGCCCATAACCTTCCCTCGCAGGAGGCACCGGTGAGAGCCACAACAAAGGAACGAATCACGACCTTCCCACAATGTAAATGTGGTCGCACTGAATTAAAAACCCAATTCATGGAACCATGATGTGATCAATATCATATTCAAGTTGAACTTAATCAAGTTTAACTTTGATAAAAACTTTTTATCATCAACATGATATAATGCCAATAATCATGCAACTACTCGTCACGCAAAGCAAACAACTCATAGTCATGGATCAAACTTAGCAACATGATTATCTTGCAATACTTAAGATCAAAACTATCTGGTGATAACTCATTTTTATTATCAAGCAATATTTTTATTAGTTCCTTATTGAATTGAAAATATTACTTAGCAAAATCACTACCATATATTTCCATAGCAACATGTCTAGTGTAAAATCCAACTCTACTTAGCCAAACAAGTTCATGCATTCAACCAGTAACTAAAACAAGCATATCAAGCATAATAAAGCAACTAACAATTAGCCAAATTTATTTATAAAATTTTAAATGCAAATAAGAACTCATATTCAAGTAGAAAATCATAGATATTGAAATAACACCATCCAAATGCTGGTGTGGCTTGCCTTAGTGTAGAGGAGGATCATAACCCTCTTGGTTTGCTTCAAGACAAGCTTCTCCGTCTGAAAAGAATTTAAAACCACAAAAATAATTATCAAAAACCTCTCTGAATAGCACCAGAAATTCTATACAGAAAGGAAAAATCCACCCTTTGGTGTGCTCCTAGAGCTTTCTGAAACAAAGATAATGCAAAAAGAATCAAATCATTTGGACTTATGGTTTAGAAATGGTGGCTGCTCCAAGTTTAGTCAAATTTCTGAATAATATTTGAATTAAACAGAAAACCAGGGGGTTGACGTCAAAGGCGTAAATGGGAAAGGCGCCTCCCCTCGTACCGCTTCGAGCGCGAGTGGTGAGACTGACAGATGGGTCTCGCGCGTCGCGAGAGACAGAGGGAGCACGAGATCAGAGAGAGGCGGGGCTTTGCCGGAGTTCATGCCGGCGACGAGGGGGTTTGGGGCTAGGCTAGAGGGATAGTATCGAAGCGGGGCTCGTGGCGCACCTGCCTGTACCCGTAGCTTGGCGTGGGGTGGACGGAGCTGCTCGTGGTCGAGCTCGCAAGCTACGGTGGCGGACGGAATTCGCCGGAGTGGTTGAAGACGACGGCTAGAGGCGGCTCCGAGGGCTCAGTGGTGTCCTGGCAGCACCAACAGATCACCAATGCTCCGCACAAGCACCTGCTTGCGCTCGAGAGGCACCGGAGAGCGGCGGCTGGACTGCAAAGGTCGTCGGAGTCCTCTGCTCGGGGCGACGGCCAGAGGCCTGCCCGACCGAGCTGGGGTCGTTCTACGTGCTTGTGGAGGTGGTGTGGAGTGGTGCTTGGCTAGGATTCGAGGTGGGGTCGCTATATATAGCCGGAGCGAGGGGGGACATGTAGCCGCCAGAGCTCTCTGGACACACGGCGAACGGCGACGAGAAGCTCCATTGCGAGGGGGCAAACATTCAGTGTCAACGCAGGAGCTTGCCCACGCTCGCGGACAAGCAGAGGAGGCGGTGGAGAAAGCGGACAAGCGCATGCACGCACTGTGGCATTTTGGCCAGGATGTGCCCGTGCTTGCTGCGGCAGCTCCGGCGTCGGTGAGCGCCAGGGAGCGGTCAAGGGTGATGGGTCGACGCTGTAGGCGCTGGCGCCTTGGCGTCGTCGGCGCTTCGAACGAGCACGCTGCCAACAGAGAGGAAAGCGCCAGCCAGAGCGCGTCGAGACGTTGCCAGGCGTCGTGCCCTCGCGCGGTCACCAAGCTTGCATGGTCAAAACGACGCCTAGGGGCGGCCAAACCTTGTCTACGCGTTCGTCCGTGCAGTGTTTACTCTAGGAGTGGTGATAGCTCATGCTCAGGCCGACCAGATTTGACGTAACCAAGCTGGCAAGTTTCTGACCAGAAACTTGGTCGCCAAGTTAAGCCACCTTCTAGAAATCCATTAGGGCTGATCTCCTGGGGATTAGGGTTTCTAAGGAGGGTGTTTAAGCTCAAGAAAGATCAAGGCCAAAAGCTCAAGAAAAAATGCACTTGCTGTACAAAGTGCATTTATGGCCCAGAATTGAAATGATTTTCTATAGCAAAAATATTACAAAAAGTGATACAATATTTTTTTCATGGGAAGGTGTGCCAAGGTTCTAAGAATATTCACGAATTATTTCAGTTTTTTTAGCAAGAAAAATTGGGGTTTCTTTGGAGCACAAGTTTCTGAATTGAATTTTAGAAAGAAAAATGAATATTTTTGTTTTATGAAAAATATTCATTTGATTATTTTGGGGATTTATTAGAGGAATAAGGTAGATAGGTCACTTGGGTGAAAGTCAAGGATATGCCCAAGTGACAAGTCCATTTGAAATGATTCCAAAATCCAAATTAAGTCAGGGCAAAAACCACGGTAAAAACCAAGTCCGGAAGAAGAGAGAAGACATGTACGGAAAAAGAGAGAATGCAAAAATCCAGGCTGTCACACAAGAAATCAACACCCCTCCGGTCACGCACCCCGTCGCCTCTGTCGAACAGGCAGAGGATTGGCCGCAGCCTCCTAAGCTAAAAACAGTCTACACCCGAATCTTTAGCCCGTAGCCGGACACCGTCCTGGAAGGATGTCCGGACTCAAGTTACGAAGCGGGAGCTGGCGTCGAGCCGACCCAGCCGCACACCAACCCGGACCCTATGCAACCATGACCAGACACAATCCGATCTCCTACCGAGCATGGTCCGGGTCCATTGCAGATGGGAATCTCCAAATTTTTCCCACCCACCATCCATGCAGAATACTCCCCAGACACAGGCAATACGGGCGCATGGGACGTCATGTACGTCAAACAACAACCAAGCGAGACAGTCCATCATTGCCAGGCTAGATTTCTCCTTCTAAAAAATAAGATGACGACTTGTCGCGACAAGGAGGTGATTGAAGCTTTCCAATTCACTTGCAAAGGCGAGGGCCTTCTGAACGCCCTCGCCGAGTCCAAACCTTCACCGAACTATCAGACATGGTGCGCAACTGCGCCATGGAAAACGCGTGGAGGATGCAACAGATGAACATAGAGTCACCGCCCACCGCATAGTACAGAAAGGCTCGTATCAAACGAGCATACATACAGCGGTCGCTCGATCCCGAGCCCAATGGAAAGAAATCCAGATCCAGGTCGGTCCTGGACGAGTTACTAGATAAACCATGCCCAATAAATTCAGAATTGCTAGACGCAAACCCAACCCACAGACTTCGAGCCTGCTGGGTGGTAAGGCAAGTGGCCAAGCATGGCGAATCAATCCTGGGCCTCACACCACCGGATAAGCAGTCCACAGCATCACCGCAGGTCCATAGCGTCCTGACAGTCTATGAGAGGTTCTGTTCAAACAAGAAGAGAAAGAAGGCTCTTAGAGAGCTCAGCCAGATATACCAAGTGACGGCTGCACAATCATGGGCAGCCGTGCCCATCACCTTTGACGAGAAGGACGAACAAAGAGCCCGCTCCAACCACGCGCCCGCCGCACTGGTCCTCGACCCCATCATCGATGGTTTCAGGCTAACTAAAGTATCGATGGACAGAGCCAGCAACCTAAACCTCATTTACGAGGATACGCTTGACAAAATGCAGCTCGACAGGTCCCACATAGAGCAAAGTCAAACCACATTCCGCGGAATTATCCTCGGTAGGGAAGCACACTGTTTGGGACGTATAACCATGGAGTTTGTATTCGGCACACCCAACAACTACAGATCTGAACTCCTCCTGTTTCACATTGTGCCCTTCCGCATCGCATACCATGCCTTGCTAGGACGTGAGGCATTCTATGTTGGAAATATGCCCTAGAGGCAATAATAAAAGCATTATTATTATATTTCCTTGTTCATGATAATTGTCTTTTATTCATGCTATAATTGTATTATTCGGAAATCGTAATACACGTGTGAATACATAGACTACAATACGTCCCTAGTAAGCCTCTAGTTGACTAGCTCGTTGGTCAACAGATAGTCATGGTTTCGACTATGGACATCGATGTCATTGACAACGGGATCACGTCATTAGGAGAATGGCGTGATGGACAAGACAATCCTAAGCATAGCACAAGATCGTGTAGTTCGTTTTGCTAGAGCTTTTCCAATGTCAAGTATCTCTTCCTTAGACCATGAGATCGTGTAACTCCGGATACCGTAGGAGTGCTTTGGGTGTACCAAACGTCACAACGTAATCGGGTGACTATAAAGGTGCATTACAGGTATCTCCGAAAGTGTCTGTTGGGTTGACACGGATCGAGACTGGGATTTGTCACTCCGTATGACGGAGAGTTATCTCTGGGCCCACTCGGTAATGCATGATCATAATGAGATCAAAGTGACCAAGTGTTTGGTCACGGGATCATGCATTACGGTACGAGTAAAGTGACTTGCCGGTAACGAGACTGAACGAGGTATTGGGATACCGACGATCGAGTCTCGGGCATGTAACGTACCGATGACAAAGGGAATAGTATACGGGGTTGCTTGAATCCTCGACATCGTGGTTCATCCGATGACATCATCGAGGAGCATGTAGGAGCCAACATGGGTATCCAGATCCGCTGTTGGTTATTGACCGAGAGCCGTCTCGGTCATGTCTGCGTGTCTCCCGAACCCGTAGGGTCTACACATAAGGTTCGGTGGCGCTAGGGTTATTAGGAAGACTTGTATGTGATTACGAATGTTGTTGAGTCCGGATGAGATCCGGACATCACGAGGAGTTCGGAAGGGTTTGGAGGTAAAGATTTATATATGGGATGTTGTCAAGCGGACACCGGAAAGTTTCGGGGCATATCGGTATTGTACCGGGCCACCGGAAGGGTTCGGGGTCCACCAGAGGGTCCACCTCCCGGGGCCACATGGGCTGCGTGGGGCAGGAGCCAGCCTGGTGGGCTGGGCGCCCCCTGGGCCCATGCGCCTAGGGTTGGGGAACCCTAGGGGCGCCTTGCTTGGGGGCAAGCCCCCCTCCCTGGCCGCCGCCCCCTCTAGATGCCATCTAGAGGGCCGCCCCTCTCCCATCCCCTATAAATAGAGGGGCGGGGAGGCTGCAACACACTTGAAGGCGCAGCCCTCCCTCCCAACACCTCTCCTCCTCCGCGTGTGCTTGGCGAAGCCTCTTTGGAGAATGTCACTCCACCATCATCACACCGTCGTCTGCTGCTGGAGCCATCTTCCTCAACCTCTCCTTCCCCTTGCTGGATCAAGAAGGAGGAGATGTCGTCCGTCTGCGTCGTGTGTTGAGCGCGAGGTGCTGTCCGTTCAGCACTTGGTCATCGTGATCCGAATCACGGCGAGTACGACTCCATCATCACCATCCCTTGAGCGCTTCCACTTTCGATCTACAAGTGGTATGTAGATGCAAACTCACTCCCTTGACTCGTTGTTTAGATGAACTCATAGATGGATCTTGGTGAAACTGTAGGAAAAAATTTAATTTTCTGCAACGTTCCCCAACAGTGGCATCATGAGCTAGGTCTATGCATAGTTCTCTATTGCACGAGTAGAACACAATTTTGTTGTGGGCGTAGATCTTGTCAACTTGCTTGCCACTACTAGTCTTATCTTGCTTCAGCGGTATTGTGGGATGAAGCGGCCTGGACCAGCCTTACACGTACGCTTACGTGAGACCGGTTCCACCGACTAACATGCACTAGTTGCATAAGGTGGCTGGCGGGTGTTTGTCTCTCCCACTTTAGTTGGAGCGGATTCGATGAAAAGGGTCCTTATGAAGGGTAAATAGAAGTTGACAAAATCACGTTGTGGTTATTCGTAGGTAAGAAAACGTTCTTGCTAGAACCCAATTGCAGCCACGTAAAAGATGCAACAACAATTAGAGGACGTCTAACTTGTTTTTGCAGCAATTGTCATGTGATGTGATATGGCCAAGTTGTGATGAATGATGAATGACATATTGTGATGTATGAGATCATGTTCTTGTAATAGGAATCACGACTTGCATGTCGATGAGTATGACAACGGCAGGAGCCATAGGAGTTGTCTTTATTTTTGTATGACCTGCGTGTCATTGAAGAACGCCATGTAAATTACTTTACTTTATTGCTAAACACGTTAGCCATAGAAGTAGAAGTAGTCGTTGGCGTGACAACTTCATGAAGACACGATGATGGAGATCATGATGATGGAGATCATGGTGTCATGCCGGTGACAAGATGATCATGGAGCCCCGAAGATGGAGATCAATGGAGTTTTATGATATTGGCTATCATGTCACTATTATATAATTGCATGTGATGTTTATTATGTTGATGCATCTTGTTTACTTAGAACGACGGTAGTAAATAAGATGATCCCTTACATAAAAAAATTCAAGAAGTGTTCTCCCCTAACTGTGCACCGTTGCTAAAGTTTGTCGTTTCGAAGCACCACGTGATGATCGGGTGTGATAGATCCTTACGTTCACATACAACGGGTGTAAGACAGTTTTATACACGCAAAACACTTAGGGTTAACTTGACGAGCCTAGCATGTACAGACATGGCCTCGGAACACGGAGACCGAAAGGTCGAACACGAGTCGTATGGAAGATACGATCAACATGAGAATGTTCACTGACGATGACTAGTCCGTCTCACGTGATGATCGGACACGGCCTAGTCGACTCGGATCGTGTAACACTTAGATGACTAGAGGGATGTCTAATCTGAGTGGGAGTTCATTAAAATAATTTGATTAGATGAACTTAATTATCATGATCTTAGTCTAAAACTTTTGAATACAATGTCTTGTAGATCAAATGGCCAACGCTCATGTCAACATGAACTTCAACGCGTTCCTAGAGAAAACCATGCTGAAAGATGATGGCAGCAACTATACGGACTGGGTCCGGAACCTTAGGATCATTCTCATAGCTGCCAAGAAAGCATATGTCCTTGAAGCACCGTTAGGTGACCCACCTGCTCTCCCAAAGACCAAAGACATTTAAACGTTTGGCGGAACGCGTCGATGATTACTCCCTCGTTCAGGCGGCATGCTTTACAACTTAGAACCGGGCTCCAAAAGCGTTTTGAGCAACACGGAGCATATGAGATGTTCGAGGAGCTGAAACTAGTTTTCCAAGCTCATGCCCGGGTCTAGAGATATGAAGTCTCCGACAAGTTCTATAGTTGTAAGATGGAGGAAAAAAGTTCTGTCAGTGAGCATATACTCAAAATGTCTGGGTTGCACAGCCACCTGTCCCAGCTGGACATTAACCTCCCGGATGAGGCGGTCATTGACAGAATCCTTCAGTCGCTCCCACCAAGCTACAAGAGCTTTGTGATGAACTACAATATGCAGGGGATGGTGAAGACCATTCCTGAAGTATTTTCTATGCTGAAGTCAGCAGAGGTTGAAATCAAGAAAGAACATCAAGTGTTGATGGTCAATAAGACCACTAAATTCAAGAAGGGCAAGGGTAAGAAGAACTTCAAGAAGGACGGCAAAGATGTTGCCGCGCCCGGTAAGCAAGTTGCCGGGAAGAAGTCAAAGAATGGACCCAAGCCTGAGACTGAGTGCTTTTATTGCAAGGGGAAGGGTCGGTGGAAGCGGAACTGCCCCAAATACTTAGCGGATAAGAAGGCCGACAACACCAAAGGTATATTTGATATACATGTAATTGATGTGTACCTTACCAGTACTCATAGTAACTCCTGGGTATTTGATACCGGTGCCGTTGCTCATATTTGTAACTCACAGCAGGAGCTGCGGAATAAGCGGAGACTGGCGAAGGACGAGGTGACGATGCGCGTCGGGAATGGTTCCAGAGTCGATGTGATCGCCGTCGGCACGCTACCTCTACATTTACCTACGGGATTAGTTTTGAACCTTAATAATTGTTATTTGGTGCCAAGTTTGAGCATGAACATTGTATCTGGATCTCGTTTGATACGAGATGGCTACTCATTTAAATCCGAGAATAATGGTTATTCTATTTATATGAGAGATATGTTTTATGGTCATGCTCCGATGGTCAATGGTTTATTCTTAATGAATCTCGAACGTAATGTTACACATATTCATAGCGTGAATACCAAATGATGTAAAGTTGATAACGATAGTCCCACATACTTGTGGCACTGCCGCCTTGGTCATATTGGTGTCAAGCGCATGAAGAAGTTCCATGCTGATGGACTTTTAGAGTCTCTCGATTATGAATCATTTGACACATGCGAACCATGCCTTATGGGCAAAATGACCAAGACCCCGTTCTCCGGAACAATGGAGCGAGCAACCAACCTATTGGAAATCATACATACAGATGTGTGCGGTCCAATGAGTGTTGAGGCTCGCGGAGGATATCGTTATGTTCTCACTCTCACAGATGACTTGAGTAGATATGGGTATGTCTACTTGATGAAACACAAGTCTGAGACCTTTGAAAAGTTCAAGGAATTTCAGAATGAAGTAGACAATCAACGTGACCGAAAGATAAAATTCTTACGATCGGATCGTGGAGGAGAATATTTAAGTCACGAATTTGGTACACACTTAAGAAAATGTGGAATCGTTTCACAACTCACGCCGCCTGGAACACCTCAACGTAACGGTGTGTCCGAACGTCGTAATCGCACTCTATTGGATATGGTGCGATCCATGATGTCTCTTACCGATTTATCGCTATCATTTTGGGGATACGCTCTAGAGACAGCTACATTCACTTTAAATAGGGCACCGTCTAAATCCGTTGAGACGACACCGTATGAATTATGGTTTGGGAAGAAACCTAAGCTGTCGTTTCTAAAAGTTTGGGGATGCGAAGCTTATGTCAAGAAACTTCAACCTGAAAAGCTCGAACCCAACTCGGAAAAATGCGTCTTCATAGGATACCCTAAAGAAACCATTGGGTATACCTTCTACTTAAGAACCGAGGGAAAGATCTTTGTTGCCAAGAACGGATCCTTTCTGGAAAAAGAGTTTCTCTCGAAAGAAGTAAGTGGGAGGAAAGTAGAACTCGATGAAGTACTACCTCTTGAACAGGAAAGTAGTGCAGCTCAGGAAAATGTTCCTGTGATGCCTACACCAACTGAAGAGGAAAATAATGATGATGATCAAGGTACTTTGGATCAAGTTGCTACTGAACCTCGTAGGTCCACAAGGACACGTTCCACACCAGAGTGGTACGGCAACCCTGTCCTGGAAATCATGTTGTTAGACAACGGTGAACCTTCGAACTATGAAGAAGCGATGGCGGGCCCAGATTCCAACAAATGGCTAGAAGCCATGAAATCCGAGATAGGATCCATGTATGAAAACAAAGTATGGACTTGGACTGACTTGCCCGATGATCGGCGAGCGATAGAAAACAAATGGATCTTTAAGAAGAAGACAGACTCGGATGGTAATGTCACCATCTATAAAGCTCGACTTGTCGCTAAGGGTTATCGGCAAGTTCAAGGGATTGACTATGATGAGACTTTCTCTCCCGTAGCGAAGCTTAAGTCCGTCCGAATCATGATAGCAATTGCCGCATACTATGATTATGAGATATGGCAGATGGACGTCAAAACAGCGTTCCTTAACGGTTATCTTAAGGAAGAGTTGTATATGATGCAGCCGGAAGGTTTTGTCGATGCTAAGAATGCTAACAAAGTATGCAAGCTCCAGCGATCGATTTATGGGCTGGTGCAAGCATCTCGGAGTTAGAACATTCGCTTTGATGAGATGATCAAAGCGTTTGGGTTTATGCACTTATGGAGAAGCCTCCGTTTACAAGAAAGTGAGTGGGAGCTCAGAGCATTTCTCATATTATATGTAGATGACATACTTTTGATGGGAAATGATATAGAATTCTTGGACAGCATTAAGGCCTACTTGAATAAGTGTTTTCAATGAAGGACCTTGGAGAAGCTGCTTATATATTAGGCATCAAGATCTATAGAGATAGATCGAGACTCCTCATAGGTCTTTCACAAAGCACATACCTTGATAATATTTTGAAGAAGTTCAAAATGGATCAGTCCAAGAAGGGGTTCTTGCCTGTATTGCAAGGTGTGAGATTGAGCTCGGCTCAATGCCCGACCACGACAAAAGATAAAGAAGAGATGAGTGTCATCCCCTATGCTTCAGCCATAGGATCTATTATGTATGCCATGCTGTGTACCAGACCTGATGTAAACCTTGCCGTAAGTTTGGTAGGAAGGTACCAAAGTAATCCCGCAAGGAACACCGGACAGCGGTCAAGAATATCCTAAAGTACCGAAAAGGACAATGGACATGTTTCGTTTATGGAGGTGACGAAGAGCTCGTCAGAAGGGTTACGTCGGCGCTAAGCTTCGACACAGATCTGATGACTCTAAGTCACAAACCGGATACGTGTATATGTTGAATGGTGGAGCGATGGCTGGTGCAGCTGCAAGCGAAGCGTCGTGGCGGGATCTACATGTGAAGCGGAGTACATGGCAGCCTCGAAGGCAGCGCATGAAGCAATTTGGGTGAAGGAGTTCATCACCGACCTAGGAGTCATACCCAATGCGTCGGGGCCGATCAAACTCTTTTGTGACAACACTGGAGCTATTGCACTTGCCAAGGAGCCCAGGTTTCACAAGAAGACCAGGCACATCAAGCGTCGCTTCAACTCCATGCGTGAAAACGTTCAAGATGGAGACATAGAAATTTGCAAAGTGCATATGGATCTGAATGTCGCAGATCCGTTGACTAAACCTCTTCCGCGGGCAAAACATGATCAACACCAGAACTCTATGGGTGTTCGATTCATCACAATGTAACTAGATTATTGACTCTAGTGCAAGTGGGAGACTGTTGGAAATATGCCCTAGAAGCAATAATAAAAGCATTATTATTATATTTCCTTGTTCATGATAATTGTCTTTTATTCATGCTATAATTGTATTATCCGGAAATCGTAATACACGTGTGAATACATAGACTACAATACGTCCCTAGTAAGCCTCTAGTTGACTATCTCGTTGGTCAACAGATAGTCATGGTTTCCTGACTATGGACATCAGATGTCATTGACAACGGGATCACGTCATTAGGAGAATGACGTGATGGACAAGACAATCCTAAGCATAGCACAAGATCGTGTAGTTCGTTTTGCTAGAGCTTTTCCAATGTCAAGTATCTCTTCCTTAGACCATGAGATCGTGTAACTCCGGATACCGTAGGAGTGCTTTGGGTGTACCAAACGTCACAACATAACTGGGTGACTATAAAGGTGCATTACGGGTATCTCCGAAAGTGTCTGCATTGGGTTGACACGGATCGAGACTGGATTTGTCACTCCGCATGACGGAGAGGTATCTCTGGGCCCACTCGATAATGCATCATCATAATGAGCTCAAAGTGACCAAGTGTTTGGTCACGGATCATGCATTACGATCTGAGTAAAGTGACTTTCGATGAACGAGACTGAACGAGGTATTGGGATACCGACGATCGAGTCTCGGGCATGTAACGCATCCGATGACAAAGGGAATAGTATACGGGTTGCTTGAATCCTCGACATCGTGGTTCATCCGATGACATCATCGAGGAGCATGTGGGAGCCAACATGGGTATCCAGATCCGCTGTTGGTTATTGACCGAGAGCCGTCTCGGTCATGTTCTGCGTGTCTCCAACCCGTAGGGTCTACACACTTAAGGTTCGGTGGCGCTAGGGTTATTAGGAAGACTTGTATGTGATTACGAATGTTGTTCGAGTCCCGGATGAGATCCCGACGTCACGAGGAGTTCCTAAGGGTCCGGAGGTAAAGATTTATATATGGGAAGTTGTCAAACGGACACCGAAAAGTTTCGGGGCATATCGGTATTGTACCGGGGCCACCGGAAGGGTTCCGGGGGTCCACCGGGAGGGGCCACCCCTCCCGGGGGGCCACATGGGCTGCTTGGGGGCAGGAGCCAGCCCCTGGTGGGCTGGGCGCCCCCCCCTTGGGCCCATGCACCTAGGGTTGGGGGGAGGGGAACCCTAGAGGGGGTGCCCCCTTGCTTGGGGGGCAAGCCCCCCTCCCCTTGGCCGCCGCCCCCCCTCTAGATGCCATCTAGATTGGCCGGCCCCCTTCTCCCTTCCCCCTATAAATATAGGGGCGAGGGGAGGGCTGCAACACACTTGAAGGCGCAGCCCCTGCCCTCCCCAACACCTCTCCTCCTCCGCGTGTGCTTGGCGAAGCCCTGCCGGAGAACTGTCACTCCACCATCATCACGCCGTCGTGCTGCTGTTTGAGCCATCTTCCTCAACCTCTCCTTCCCCCTTGCTGGATCAAGAAGGAGGAGACGTCGTCCGTACCGTACGTGTGTTGAACGCGGAGGTGCTGTCCGTTCAGCACTTGGTCATCGGTGATCCGAATCACGGCGAGTACGACTCCATCATCACCATCCCCTTGAACGCTTCCGTACTCGATCTACAAGTGGTATGTAGATGCAAACTCACTCCGTTGACTCGTTGCTTAGATGAACTCATAGATGGATCTTTGTGAAACCGTAGAATTTTTTTTAATTTTCTGCAACGTTCCCCAACATTCTAAAGATTTCAGGCTATATCACATTACGGGTACATGAAACTCAAAATTCCAGGGCCCAATGGTGTGACCTCGCTCGAAAGCGACCCAAGCAAAGCCCTACGAGTGGAAAACTAAATGGCCTCCCTCTCCCTCGAGGGACTATCCGAGGCCCTCAAGGCCGAAGAGTTAACAACACTCTGCACTATAGTCGACAAAGATGATGTGGTCCTCAGTAAAAGGAAAAAATCCACGTAATTCAAGCCAGCGGATGACATAGTCAAATTTCAAGTGCATCCAATATACCCCAACAAAACAGCATCCAAAGGAGCACAGCTGGACCCCGCAGTCGACGAAGCATTAAGAACATTCTTACGTAAAAACTAGGAGATATTCGCCTGGCACCCATTAGATATGCAAGGAATCCCACGAGGGCTGGCAGAGCACAACCTAAACATCCTAAAGGGCTTCAAGCCCGTGAAACAGACTCTACGCCAGTTTTCTGAACCCAAACGACAAGCCATGAGCGAGGAAATTGCAAAGCTACTAGAGGCCGGATTCATTTGTGAGGTCAAACATCACGAGTGGTTAACAAATCTGGTCATGGTGCCCAAGAAGGACAAGTCCTGGCGGCTCTGCGTCGACTTCAAGGACCTCAAGCCTGCCCCAAGGACCCTTTCCCTCTGCCAAGAATAGACCGGATCATCGACACCACCGCCGGACACGACTCGCTATGCTTCCTCGACGCATACTCTGGATATCATCAGATTAAAATGAATGAATCCGACCAAGCGGCAACCGCATTCATCACTCCTTACGGGCCATTCTGCTTACACACCATGCCACTCGGGCTAAAAAATGCAGGAGCCACATACCAGCGCATGATTCAAACATGCCTTCAAAAACAACTCGGTAAGACGGTCGAGGCATACGTGGACGATGTGGTTGTAAAAACTAAAAACATCAACCAACTCGTAGACGACCTCCGCCAAACCTTCGATAACCTACAAGCATATGATATACGACACAACCTGTTCAAATGCGTCTTTGGGGTCCCTACCAGAAAATTTCTCGGATTCATCATTTCCCATAGAGGAATCGAGGCCAATCCGGCCAAAATTGGAGATTTGTCCCAGCTCGCAACACCAACAGAGCTCAAACACGTCCAGAAGCTGGCAGGATGTGTGGCCGCTTTGAGCCGCTTCATATCTCGCCTCGGAGAAAGGCGTTGCCACTCTACAGACTGCTCAAAAAGACCAAGAACTTCAAATGGATAGACGAAGAAACCGCGGCGCTGGAGGAGATTAAAACACTTCTCGCTAGTAACCCTCTCCTGGCCGCACCAGGAATCGGCAAGCCCATGCTGCTATACATCTCAGCCACCAATCAAGTGATCAGTGCGGTGCTCGTCGTAGAACGGGAATCTGAAGACCACAAATTTCAAGTCCAAAAGCCGGTCTACTATGTATCCTAAGTGCTCACGCCATGCAAGTCATGGTACCCACACTACCAAAAGATAGCTTATACCGTTTTCATGGCATTTGGAAAGCTTCGACACTACTTCCAAGAATGTTCGATCACAGTGGCATCAGAAGATCCCTTGAATGATATAATCAGTAACAGGTACGCCATAGGGCGCATCGCCAAATGGGATATTGAGCTCCTCCCTTTCCAGATAACATACAAACCACGCCGAGCTATTAAATCTCAGGTGCTGGCCAATTTCATAGCCGAATGGACCGAGGCCGAACTGCTCGCCTACCTCTTACGACAAGAGCTCCCTGTACTTCGATGGCTCAAAAATGTTGGCCGGACTGGGGGCTGGAGTGGTTCTCATGTCCCCCACAGGTGACATGGTTCATTACGTTTTGCAAATCATGTACACGGACTCCAACGACGCAGCCAAATACGAATCACTGCTACACGGTCTTCGGATGGCCACATGGGAGTACAACACCTCGAAGTACGGGGATATTCAAATCTAGCAATCTCCCATGTGAATGGAGAATTCGACGCCAAAGACCCAAAGATGGCGGCATATAGGAACGCCGTCCTCCGGATAGCAGCCCGGTTGGAGGGCCTAGAATTCCACCATGTCGCTAGAGACAGCAATCAAGCCGCGGACGTCCTCGCCCGCATGGGCGCCAAGCGCGACCCAATACCCAAAATACATTCCACGAGCGGCTCTTCAAGCCCTCCGTCTATGGCACGATGCGGACAACGGTGTACCAGTCAATGAGCCGGCACAAACCTTCACTTCGGAAGATGAACCTGATGATAATGTCATCGGCGGTTCCGCACTCGAGGACACCCCTTCGGCCCATGAAATCATGGTTGTAATTGCTCCTTAGACCGAACCCCTGCTCGCCTACGTCTTACGGCAAGAGCTCCCTGATGACCAGATGGAGGTACGACGCATAGTCCGGCACTCTAAAGCACATAATATCCACGAGTGATAACCCACAAGTGTAGGTGATCGCTTGTAGCCTTTTTCGATAAGTAAGAGTGTCGAACCCAACGAGGAGCTAAAGGTAGAACAAATATTCCCTCAAGTTCTATCGACCACCTATACAACTCTACGCACACTTAGTGTTTCCTTTACCTAGAACAAGTATTTAACTAGGAGTACTTTGCGAGAATAAAACTACGAATGAAATGCAAGGTAATAAAAGTGGATAGCTTTTGTCAACAAGAAAGTCATTTTGTCCCTAGGTAATCGATAACAAGTACCGGTAATCATTCTTGCAATTTTATATGAGGGAGAGGCATGAGCTAACATACTTTCTCTACTTGGATCATATGCACTAATGATTAGACCCCTAGCAAGCATCCGCAACTTCTAAAGATCATTAAGGTCGTGAAACCCAACCATAGCATTAAGTATCAAGTCCTCTTTATCCCATACGCAACAAACCACCTACTCGGGTTTAAGCTTCTTTGACTCTCGCAACCCACCATAAGCGAATCATGAACGTATTTCAACGCCCTACAGCGGGGACCCCTCACGTTTGCGCGAGAATGGAGGGCACCGTGTCGGCGTTCTGGGAACGGGGGTCCCCAGACTTGCCTGCCTGCGGCCTGCGGCGTGGCTCCAAGGGGGGCCCATCACGACCCATCTTCATCAACACAAGCTCAAGACCCTCGCGAGGGGCCAAGCCTCGCGGGGCGGACGACAGGGAGCTTCCTCAGGCTCGGCCTCATCAGGCTGGCTCGCGAGGAGGCGGAGAGATCAAGGCGGGGTACCTCACGAGGTGCCCATGACGCAGGCCATGACGACCAAGGGCGCCAAGCGGGCGCCAGCCCGCGCAGTGTCCTCCTTTCCTCTCTGGTGCAAAGGGAGCAAGCGCAGGCGAGAGCATCAAGCAAAGGCGTCCATTTCGGTGCAACAAGACCAAGACCAGCCCAACGGCAGGAAGGAAGTCATTGTGGAGCCCAAACCAGCGTCACCACCAGAGCCTTTGACAGGCGAGGACCAACTTTAGTCAGGATAAGTGTACCAGATGTTCCCCTTCAAAATGGCCAATTGTTGGCGCCCTTCCCGCTCAATATTTTGGGAAGAGGCACAGGGCCTTCTCCTATAAATAGGACTAGCCACGCACAGAGCTAGGGGCATCTTGAATCGAGAGAGAGAGTGAGCTAGAGGTCAAGCAATCTAGAGAGAGAGAGAGAGAGAGAGAGAGAGAGAGAGAGAGCGGTTGAACTCCTCCCAGCAGTTCATCGCCCCGGCCAAGAACAGACCCTCGCGAGGCTGTTCTTCCTTGTATTGTTCATCATCATCAGCCCAAGAGGCAATCCACCACACCACAAACTAGAGTAGGGTATTACACCACAATGGTGGCCCGAACTAGTATAAACCTTGTGTCTCTTGTGTTGTTCCTTTCGTAGTTTAGATCCTAGCGAGGCGGCGGGGTGCAGATAGGTAGAGGGTGAGTTCTCCGCGCGCACCCCAATGTTCGAACCTCAAGGGTCTGCCGGAACCCGAAATCCGACATTTGGCGCGCCAGGTAGGGGTGCGCCGGAATTCGTCTTCCGCCGCCCTGTTCTCCGTCGACCACCGCATCCATGTCTGACGCTCGCCGGGCCCGTGCCGAGCGCCGAGCCGCTCTCGCTTCCCGTGTCATCCAGACGGCTCCCGTCGGCGGGCACCCTCGTCGTTCCCTGTTGCCTGCCGTCAACGCCGCCACCGGCCCGGCGGGGAACGAGTAGCAAGCATCATCCCAGCATCCCTCCGTGAGGCAAGACGGCCGCACTGCTACCCCCTCACTCGCCCCGGCTGGTTCTTCGTCTCGCGCATTCCGCGCACCCATGGAGGCTCGATCTGCGCTCATCACGGCAAACGAGCTCCTGCGCTACCGTCCAGTCGACGACGTCTACGAAGAGTGGCTCGACTGCGTCGCCGAGCTCCTCCGCGCCGGAGGGGGCTCCCCCGCGCCATCTGTCCCGCTGCACCGCACCCCGCCCTGCGCGGGCGACGAAGCTTCGGGGGCGCCTCAGCCGCCTCCCCCTCAAGAAGGCGCCCTGGCCCCAAGGCGCGTGGTCCCTGGGCGGAACCCGCTCCGTCCGGCGCCAGCGCGGCAAGAGCAGAGCTGCCAGGAAGTCCCTCGCCCGCAAGAAGTTGCCCGAGTGCTCCCTGCTCCAGCTCGTCATGACCACGCTCATGCTCCAGCACGTCAAGACCCCGCGGTGCTCCTATCTGCAGCGCATGGGGACCCGCAAGACCAAGCTCTTCGTCACCCAAGGCCTCCCGTGGCCACAGCAGGCTGCCGTGCCTTCACCATCGAGCTGCGCAGCGTCGCGTGGCCCGGCAAGTTCAAGCCAGACCTGCATCCTCGCAACAACGGTACGGCTGACCTCGCAGAGTTCCTCCAGCTCTACGAGCTGGGCATCGAAGCCGCCAACGGAGACGAGAAGGTCATGGCGAACTGGTTTCCCATGGCGCTCAAGGACGGGCCTCGCACTGCTCTGAACCTGGCTCGTGCACGATCTCCTCTGGGGCGAGATGTGCACCCGCTTCATCGCCAACTTCAAGGTACTCGTGACTGCCACCGCCGTGAGCAACATGCGCCGCATCAAGCAGCAACCAGGGGAGACCCTGCAGAAATACATCCAGCGCTTCAGCAACGCACACCTCAAGATTCCAAAGGTGACCGAGGAGGCCATCATCTCCGCCTTCTCCGACGGTGTGCGCGACGTCAAGATGAAGGAGGAGCTGGCGATGCATGAAGACTTGTGCACTTCCTTAGAGCTGTTCAACTTGGCGACCAAGTGCGCCAGGGCCGAGGAAGGGCGTCTCTTCCTCCTCGAGCTGCCTGCCAAGGACCCAGAAGAGAAGAAACCCAAGGCCAAGGATGTGAAGCGCAAGGGGGCTGCCGTGCTCGCGGCAGAACCGGACACCAAGCGGGGCAGAGATCAGCCCGAGTCTTCCAAGGGCAGCCGGTACTGCGTGTACCACGACCTCCACACCCACAACACCAACGAATGTCAAGAGCTCAGAGCCGTGCGAGAAGGGAGGATCGGCCGACGTCCTGACCGCAGCGACCGGGGCTACGGCCGAGGAGGAGGAAGGAACGCAGGACGCTGGGAAGACCGCGGGCCTCACCAAGGGTGGCGCGACTAACCTCGCGAGGATCGCTGGCGGGACCCGCCTCGCGAGGGAGGCTGGAGGGATCAGCCTTGCGAGGATCGCCCGCAAGGCAACGCAGGCCTCCCTCCTCTGCCGCCGCAGCCAAGGAGAAATGAAGACCATCATCGGGGCCGAGGGGCTGGGGCTTCAGAGCATGCCGATCGCTTGCATCCTGGGCAGAGCTCAAGCCCCAGCCTCTCAACGCATCTTCAAGAAGTTTGCCCGCGAAGTGAATGCAGTCCTCCCCAAGCTCGAAGCCACACGCCCCCTCAGGTGGTTGGCATGCGCCATCACGTTCAGCTCAGCGGATCAGCTCAAGTGTGCGGCCACAGCCGGAGTCCTCCCGATGCTTTGCTCCCCAATCATCAGCAACGTGCTAGTCACCAAGACCCTCATCGATGGCGGGGCAGGGCTCAACGTCCTGTCTGTGGAAACGTTCAACAATCTCCAAGTGCCTTACAATTAGCTTCAGCCGACCAAGCCTTTCTCTGGGGTCACCGACGGCTCCACGGTCCCGATTGGACAGGTTTGCCTCCCTCTCACTTCGGCGCGCGCGACAACTACCGCACTGAGCTCATCGACTTCCACGTCGCCCACATTCGCCTGCCATACAACGCCATCCTCGGGTACCCAGCGCTGGCCAAGTTCATGGCCGTAACCCACCATGACTACAACGTCCTCAAGATGCCTGGAAGTGGTGGATTCATCACGGTGCCCTGCGAAGAGAAAGACGCGGTGTGCTCCCCGGAGCGAGCCTTTCAGGCCGCATCACTGGAAGACCCGGATCGCGGAAGCAGGAGGCTTCCCGAGACCGCCCCAAGAAGAAGAAGACATCGTCCGGCCCGGCCCCTCAGGAGGCAGGCCCCTCAGGGTCCGCGCCTGCTCAGGGGGAACCTCCTTCTATCGCATAGGAAAGCACGCATGGCGCCTCCTCGAGCAGGCTCTGGGCTCCCCACGGAGGGCCACCGACCTTGCTAAGGTCACGAGGAAGGTGCTTGGGCACCACTTGGAGGCGTGTTTCGAAGCACGTTTCCCTCAAGAAGGAGCAAGGCAAGGAGGGCCGAACCTTTAGGAGTTCGTCAGCAAGATCATTCAGGAGCTGCAGGAGTCAAGAGTCATGAGTGGCAGCCGCCGCTTACTGCCGTAGCTCCCCATCCAGCGAGGATGGTGGGCTGCGCGTCTGCAGACGACATTCCAGGCTCAACCGAGCCGCCTCTCGAGCGCCTCGCCCTCTCGCATGGGGCGCCAAAGGTCCACCCCACAGCTATGTTCGCATGCCTTACGGCTTGCCGAACGCGGCTGCCACGCCCAAGACACTCATGAGGAGCATCCTGAGGCTCAAGAGGCCAGGCGCTTACGCAGCCCCGGCAGAGATGGAGATGGTCCACGAGGAGCCACCAGCGCCTCCCGAGCCTCCCGAGGCCCCCGAGCCAGGGGCTCGTGAGGATCGGCTCCGCAGCCCACCGAGTCTGCTGCACCAACACCCTTTCGCCTTCAACACTATCGGTGACATCTTTCAAGTTTCATTTCAGTGGGAGCGCCCCCAGGCTGCATTATTCCCGTGCCGCGTGGGTCCGCCCTGCGCGCGTGTATCCTTTTACTTCATGTTCCTAGCTTATCTTGTTGGGGCGCCTTTGGGCTGCATCATCCCAGTGTCGCCGGGTCCGACCCGGCGATGTTCGTCTTCTTTGCGCTTATCTAAATGGACTTGCCCTTCGTGATTAACATGCTTGACCTAGTTGCCCGCTCAACTGACACCAACTGATGGAGCTGCTGCCTAACGGCACGACGCTTGCGCATGGGTCCGTCCCTGCAACGCTGACAAACCTGAATGGCTGAGCTCTGGCCGCGGCAGCCCCGCATAGCGCCACCTCGTCAAGCCTTCAGTGCCTCGTCACCCCTCCGGGGCAACTAACGCTGACTTTCGGTTGTCACGGCGAACTTTCGTTCTCTCTATGATGAGCCTGCAGGATCTCTTCAAGGAGCAGCGTCAGGCGAGGCCCCCATGATGTCTCCTTCACTCTCACCCGCGCGAACCGCTTGCACGTTAAAGGGGGGGGTGCCTGAGCATCGCGACTCAGGGCTCCTACTGGCTCTCCAGCCCTCACCCTCTGGCCTTGACCACGGCATCGCGACCTGGCATACCAGCGACGACTGAGACTCGCTCGAGGGCCGGGACCCGAGGACGAGAGCGAAAGGGAGCAAAGGCGAGAGGGAGGACACGCGAGGACCTCGCCAGCGACCCTGCTCCGCCGATGCACGGACCCGCAACACACCAGAAGCGGCTCCTGATTCTCGAGAAAAGTCACCCCCCGGAAGCACTAACTAACACGGCACCGTCCCCTCACCCAACGCAATCCCGTGTTAGCAACGTCGCTCTCCTTTCTCACCGAATGATGGCTGCTTGAGCGCTAAGGGGGACTTCTTGAGCATCGCGACTCAGGGGCTCTTACCGGACCTCGGGCCGCTCACCTCCTGGCCTTGACCACGGCATCGCGACCTGGCATACCAGCGACGCTGAAGCCTGCCTTGGGACTGGGACCGGTCGGCGCAGAGCGTCGAGCCCTCGCAAGGTTCGAAAGGGAGAACTCAGCTAAGGCGGAATGAGCAACTCGCACTGCTTCACGATAAGGATCATATTAACAAACAGGACCACAGGCACCTTACAAGCCCCCACGGGGCGCGCTTTTGATTCCTCGCAGGGAGCAGATCCTAAAGAACGCTAACTACACGCGCCCCTGCAAAAGACGCCATCATCAACAGTGGGCCGTCGGGCACCGGCGCCAACCCCATCCAGATCAGAGGCGGCGATGGCCTGCCGAGCCCGCCTTGCTCCGAGAGCGGCGCAGCCTCGGGGGCTCGTAGATGTCGTCACTCGTCTCCGGAGTCGTGAAGAGCTCGGCGGAGTCGCTGGATCCTCCGATGCCTCCACCGTGTGAGGAGCTGCCGAGGGAGCGGTCGCTGAGCCTAGCCCTCGCCGCGGCAGGGCCTCGATCACCTCTCCCGGGGCAGCACTCCAGCCGGCGCCCTTCCGCATCGAAGACCTTGAAGAGCATGACCGAAGCGCCGTCGTACTCCAGGTGGATCGCGAGGGCGCCCCTTGTCCTGCAGACCTGGGGGATCTCGCCCCAGCCTCGAGTCATGAAGACCTCGCCCGGGGCAACGACCGCAACCTCTGCCCCGGTCGCAAGGGTGCTGCAGCCGGCGAACTGCAGCCAGAGCTCCAGGGATCCTCCCCGCGGAATCGCAGAGGCAAAGAAGGGAGGAAGGCGAATCCAAGACTGAGGAGACATGGCGGCGTGGAGCACGAACTCTCGGGAGGAGCCCTCGGCGTGGACACTTGGGGGAACAACACACACCTTCGTGACCTGCCGGCACCGACGGCGGCGTCGCCCGTGGCGTTCGGCATCAACTCCTTCATAGCCCTCGATGTGGGCGTACAAGGGAAGCAGGAACCCTGGTGGTGGCCGCTCGCACCAGGGCCTCGACACCACCTGGTGGACACCCTCATTCCGATGGCAGAGGGCTAGCCGTTTCTTCGGCGGAAGCGGGTCAGGACCCTCTCGGGGAGCCTTTCCCTTCTCTGCCGTGGAGAACCGGCGGATCGGAGCCATTGCAGCAAGACGGAGCAAGGACCGAGAAGAAGGAGAAGCAAGAAGAAACGGCCCAGAGGAGCGCTCACTGTTCCGTACTTAAAGCCAGGGGAGGCCAACCGCCGACCTCCATGATCGCAGGTAATCATGACCCGCTTTGCATGCAGGGACTTGTCAATTCGTGCAGTTGCCGAGGCGTCGTGGGGAAGTGAAGACGCCCACGTCCGATCAACCGCCATGCGGCGCCCAAGGCCGCAGGCTGTTAGGGCCCACGGCGCTTCGCACTTGCCCTTTCACTTCTCTGCTCGGCCAAGCCCGGACGCGCCTTGGGCCCGGGGGCTACTGTCGGCATTCTGGGAACGGGGGTCCCCAGACTTGCCTGCCTGCGGCCTGCCGCATGGGTCCAAGGGGGGCCCATCACGGCCCATCTTCATCAACACAAGCTCAAGACCCTCGCGAGGGCCAAGCCTCATGGGCGGACGACGTGGAGCTTCTCGGGCTCGGCCTCATCAGGCTGGCTCATGAGGAGGCGGAGAGATCAAGGCGGGTACCTCATGAGGTGCCCATGACGCAAGCCATGACGACCAAGGGCGCCAGGGGCGCCAGCCAGCAGCAGTGTCCTCCTTTCCTCTTTGGTGCAAAGGGAGCAAGCGCAGGCGAGAGCATCAAGCAAAGGCGTACATTTCGGTGCAACAAGACCAAGACCAGCCCAACGGCAGGAAGGAAGTCATTGTGGAGCCCAAGCCAGCGTCACCACCAGAGCCTTTGACAGGCGAGGACCAACTTTAGTCAGGATAAGTGCACCAGATGTTCCCCTTCAAAATGGCCAATTGTTGGCGCCCTTCCCGCTCAATAATTTGGGAAGAGGCCCAGGGCCTTCGCCTATAAATAGGACTAGCCACGCACAGAGCCAGGGCTGTTCTTCCTTGTATTGTTCATCATCATCAGCCCAAGAGGCAATCCACCACACCACAAACTAGAGTAGGGTATTACACCACAATGGTGGCCCGAACTAGTATAAACCTTGCGTCTCTTGTGTTGTTCCTTTTGTAGTTTAGATCCTAGCGAGGCGGCGGGGTGCAGATAGGTAGAGGGAGAGATCTCCGCGCGCACCCCCGTGTTCGAACCTCAAGGGTCTGCCGGAACCTGAAATCCGACACACCGTAGGACAGCACGAAAATAAAATATACTATCACACCTACCAATATCATGATTAACCCATAGGACAAAACGGATCTACTCAAATATCATAAGATAACCATAGATCATTGGGAAATAATATATGGAGTTGAGCACCATGTTTAAGTAGAGATTACAACGGGGAGAAGAGGTGTTACACCACTGCATAGAGGGGGAGAAAGTTGGTGTTGACGGTCGCAAGATTGTTGATGTGGATCGTCGTCACGATCCTAGCCCCGACGGCACTCCGGCGCCACCTAGAGAGAGGGGGAGAGAGCCCCCTCCTTCTGCTTCTTCCTTGGCATCCTCCCTAGATGGAAGGAGGGTTCCCCCTCTGGTCCATGGCCTCCATGTTTGCGGAGGGGCGAGAGCCCCTCCAAGATTGGATCTGTCTCTCTCTCCTCTTCTGTTTTACGCTCCTCAGATCTGGCCGAAAACCGTTTCTTATATTCCGGGAGATCCGTAACTCCGATTGCGCTGAGATTTAAATAGGATTTTTTCTGGATATAAGCTTCCTTGCGCCTGTAGTAGAGCTCCAACTGACGTAAGAGGTGAGCACAACCCACCACCACGCGCGTGGCACCCCTGGCTCTCCCTTGTGTCTTGTGGGCTGTGTGGGCCTCCGTTTGCGGTGATTCCAACTCCCAAAAATCACATATATTCCAAAATAATTCTTCATAAAATATTATCGCGTTTGGACTTCGTTTGATTTGGATTTTCTGTGAAACAAAAACATTGAACAAACTGGAGCTAGCACTGGATAAGTAAGTTAGTCCAAATAAATCATATAAAATGTTGCCAAAAGTATGTAAAAGTTGAATAATATTGGCACGAAACAATAAAAAAAATTATAGATACGACGGAGACGTATCAGCATCCCCAAGCTTAATTCCTGCTCGTCCTCGAGTAGGTAAATGATAAAAAAGATAATTTTTGATGTGGAATGCTACCTAGCATAATCTTGATCATATGTCTAATCATGGCATGAATATTAAGACATGAGTGATTCAAAGCAATAGTCTATAATTTGACATAAAGACATCAATACTTGGGCATCCCAACAAACAATCATGTCTTTCAAAATATCAAAGCTAAAGAATGTTATCCCTACAAAATCATATAGCCTTGTCATGCTCTGTCTTCTCAGCTCAAAGTATAAATCATGTACTACCCGGTGTCAGTCAAGCAATTGGTTCATACTTTTTAACGCGCTTCAGCATTTTCACTCTCACACAATACATGAGCGCAAGCCATGGATATAGCACTATCTATGGAATAGAGTATGATGATAGGGGTAAATATAGAGGAGACGAAAAATAAGGAAGTCTCACATCGACGCGGCTAACCAACGGGCTATGGAGATGCCAATCAATTGATATCAACGCGAGGAGTAGGGATTGCCATGCAACAGATGCACTAAGATCTATAAGTGTATGAAAGCTCAATATGAAACTAAGTGGGTATGCATCAAACTCTACTATGAAAAATTCCCACTAGCATATGAAAGTGGCAACATAGGAGACTCTCTATATGAAAAACATGGTGCTACCTTGAAGCACAAGTGTGGGACTAGCATGCCCCTTCTCTACCTTATTTCTTTCATTTTTTATTTGTTTCTTTTTTCTTTTTGTATCTTTTTTATTTCTTTTTTCTTTTTCTTTTTGGTCCGGAGTCTCATCCCGACTTGTCGGGGAATCATAGTCTCCATCATCCATTCCTTCACTGGGACAATGCTCTAATAATGAAAATTGATGATCATCACACATCTATTTACTTCCAACTCAATACTACAAGATATGACTCTATATGAATGCCTCTGGCTGATCTAGCGTAACATGTATAAAAATGATGAATGGTGGCTGAGCCATAAATGCTATGTCAGCTATATGATCATGCAAAGCAATATGAAAATGAATGCTCAAGTCAAACGGAAGCGATGGAAGTTGCATGGCAATATATCTCGGAATGGCTATGGAAAGGCCATAATAGGTAGGTATGGTGGCTGTTTTGAGGAAGATATAATAAGGCTTATGTGTGATAGAGCGTATCATATCACGGGGTTTGGATGCACCGGCAAAGTTTGCACCACGTCTCGAGGTGAGAGAGGGCAATGCACGGTACCGTAGAGGTTAGCAAATTGCGGAAAAGTAAGAGTGCGTATAATCCATGGACTCACATTAGTCATAAATAACTCACATACTTATTGCAAAAGTTTATTAGCCCTCGAAGCAAAGTAATACTACGCATGCTCCTTGGGGGGAGGTTGGTAGGAGTTAACCATCGCGCGCCCCCGACCTTCACACAAAGATAGACAATCAAGGATAAATTGTGCTCCAACTTCCCAGCATAACAAGGGACTATACGTGCGTGCTTCGTTAATCACAAACCTTAACACCAATATCTTACTAAACACGATCACCCACTAATACCTCCCACATATTATAATCTCTATATCGCAAAAATATTGCAAGGAATCAAACATATCATATTCAGTGATCCATAAGTCTATGTAGGATTTTATGAATTACCATGCAATTGACCAATTCCCGTTGACTCTCTAAATATATATAAGTGAACTATGAGAGTTTAATTCTTTCTACAAAAGACCATGCTCTAACAAATATAAGTGAAGCAAAAAAGCATTCTACGAACATCGGTTTTCTATGTGAAGAGAAACAGGCAATCCAAACTTCAAATGATGTAAGTGGAGCACATGAAGCATTCTACAAAGCCATACTCAAAAGATATAAGTGAAGTGCAGTGAGCATTCTATAAATCAACCATGGACTATCTCATACCAGCATGATGCATACAAGAAAAATGAAAAATAGACCCAAGATTTGCACATATCACATGAACGAAACGAATCCAAAAACATACCGATACTTGTTGAAGAAAGATGGGATGCCTTCCGGGGCATCCCCAAGCTTAGACGCTTGAGTCTCCTTGCATATTTACTTGGGGTGCCTTGGGCATCCCCAAGCTTGAGCTCTTTCCTCTCCTCCCTCTCCTCATACCAAGACCTCCTCGATCTTCCAACACTTCATTCACACAAAACTTAACTGAACTTTTAGTGGCGGGGTTAGTGAATATGGCTATGATATCCCATCATGTACTGTTGTAACATTATTGTATAATTATAAACAAACATTACCCACTATATGCTATCACAATTCTATGGCCCCAAGTCAAGGAGGCTTTAACAAGAATTCAAACATATGCAAATAATGAAGCTATAACAGCAATCTGTGAAAACAGGACAGTCTGTAAAGATTTGAACATCCACCATACTTCTGTAACTCTAAAAATTCTAAAAATTAGGATGAAATAAACATTTTGTACAGCAAGACATTGTAAAAAGTTTCAGAACCATTTGGCGTTCCAGTAAAGAAATGTAAAATTGCGCACTACAGCCAAAGTTTCTATTTTGCACTGCACAAACCAACAAGCAATTTAAGAGCATTTCCAACCATTGGGCCCCCCAGGGCACCTAAAAAGAGCGGCCTGGGGGCGAACCGCGCTAGATCGGCCCCTGGGGGCGACCTAGTTCCCAGTCACGCCCCCAGGATGCGGAAAATTCGAACCTGGTCGTTCCCGCTCACAAAAGACGCCACAAGTCCGACGATCACAAGTCACAGTTGGACGATCGGATGTAGTCTGGCATACAAAAAAAGAGCGCCACAAGTTCGCGTGCTTAACGCATCACTCGGCAAGGTTAGCCTCAGGCGTTGGTGGAGTTGGCGTGGGCGGGCTCGGCGGTGTCGGAGCTGCTTCTGTGCTGGGCGGTGTCGGCGCGGCTTCGGTGCTGTTGGGCGTCGAGGAGGCGTCATTACTCGGGCTTGGCGGCATCGTGGGCGTGGGCGCGGGAGTTGGCGTCGCCGTCGTCGGCAGCTGGTTCAGGACGAGGCTGCGCTCCGCCATGTACCATGCCATGAGCTTCTCGTCAGTGCTCTGGAGCATGTCCGCCCCGCCCATCAAAAAAGCCAGGTCGGTATTCCTCTTCTTCACGGCGACGTTGGTCCGGAGCAGGTCGAGCTTGATGGCGATGTTCGTCATCAACGACGACCACTGTGCCATGGTTTTTTATTCACGCCGGACGGCCCAGGCCTGTGCGTCGGCGAGGCAATGCTCGATGGACTCCTGCACCCGCGCGATTGCTGCGTCGGCGTGTTTCCCCTTCTTGGCCCCTTTGTTGTCGTTGGGCCGCCCCTCTAACGCGCCCTGCGTCAGCGCGTCCGGCTTGTAGGTCTCCTTGGCCTTGTCGAGGGTGCGCCAGACTTCCGCCCACTACTCGCACATGTCAATGCGCTTGTAAACATGGAGGTACTTGAACTCGGCGTCGTTGTTGCCCTGCCGATACAAGGCGAACATGCGCAGCAACTGCATAGAGGAACAAATAGTTGGCGGGTGCCCACGGCGAAGAGAGGCGGGAGACCGGCGTGCCATACCTGATCCACAACGCTGGCGCCGCTCTCCGGGTGAGCTGCGACCTCCTTGATGACCCCATGCAATTTGTTGCACGCCCCCTGGATACGCCCCCAATGGTTCGCCTTCGCCCCGCACTGCATGTAGACGCCTTTAAAGTAGGAGTCGACGAGCTTGCGTTCGTCGAACTCGGCCTTGATGCGCTCCAAGTACGTCTCGATGCTCTGGTTCGTGCCGGTGGTCGGGTCGAGGCAGACAATTTTCCATGCTTCGGCAAGGCATTCCTCCTCCTTGGACGCCCACTTGATGTGCGGCTCGTCAGACCTGGCTGCCCGCTTCTTCTTCTTGCGCCTCCTCGCAGGAACAGTCGCCTGCTCCTCCTCCTCCTCCTCCTCTTCATCCTCCTCCTCTTGCTCATGCTCCTCCTGCTCCTCCTTGCTATAGACGTAGCTGAGCTCGCCGTCCATGTCGCCGCTGAGATCCACCGTTTCGTCCGGGGTGACGAACCCGGGAGACGCGGCGGCCGCGGTCGAGCCGGTCACGATGATATTCTCCATGTCGGCCTCGGTATCGTTGGTGTCGCCGAGCTGCGAGAAGGGAAGCGCGCCACGGCGGAAAGGGGGCGTCGGGGAGGACGCGTAGGCGGGCGGCGAGTAGTTGTACAGGGGGTACTGCACGCCGGTGAAGGCAAGCGAGGGCGTGCGCTGGGCCTGGTGTCCATGGGGAAGGTGACGTTGGGGTTGAACCCACCGTGCGCGTCCCCGTCGGCATAGCCCGGCGAGGGCGATCCCCATAGCTGTGTCAATGGAGAGCCGACGCCTTGCTGGCCCCAGGGCGCGTACTGGGAATGGCTGTCAGGTGGAATCGTCATCCCCGCGTGTGTCACCTCGACCTCGGCTTGGTCCGCCGAAGCCGCAGCCGCATGCGCCGCGTTGTCACGGGCCTTCTTGGCAATCGCCCTGTTTCGCCTGTCGGCGGTGACAGCCTCCCGTCGCTGAACTTCCGCCCTCCAGTCGGCGTTTGACATGCCCGGTGGCTTGGACGGCGGCGCCCTCGTCTTCCTCTGCTTCGGCTGGGCGACGGAGGCAGTCGCGGTTGCCAGGGCGCGGGGGAGGACGTACTTCTTCGGTGGCATCGTGGCCGGCTGGGAGGCGAGAGGGAGGGAGAATGGCGGGAGAAAGGAAGAGAATGGGAGGGAAGTGGTGGAAAAGCGGGAAGAAACGACGAGAAGAGGTGCTCGACTCGCCGACAGGGCGGACCCATGCGCCCTTTTCGCTTGTGCCAGCACCCCAGGCGCCCCCAGGGCGCCGGGTTCGGCCTGGGTCCGCCGGCACCAGTTTCGGCCCGAGCCAACAAAAAAGGGCTTCTGGGGGTGCGAATGGGCCGTTTTTTCGGCGCCGACGTGGCACAAACGCCTGGGGAGGGCCTGTTGGGGGTGTGGCTGGAGATGCTCTAATCATCCTAAGGCAAACCTTGGCACATTATTTTTATAATACAATGGAATTGTACAAGGGCATAATTTTTTTTGTTGAAAAGTTTCTGTAATTAAGATTCACAAAGTTTCCATGGGCACGAACAAAGTTCAAGGCTAGCTCCCACTTTCACAATGCTCGTCCCTCTCACTTTCACTTTTCTTTTTGAAAATGTTTTAGGTTCCCCTCTATATTTTTTGTTTTTAATCTTTATAAAAGCACTAAACAGAAATAAATGACTCTCTAAAACTTCCGGTTTGTCTCCTGATATGTCTCCAACGTATCTATAATTTTGGATTGCTCCATGCTATATTATCTACTGTTTTGGGCAATATTGGGCTTTATTTTCCACTTTTATATTACTTTTGGGACTAACCTATTGAAGGAAATATGCCCTAGAGGCAATAATAATGTTATTATTTATTTCCTTATATCATGATAAATGTTTATTATTCATGCTAGAATTGTATTAACCGGAAACATAATACATGTGTGAATACATAAACCTACAGAGTGTCACTAGTATGCCTCTACTTGACTAGCTCGTTAATCAAAGATGGTTATGTTTCCTAACCATGAACAAGGAGTTGTTATTTGATTAACGGATCACATCATTGGTTGAATGATCTGATTGACATGACCCATTCCATTAGCATAGCACCTGATCGTATAGTTTGTTGCTAGTGCTTTTCTTCATGACTTATACATGTTCCTATGACTATGAGATTATGCAACTCCCGCTTGCCCGAGGAACACTTTGGGTGCTACCAAACGTCACAACGAATCGGGTGATTATAAAGGTACATTACAGGTGTCTCCGAAGGTACATGTTGGGTTGGCATATTTCGAGATTAGGATTTGTCACTCCGATTGTCGGAGAGGTATCTCTGGCCCTCACGGTAATGCACATCACATAAGCCTTGCAAGCATTGCAACTAAATGTGTTAGTTGTGAGATGATGTATTACGGAACGAGAAAAGAGACTTGCCAAGAACTAGATTGAACTAGGTATTGATACCGACGATCGAATCTCGGGCAAGTAACATACCGATGACAAAGGGAACAACGATGTTGTTATGCGGTCTCGACCGATAAAGATCTTCGTAGAATATGTAGGAACCAATATGGGCATCCAGGTCCCGCTATTGGTTATTGACCGAGAGGTGTCTCGGTCATGTCTACATAGTTCTCGAACCCGTAGGGTCCGCACGCTTAACGCTTCGATGATGCTTATTATGAGTTTATATGATATTGATGTACCAAGGTTGTTCGAGTCCCGGATGAGATCACGGACATGACGAGGAGTCTCAAATGGTCGAGACATAAAGATTGATATATTGGAAGCCTATGTTTGACTCGGAATCACTCCGGTGAAATTGGGAATTTTACCGAGTACCGGGGTTACGGAACCTCCCGGGGTCAATGGGCCTTGATGGGCCTTAGTGGAAAGGAGGAAAGGGGCCCAAGTGCTGGTCAGACCTTCCCCCTTCCCTAGTCCTATTAGGACTAGGAGAAGGGGGTGGCGCCCCCTCTCTCCCTTCCCACTTGGCCAATCCTAGTTGGACTAGGATTGGGGGGGAGGAATCCTACTCCCGGTGGGAGTAGGACTCCCAGGCGCAGCCCTTGGTGGCCAGCCAGCCCCTCCCCTTCCCTCCTTTATATACAGGGGCAGAGGACACCCCATGACACACAAGTTTGATCATTGAGATCGTTCCTTAGCCGTGTGCGGTGCCCCCTTCCACCAAACTACACCTCGAATATACCGTTGCGGAGCTTAGGCGAAGCCCTGCGCCGGTGGAACATCTACATCGTCACCACGCCGTCGTGCTTACGAAACTCTCCCTCAACACTCGGCTGGATCGGAGTTCGAGGGACGTCATCGAGCTGAACGTGTGCAGAACTCGGAGGTGCCGTACGTTCGGTACTTGGATCGGCTGGATCGGGAAGAAGTACGACTACTTCCTCTACGTTGCGTCAACGCTTCCGTTGCTGGTCTACGAGGGTACGTAGACAACACTCTCATCTCGTTGCTATGCATCACCATGGTCTTGCGTGATCGTAGGAAATTTTTTTGAAATTACTACGTTCCCCAATAGTGGCATCCGAGCCTGGTTTTATGCGTTGATGTCATATGCACGAGTAGAACACAAGTGAGTTGTGGGCGATACAAGTCATACTACCTACCAGCATGTCATACTTTGGTTCAGCGGTATTGTGAGATGAAGCGGCCCGGACCGACATTACGCGTACGCTTACGCGAGACTGGTTTCACCGCTGTGAGCACTCGCTGCTTAAAGGTGACCGGCGGGTGTCTGTCTCTCTCACTTTAGTTGAACTGAAAAGGCTACGCCCGGTCCTTGAGAAGGTTAAACGGAGTCTATTTGACGAAGTATCGCTGTGGTTTTGATGCGAGGTAAGAACGGTTCTTGCTCAGCCCGTAGCAGCCACGTAAAACTTGCAACAACAAAGTAGAGGACGCCTAACTTGTTTTTGCAGGGCATGTTGTGATTTGATATGGTCAAGACGTGATGCTATATTTTATTGTATGAGATGATCATGTTTTGTAACCGAGTTATCGGCAATCGGCGGGAGCCATATGGTTGTCGCTTATTGTATGAAATGCAACGCCATGTAATTGCTTTACTTTATCACTAAGGAGTAGCGATAGTCGAGAAGCAATAGTTGGCGAGACGACAACGATGCTACGATGGAGATCAAGGTGTCGCGCCGGTGACGATGGTGATCATGACGGTGCTTCGAGATGGAGATCACAAGCACAAGATGATGATGGCCATATCATATCACTTATATTGATTGCATGTGATGTTAATCCTTTATGCATCTTATTTTGCTTTGATTGACGGTAGCATTATAAGATGATCCCTTACTAAATTATCAAGAAGTGTTCTCCCGAGTATGCACCGCTATGAAAGTTCTTCGTCTTTGAGACACCACGTGATGATCGGGTGTGATAGGCTCTACGCTCAAATACAACGGTGCAAAACAGTTGCACACGCAGAATACTCAGGTTATACTTGACGAGCTATGCATATAAGATATGACCTCGAACACGGAGACCGAAAGGTCGAGCGTGAATCATATAGTAGATATGATCAACATATTGATGTTCACCATTGAAACTACTCCATCACACGTGATGATCGGTCATGGTGTAGTTGATATGGATCACGCAATCACTTAGAGAATTGAAGGGATATTTTTCTAAGTGGGAGTTCTTAAGTAATATGATTAATTGAACTTTAATTTATCATGAACTTAGTCCTGTTAGTATTTTGCAAATTATGTTGTAGATCAATAGCTCGCGTTGTTGCTTCCCTATGTTTTCATATGTGTTCCTAGAGAAAATTGTATTGAAAGATGTTAGTAGCAATGATGCGGATTGGATCCGTGATCTGAGGTTTATCCTCATTGCTGCGCAGAAGAATTATGTCCTTAATGCACCGCTAGGTGACAGACCTATTGCAGGAGCAGATGCGACGTTATGAACGCTTGGCTAGCTCAATATGAGCAGATATGACGTTATGAACGCTTGGCCAGCTCAATATGATGACTACTTGATAGTTTAGTGCACCATGCTTAATGGCTTAGAATCGGGACTTCAAAGACGTTTTGAACGCCATGGACCATATGAGATGTTCCAGAATTGAAGTTAATATTTCAAGCAAATACCCGAGTTGAGAGATATGAAGTCTCCAACAAGTTCTATAGCTAAAAGATGGAGGAGAATCGCTCAACTAGTGAGCATGTGCTCAGATTGTCCGAGTACTTCAATCGCTTGAATCAAGTGGGAGTTAATCTTCCGATAAGATAGTGATTGACAGAATTCTCTAGTCACCATCACTAAGTTAGTAGAACTTCGTGATGAACTATAGTATGCAAGGGATGACGAAAAGATTCTCGAGCTCTTCGCGATGCTAAAATCGGCGAAGGTAGAAATCAAGAAAACATCAAGTGTTGATGGTTGACAAGACCACTAGTCTCAAGGAAAATGGCAAAGGGAAGAAAGGGAACTTCAAAAGGAACGGCAAGCAAGTTGCTGCTCGAGTGAAGAAGCCCAAGTCTAGACCTAAGCCCGAGACCGAGTACTTTTGCTGCAATGGAACTGGTCACCGGAAGCGTAACTACCCCTGAATATTTGGTGGATAAGAAGGATGGCAAAGTGAACAAGGTTATATTTGATATACAGGTTATTGATGTGTGCCTTACTAGTGTTTATAGTGGCCCCGAGTATTTGATACTGCTCGGTTGCTAAGATTAGTAACTCAAACAGGAGTTACGAATAAACAGAGACTAGTTGAAGGGAAGTGACGATGAGTGTTGGAAGTAGTTCCAAGATTGATATGATCATCATCGCACACTCCCTATACTTTCGGGATTAGTGTGGAACCTAAATAAGTGTTATTTGGTGTTGAGCATAAATATGATTTGATCATGTTTATTGCAATACGGTTATTCATTTAAGTAAGAGAATAAATTGTTGTTCGCTTACATGAATAAAACCTTATATGGTTACACACCCAATGAAAATGGTTCATTGGATCTCGATCATAGTGATACACATATTCATAATATTGAAACCAAAAGATGCAAAGTTAATAATGATAGTGCAACTTATTTGTGGCACGCCGCTTAGGTCATATTGGTGTAAAGCGATGAAGAAAACTCCATGCCGATGGACTTTTGGAATCACTTGATTATGAATCATTTGATGCTTGCGAACCGTGCCTTTTGGGCAAGATGACTAAAACTCCGCTTCTCCGGAACAATGGAACAAGCTACTGACTTATTGGGGATAATACATACCGATGTATGCGATCCAATGAGTGTTGATGCTCGTGGCAAGTATCGTTATTTTCTGACCTTCACAAGATGATTTGAGCAGATATGGGTATATCTACTTGATGAAACATAAGTCTGAAATAGTTGAAAGGTTCAAAGAATTTCAGAGTGAAGTGGAAAATCATCGTAACAAGAAAATAAAGTTTCGCGATCTGATCGTGAAGATGAATATTCGAGTTACGAGTTTGGTCTTCAATGAAAACAATGTGGAATAGTTTCACAGCTCATGCCACCGAACACCACAAACGTTATGGTGTGTCCGAACGTCAGAACTCAGATTTTTATTATGATATGGTGCGATCTATGATGTATCTTACCAATTTACCACTATCGCTTTGGGGTTATGCATTAGAGACAGCTGCATTCACGCTTAATAGGGCAACCATCTAAACCGCTGAGATGACACCGTATGAACTATGGTTTAGCAAGAAACCTAAGTCGTCGCTTTCTTAAAATTTGAGTTGTGATGCTTATGTGAAAATGTTTTCACCGATAAGCTCGAACCCAAATCGAGAAGTGCGCCTTCATAGAATACCCAAAAAAGAAAATGTTGGGTACACCTTCTATCACAGATCCGAAGGCAAGTTTTTGTTAAGATGGATCCTTTCTAGAGAAAAGTTTCTCTCGAAAGAAGTGAGTGGGAGGAAAGTAGAACTTGATGAGGTAATTGTACCTTCTCCTTATTGGAAAGTAGTTCATCACAGAATCAGTTCCAATGATTCCTACACCAATTAGTGAGGAAGTTAATGATGATGATCATGAAACTTCAGATCAAGTTGTTATTAAAACCTCGTGAGGTCTTCCAGAGTAAGATCTGCACCAGAGTGGTACGGTAATCTTATTCTAGAAGTCATGTTACTAGACCATGATGAACCTACGAACTATGAGGAAGCGATGATGAGCCCAGATTCGCGAAATGGCTTGAGACCATGAAATCTGAGATAGGATCCATGTATGAGAACAAAGTATGGACTTTGATTGACTTGCTCGATGATCAGCAAGCCATGTTAAATAAATGGATCTTAAAGAGGAAGACGGACACCGATAGTAGTGTTACTATCTACAAAGCTCGACTTGTCGCAAAAAGGTTTTCGACAAGTTCAAGGTGTTGACTACAATGAAGATTTTCTCAACTGTAGCGATTCTTAAAGTCTGTCCGAATCATGTTAGCAATTGCCACATTTTATGAAATCTGGCAAATGGATATCAAAACTACATTCTTTAATGGATTTATTAAAGAAGAGTTGTATATGATGCAACCAGAAGTTTTTGTCAATCCTAAAGGAGCTAACAAAATGTGCAAGCTCCAATGATCCATCTATGGACTGGTGCAAGCATCTCGAGTTGGAATACACGCTTTGATAAGTTGATCAAAGCATATAGTGTTATACAGACTTACGGTGAAGCCTGTATTTACAAGAAAGTGAGTGGGAGCACTACAGCCTTTCTGATAAGTATATGTGAATGACATATTGTTGATCGGAAATAATGTAAAATTATTCTGCAAAGCATAAAGGAGTATTTGAAAGGAATTTTTCAAAGAAAGACCTCGTGAAGTTGCTTATATATTGAGCATCAAGATCTATAGAGATAGATCAAGACGCTTGATAAGTTTTTCAATGAATACATACCTTGACAAGATTTTGAAGTAGTTCAAAATGGAACAGTCAAAGAAAGAGTTCTTGCCTGTGTTACAAGGTGTGAGATTGAGTAAGACTCAAAACCCGACCACGGCAGAAGATAGAAAGAGAATGAAAGTCATTCCCTATGCATCAGCCATAGGTTCTATAAAGTATGTCATGTCAGATACTGATCTATTGCATACCCTACCACTAAGATTGGCAAGGAGTGCAATAGAGATCTAGGAGTAGATCAATGGACAGCGGTCAAAATTATCCTTAGTAGAATAAGGATATGTTTCTCGATTATGGAAGTGAAAAAGGTTCGCCGTAAAAGGTTACGCCGATGCAAGTTTTAACACTAATCTAGATGACTCGAGTCTCAATCTAGATACATATTGAAAGTGGGAGCAATTAGCTGGAGTAGCTCCGCAAGAGCATTGTAGACATAGAAATTTGCAAAATACTTACGGCTCGAATGTGATGCACCGCTGACTAAAATTATCTCACAAGCAAAACATGATCACACCTTAGTACTCTTTGGGTGTTAATCACATAGCGATGTGAACTAGATTATCGACTCTAGTAAACCCTTTGGGTGTTGGTCACATGACGATGTGAACTATGGGTGTTAATCACATACGATGTGAATATTTGTGTTGAATCACATGATGATGTGAACTAGATTATTGATTCTAGTGCAAGTGGGAGACTCAAGGAAATATGCCCTAGAGGCAATAATAATGTTATTATTTATTTCCTTATATCATGATAAATGTTTATTATTCATGCTAGAATTGTATTAACCGGAAACATAATACATGTGTGAATACATAAACCTACAGAGTGTCACTAGTATGCCTCTACTTGACTAGCTCGTTAATCAAAGATGGTTATGTTTCCTAACCATGAACAAGGAGTTGTTATTTGATTAACGGATCACATCATTGGTTGAATGATCTGATTGACATGACCCATTCCATTAGCATAGCACCTGATCGTATAGTTTGTTGCTAGTGCTTTTCTTCATGACTTATACATGTTCCTATGACTATGAGATTATGCAACTCCCGCTTGCCCGAGGAACACTTTGGTGCTACCAAACGTCACAACGAATCGGGTGATTATAAAGGTACATTACAGGTGTCTCCGAAGGTACATGTTGGGTTGGCATATTTCGAGATTAGGATTTGTCACTCCGATTGTCGGAGAGGTATCTCTCGGCCCTCTCGGTAATGCACATCACATAAGCCTTGCAAGCATTGCAACTAAATGTGTTAGTTGTGAGATGATGTATTACGGAACGAGAAAAGAGACTTGCCAAGAATTTAGATTGAACTAGGTATTGGATACCGACGATCGAATCTCGGCAAGTAACATACCGATGACAAAGGGAACAACGATGTTGTTATGCGGTCTGACCGATAAAGATCTTCGAGAATATGTAGGAACCAATATGGGCATCCAGGTCCCGCTATTGGTTATTGACCGAGAGGTGTCTCGGTCATGTCTACATAGTTCTCGAACCCGTAGGGTCCGCACGCTTAACGCTTCGATGATGCTTATTATGAGTTTATATGATATTGATGTACCAAGGTTGTTCGAGTCCCGGATGAGATCACGGACATGACGAGGAGTCTCAAATGGTCGAGACATAAAGATTGATATATTGGAAGCCTATGTTTGACTCCGAATCACTCCGGGTGAAATTGGGAATTTTACGAGTACCGGGTTACTGAACCTCCGGGGTCAATGGGCCTTGATGGGCCTTAGTGGAAAGGAGGAAAGGGGCCCAAGTGCTGGTCAGACCTTCCCCTTCCCTAGTCCTATTAGGACTAGGAGAAGGGGTGGCGCCTCTCTCCCTTCCCACTTGGCCAATCCTAGTTGGACTAGGATTGGGGGGAATCCTACTCCCGTGGGAGTAGGACTCCAGTGCGCAGCCCTTGGTGGCCAGCCAGCCCCTCCCTTCCCTCCTTTATATACAGGGGCAGAGGACACCCCATGACACACAAGTTTGATCATTGAGATCGCTCCTTAGCTGCAGTGGTGCCCCTTCCACCAAACTACACCTCGAATATACCGCTATGGAGCTTAGGCGAAGCCCTCGCCGGTGGAACATCTACATCGCCACCACGCCGTCGTGCTTACTTAAACTCTCCTCAACACTCGGCTGGATCGGAGTTCGAGGGACGCCATCGAGCTGAACGTGTGCAGAACTCGGAGGTGCCGTGACGCTCGTACTTGGATCGGTTGGATCGGGAAGAAGTACGACTACTTCCTCTACGCTATGCCAACGCTTCTGCTGTGCTGGTCTCACGAGGGTACGAGACAACACTCTCATCTCGTTGCTATGCATCACCATGGTCTTGCGTGATCGTAGGAAAATTTTTTGAAATTACTACGTTCCCCAACACCTATTAACCGGAGGCCCAGCCAAGATTTGCTGTTTTTTGCCTATTTTAGTATTTCGAGGAAAAGGAATATCAGACGGAGTCAAAACGGAACGAAATCAACTGGAGAAGTTATTTTTGGAAGGAAAGCAACCCAGGGAACTTGGAGTGCACGCCAGGGGAGATACGGGCTGCCCACGAGGGTGGGGGGCGCGCCCCCCTGCCTTGTGGGCCCCCCGTAGCTCCACCGACATACTCCTTTCACCCATATATACCTACGTACCATAAAACTTCCAGAACAGAAGATAGATCGGGAGTTCCGCCGCCGCAAGCCTCTGTAGCCACCAAAAACCTCTCGGGAGCCTGTTCCGGCACCCTGCCGGAGGGGGAACCCATCACCGGTGGCCATCTTCATCATCCCGGTGCTATGCATGACGAGGAGGGAGTAGTTCACCCTCGGGGCTGAGGGTATGTACCAGTAGCTATGTGTTTGATCTCTCTCTCTCTCTCTCTCTCTCTCTCTCTCTCTCTCTCTCTCTCTCGTGTTCTCTCTCGTGTTCCCTCTATGGCACGATCTTGATGTATCCCGAGCTTTGCTATTATAGTTGGATCTTATGATGTTTCTCCCCCTCTACTCTCTTGTAATGAATTGAGTTTCCCCTTTGAAGTTATCTTTTCGGATTGAGTATTTTATGAGAACACTTGATGTATGTCTTGGCGTGTTTATCTGTGGTGACAATGGGATATCATGTGCCACTTTATGTATGTTTTGGTGACCAACTTGCGGGTTCCGCCCATGAACTTATGCATAGGGGTTGGCACACGTTCTTGACTCTCCGGTAGAAACTTTGGGGCGCTCTTTGAAGTACTTTGTGTTGGTTGGATGAATCTGAGATTGTGTGATGCATATCGTATAATCATGCCCACGGATACTTGAGGTGACAATGGAGTATCTAGGTGACATTAGGGTTTTGATTGATTTGTATCTTAAGGTGTTATTCTAGTACGAACTCTTTTATAGATCGATCCGAAAGAATAGCTTTGAGGTGGTTTTGTACCCTACCATAATCTCTATGTTTGTTCTCCGCTATTAGTGGCTTCGGAGTGACTCTTTGTTGCATGTTGAGGGATTGTTATATGATCTATCTATGTTATTATTGTTGAGAGAACTTGCACTAGTGAAAGTATGAACCTTAGGCCTTGTTTCCTATCATTGCAATACCGTTTAGGCTCACTTTTATCATTAGTTACCTTTCTGTTTTCATATTTACAGATTACAAAAACCTATATCTACCATCCATAATGCACTTGTATCACCATCTCTTCGCCGAACTAGTGCACCTATACAATTTACCATTGTATTGGGTGTGTTGGGGACACAAGAGACTCTTTGTTATTTGGTTGCAGGGTTGTTTGAGAGAGACCATCTTCATCCTACGCCTCCCACGGATTGATAAACCTTAGGTCATCCACTTGAGGGAAATTTGCTACTGTCCTACAAACCTGTGCACTTGCAGGCCCAACAACGTCTACAAGAACAAAGTTGTGTAGTAGACATCAAACTCTTTTCTGGCGCCGTTGCCGGGGAGGCTAGCTAAGTGAAGGTATATCTTTAGATCTTGCAATTGAATCTTTTTGTTTCTTGTTTATTTTATAAAAGAAAACTACAAAAAATGGAATTGAGTTTGTCTCATACGCTTCATCTTTTTAATATATTTTGTGAGTATGATGGGAAGGAAAATTGTGCTCAAGTGCTAGATGAAGAATGCATTAGAATGTTTGGCACTAAATATTTATATGATGAGCATGATTGCAATGTTTTTAGTATGAATTCCTTTAATATCCATGATGCTAATGATATGCAAAGCCACAAGCTTGGGGAAGCTATGTTTGATGAAGATGATATTTTTTGTCCCCCAAGCTTTGATGAGCAAATTTACTACGATGAAAGCATGCCTCCTGTCTATGATGATTATTGTGATGACACGTATGCTTTAAAGAATAATGATAACCATGAAACTTGTCATCATGATCTTAATTTTCAATCACATGATAGTTATTTTGTTGAGTTTGCTCCCACTAATATTTATGAGAAGAAGTTTGCTTATGTGGAGAGTAGTAAAATTTCTATGCAAGTAGATCATGAAAAGAATGCTTAAGGTGCTGGTTATATTGTTGAATTCATTCATGATGCTACTGAAAATTATTATGAGGGAGGAACATATACTTGTAGGAATTGCAATAATATCAAGTTTCCTCTCTATGTGCTTAAAGTTTTGAAGTTATGCTTGTTTTACCTTCCCATGCAAGTTGATTCTTGTTCCCATAAGTTGTTTGATCACAAAATCCCTATGCATAGGATGTGGGTTAGGCTTAAATTTGCTAGTCATATCCTTCATGATGCTCTCTTTATGTTTCAATTCTTATCTTTTTGTGAGCATCATTGAAATCATCATGCCTAGCTAGGGGCGTTAAACGATAGCGCTTGTTGGGAGGCAACCCAATTTTATTTTAGTTTCTTGCTTTTTGGTTCTGTTTAGTAATAAATAATCCATCTAGCCTCTGGTTAGATGTGGTTTTATGTTTTAATTAGTGTTTGTGCCAGGTAGAACCTTTGGGAAGACTTGGGTGAAGTCTTTATGATCATGTTGTAAAAGACAGAAACTTTAGGGCTCACGAGATTAGCTAGAACTTTTTACTGGAGAGTGCTATTTAGTTGATTCTTTTTGGAAATGATTACTAGAAAAATTCCTCAGGTCCACCAATTTATTTTAGAATTTTTGGAGTTCCAGAAGTTTGCGTTACTTACATATTACTACAGACTGTTCTGTTTTTGACAGATTCTGTTTTCTATGTGTTGTTTGCTTATTTTGATGACTCTATTGTTGGGGAACGTAGTAATTTCAAAAAATATCCTACGCACACGCAAGATCATGGTGATGGCATAGCAACGAGAGGGGAGAGTGTATGTCCACGTACCCTCGTAGACCGTAAGCGGAAGCGTTATAACAACACGGTTGATGTAGTCGACGCCTTCACGATCCGACCGATCCAAGTACCGAACGCACGGCACCTCCGAGTTCAGCACACGCTCAGCTCGATGACGATCCCCGGCTCCGATCCAGCGGCGTCGGGGATGAGTTCCGTCAAGACGACGGCGCAGTGACGATGATGATGCTCCACCGGCGCAGGGCTTCACCTAAGCTCCGCGACGATATGACTCTACCAGCGCAGGGCTTCGCTTAAGCTCCGCGACGATATGACCGAAGTGGAATATGGTGGAGGGGGCACCGCACACGGCTAAGGAACAATCCAGAGATCAACTTGTGTGTCATGGGGTGCCCCTGCCCCCAGATATAAAGGAGCAAGGGGAGGGGGCGGCCGGCCTAGGAGGAGGCGCGCCAAGGAGTCCTACTCCCACCGGAGTAGGACTCCTCCTTCCTTGTTGGAGGGGGAAAGAGGGGAGAGGAGGAAGGAAAGGGGCCGCACCCTCGTCCAATTCGGACCAGAGGGGGCTGCGCGCCTCCTTCCTTTCGCCTTTCTCCTCTATTCCCGTATGGCCCAATAAGGCCCATATACTCCCGGCGAATTCCGTAACTCTCCGGTACTCAAAATACCCGAATCACTGAACCTTTCCGAACTCCGAATATAGTCGTCCAATATATCGATCTTTACGTCTCGACCATTTCGAGACTCCTCGTCATGTCCCCGATCTCATCCGGGACTCCGAACTCCTTCGGTACATCAAAACTCATAAACTCATAATAAAACTGTCATCGTAACCTTAAGCGTGCGGACCCTATGGGTTCGAGAACTATGTAGACATGACCGAGAACTATTCTTAGTCAATAACCAATAGCGGAACCTGGATGCCCAAATTGGCTCCTACATATTCTACGAAGATCTTTATCGGTCAAACCGCATAACAACATACGTTGTTCCCTTTGTCATCGGTATGTTACTTGCCCGAGATTTGATCGTGGGTATCCAATACCTAGTTCAATCTCATTACCGGCAAGTCCCTTTACTCGTTACGTAATGCATCATTCCGTAACTAACTCATTAGCTACATTGCTTGCAAGGCTTATAGTGATGTGCATTACCGAGAGGGCCCAGAGATACCTCTCCGACAATCGGAGTGACAAAACCTAATCTCAAAATACGCCAACCCAACATGTACCTTTGGAGACACCTGTAGTACTCCTTTATAATCACCCAGTTACGTTGTGACGCTTGGTAGCACCAAAGTGTTCCTCCGTAAACGGAGTTGCATAATCTCATAGTTACAGGAACATGTATAAGTCATGAAGAAAGCAATAGCAATATACTAAACGATCAAGTGCTAGGCTAACGGAATGGGTCATGTCAATCACATCATTCTCCTAATGATGTGATCCCATTAATCAAATAACAACACATGTCTATGGATAGGAAACATAACCATCTTTGATTAATGAGCTAGTCAAGTAGAGGCATACTAGTGACTATATGTTTGTCTATGTATTCACACATGTATTATGTTTCCGGTTAATACAATTCTAGCATGAATAATAAACATTTATCATGAAATAAGGAAATAAATAATAACTTTATTATTGCCTCTAGGGCATATTTCCTTCAGTCTCCCACTTGCACTAGAGTCAATAATCTAGTTCACATCATCATGTGATACAACACTAATATTCACATCTGTATGTGATTAACACCCATAGTTCACATCGTCATGTGACCAACACCCAAAGGGTTTACTAGAGTCAATAATCTAGTTCACATCGCTATGTGATTAACACCCAAAGAGTACTAAGGTATGATCATGTTTTGCTCGTGAGAGAAGCTTAGTCAACGGGTCTGTCACATTCAGAGCCTTATGTATTTTGCAAATATTCTATGTCTACAATGCTCTGCACGGAGCTACTCTAGCTAATTGCTCCCACTTTCAATATGTATCCAGATTGAGACTTAGAGTCATCTGGATCAGTGTAAAAAGCTTGCATCGATGTAACTCTTTACGACGGGCTCTTTTATCACCTCCATAATCGAGAAATATTTCCTTAGTCCTCACCAAGGATGTTCTTGACCAATGTCCAGTGATCTACTCCTAGATCACTATTGTACTCCCTTGCCAAATTCAGAGCAAGGTATACAATAGGTCTGGTACATAGCATAGCATACTTTATAGAACCTATGGCTGAGGCATAGGGAATGACTTTCATTCTCTTTCTATCTTCTGCCGTGGTCGGGCTTTGAGTCTTACTCAATTTCACACCTTTGTAACACAGGCAAGAACTCTTTCTTTGATTGTTCCATTTTGAACCTTTTCAAAATCTTGACAAGGTATGTACTTATTGAAAAACTTATCAAGCGTCTTGATCTATCTCAATAGATCTTGATGTTCAATATGTAAGCAGCTTCACCGAGGTCCTTCTTTGAAAAACTCCTTTCAAATACTCCTTTATGCTTTGCGAATAATTCTACATTATTTCCGATCAACAATATGTCATTCACATATACTTATGAAATGTCAGTAGTGCTCCCACTCACTTTCTTGTAAATACAGGCTTCTCCAAAAGTCTCAGATAAAACCATATGCTTTGATCAACTCATCAAAGCGTATATTCCAACTCCGAGATGCTTGCACCAGTCCATTGATGGATCGCTGAGCTTGCACATTTTGTTAGCTCCTTTAGGATTGACAAAACTTCTGGTTGCATCATATACAACTCTTCTTTAATAAATCCATTAAAGAATGTAGTTTTGACATCCATTTGCCAGATTTCATAAAATGTGGCAATTGCTAACATGATTCGGACAGACTTAAGAATTGCTACAGTTGAGAAAATCTCATTGTAGCCAACACCTTGAACTTGTCGAAAACTTTTTTGTGACAAGTCGAGCTTTGTAGATAGTAACACTACTATCAGTGTCCGTCTTCCTCTTGAAGATCCATTTCTTTAACATGGCTTGCTGATCATCGAGCAAGTCAATCAAAGTCCATACTTTGTTCTCATACATGGATCCTATCTCAGATTTCATGGCCTCAAGCCATTTCATGAATCTGGGCTCATCATCGCTTCCTCATAGTCCGTAGGTTCATCATGGTCTAGTAACATGACTTCTAGAACACGATTACCGCACCACTCAGTGCGGATTTTACTCGAAGACCTACGAGGTTTGGTAGCAACTTGATCTGAAGTTTCATGATCATCATCATTAACTTCCTCACTAATTGGTGTAGGAATCATCGGAACTGATTTCGTGATGAACTACTTTCCAATAAGGGAGAAGGTACAATTACCTCATCAAGTTCTACTTTCCTCCCACTCACTTCTTTCGAGAGAAATTTCTTCTCTAGAAAGGATCCATCTTAGCAACGAAAAACTTGCCTTCGGATCTGTGATAGAAGGTGTACCCAACATTTTCTTTTGGGTATCCTATGAAGACGCACATCTCCGACTTGGGTTCGAGCTTATCAGGTTGAAACTTTTTCACATAAGCATCGCAGTCCCAAACTTTAAGAAACGACAACTTTGGTTTCTTGCCAAACCACAGTTCATAAGGCGTCGTCTCAAACGGATTTTGATGGTGCCCTATTAAACGTGAATGCAGTTGTCTCTAATGCATAACCCCAAAACGATATTGGTAAATCGGTAAGAGACATCATTGATCGCACCATATCAAAATAAAGTACGGTTACGACGTTCGGACACACCATAACGTTGTGGTGTTCCAGGTGGCGTGAGCTGTGAAACTATTCCACTTTGTTTTAATTGAAGACCAAAACCGTAACTCAAATATTCATCTCCACGATCAGATCGCAGAAACTTTATTTTCTTGTTACGATGATTTTCTACTTCACTCTGAAATTCTTTGAACTTTTCAACTATTTTAGACTTATGTTTCATCAAGAAGATATACCCATATCTGCTCAAATCATCTTGTGAAGGTCAGAAAATAAAGATACTTGCCACGAGCATCAACACTCATTGGATCGCATACATCGGTATGTATTATTTCCAATAAGTCAAGATCTCATTCCATTGTTCCAACAACGGAGTTTCAGTCATCTTGCCCAAAAGGCACGGTTCGCAAGCATCAAATGATTCATAATCAAGTGATTCCAAAACCCATCAGCATGGAGTTTCTTCACGCGCTTTACACGATATGACCCAAACGGCAAGTGCCACAAATAAGTTGCACTATCATTATTAACTTTGCATCTTTTGGCATCAATATTATGAATATCTCAGATCACTACTATCGAGATCCAACAAACTATTTTCATTGGGTGTATGACCATTGAAGGTTTTATTCATTTAAACAGTAACAACAATTATTCTCTGATTTTAAATGAATAACCGCTTTGAAAACTATTTTCATTGGGTGTATGACCATTGAAGGTTTTATTCATGTAAATGTAACAACAATTATTCTTTGACTTTAAATGAATAACCGCTTTGCAATAAACATGATCAAATCATATTCATGCTCAATGCAAACACCAAATAACATTTATTTAGGTTTAACACTAATCCCGAAAGTATAGGGAGTGTGTGATGATGATCATATCAATCTTGGAACTACTTCCAACACTCATCGTCACTTCCCCTTCAACTAGTCTCTGTTTATTCTGTAACTCCTGTTTCAAGTTACTAATCTTAGCAACCGAACAAGTATCAAATACTCAGGGGCTACTATAAACACTAGTAAGGCACACATCAATAACCTGTATATCAAATATAACCTTGTTCACTTTGCCATCCTTCTTATCCACCAAATATTCAAGGGTAGTTCCGCTTCCAGTGACCAGTTCCATTGCAGCAAAAGTACTTAGTCTCGGGCTTAGGTCCAGACTTGGGCTTCTTCACTCGAGTAGCAACTTGCTTGCCGTTCCTTTTGAAGTTCCCCTTCTTCCCTTTGCCCTCTTTCTTGAGACTGGTGGTCTTGTCAACCATCAACACTTGCTGTTTTTCTTGATTTCTACCTTCACCGATTTTAGCATCGCGAAGAGCTCGAGAATCTTTTTCGTCATCCCTTGCATACTATAGTTCATCACGAAGTTCTACTAACTTAGTGATGGTGACTAGAGAATTCTGTCAATCACTATCTTATCTGGAAGATTAACTCCCACTTGATTCAAGCGATTGAAGTACTCGCATAATCTGAGCACATGCTCACTAGTTGAGCGATTCTCCTCCATCTTTTAGCTATAGAACTTGTTGGAGACTTCATATCTCTCAACTCGGTATTTGCTTGAAATATTAACTTCAATTCCTGGAACATCTTATATGGTCCATGACGCTCAAAACATCTTTGAAGTCCCGATTCTAAGCCGTTAAGCATGGTGCACTAAACTATCAAGTAGTCATCATATTGAGCTAGCCAAACGCTCATAACGTATGCATCTGCTCCTGCAATAGGTCTGTCACCTAGCGGTGCATTAAGGACATAATTCTTCAGGCAGCAATGAGGATAAACCTCAGATCACGGATCCAATCCGCATCATTTCTACTAACATTTTTCAATACAATTTTCTAGGAACACATATAAAAACATCGGAAGCAAAAACATAGGGAAGCAACAACGTGAGCTATTGATCTACAACATAATTTGCAAAATACTACCAGGACTAAGTTCATGATAAATTAAAGTTCAATTAATCATATTACTTAAGAACTCCCACTTAGATAGACATCCCTCTAATCTTCTAAGTGATGACGTGATCCATATCAACTACACCATGTCCGATCGTCACGTGAGATGGAGTAGTTTCAACGGTGAACATCAATATGTTGATCATATCTACTATATGATTCACGCCGACCTTCGGTCTCCGTGTTCGAGGCCATATCTGTTATATGCTAGGCTCGTCAAGTTTAACCTGAGTATTCGCGTGCGCAACTATTTTGCACCCGCTGTATTTGAACGTAGAGCCTATCACACCCGATCATCACGTGGTGTCTCAAAGACGAAGAACTTTCGCAACGGTGCATACTCGTGGAGAACACTTCTTGATAATTTTAGTGAGAGATCATCTTATAATGCTACCGCCAATCAAAGCAAGATAAGATGCATAAAGGATAAACATCACATGCAATCAATACAAGTGATATGATATGGCCATCATCATCTTGTGCTTGTGATTCCATCTCCGGCACCGTCGTGATCACCATTGTCACCGGCGCGACACCTTGATCTCCAACATAGCATCATTGTCGTCTCGCCAACTATTGCTTCTACGACTATCGCTACCGCTTAGTGATAAAGTAAAGCAATTACATGGCGTTTGCATTTCATACAATAAAGCGACAACCATATGGCTCTCGCCAGCTGCCGATAACTCGTTACAAAACATGATCATCTCATACAATAAAATATAGCATCACGTCTTGACCATATCACATCACAACATGCCCTACAAAAACAAGTTAGACGTCCTCTACTTTGTTGTTGCAAGTTTTACGTGGCTACAACGGGCTGAGCAAGAACCGTTCTTACCTACGCATCAAAACCACAACGATAGTTTGTCAAGTTGGTGCTGTTTTAACCTTCGCAAGGACCGGGCGTAGCCACACTCGGTTCAACTAAAGTGAGAGAAAAAGACACCCGCCGGTCACCTTTAAGCAACGAGTGCTCGAAGCGGTGAAACCAGTCTCGCGTAAGCGTCGCGTAATGTCGGTCCGGCCGCTTCATCTCACAATACCGCCAACCAAAGTATGACATGCTGGTAAGCAGATGACTTATATCGCCCACAACTCACTTGTGTTCTACTCGTGCATATGACATCAACGCATAAAACCAGGCTCGGATGCCACTGTTGGGGAACATAGTAATTTCAAAAAAATTCCTACGCACATGCAAGATCATGGTGATGGCATAGCAACGAGAGGGAGAGTGTGTGTCCACGCACTCGTGAGACCGTAAGCGAAGCGCTATAACAACGCTGTTGATGTAGTCGATGTCTTCACGATCCGACCGATCCAAGTACCGAACGCACGGCACCTCCGAGTTCAGCAGACGCTCAGCTCGATGACGATCCCCGGCTCCGATCCAGCGAAGCGTCGGGATGAGTTCCACAAGACGACGGCGTGGTGACGATGATGATGCTCCACCGGCGCAGGGCTTCGCCTAAGCTCCGCGACGATATGACTCTACCAGCGCAGGGCTTCGCCTAAGCTCCGCGACGATATGACCGAAGTGGAATATGGTGGAGGGGGGCACCGCACACGGCTAAGGAACGATCCGTAGATCAACTTGTGTGCCATGGGGTGCCCCCCTGCCCCCGTATATAAAGGAGCAAGGGGGAGGGGGCGGCCGGCCTAGGAGGAGGCGCGCCAAGAGGAGTCCTACTCCCACCGGGAGTAGGACTCCCTCCTTCCTTGTTGGAGGGGGAAAGAGGGGAGAGGAGGAAGGAAAAGGGGGCCGCACCCCTTGTCCAATTCGGACCAGAGGGGGCTGCGCGCCTCCTTCCTTTCGGCCTTTCTCCTCTATTCCCGTATGGCCCAATAAGGCCCATATACTCCCGGCGAATTCCGTAACTCTCCGGTACTCGAAAAATACCCAATCACTCGAACCTTTCCGAACTCCGAATATAGTCGTCCAATATATCGATCTTTACGTCTCGACCATTTCGAGACTCCTCGTCATGTCCCCGATCTCATCCGGGACTCAACTCCTTCGGTACATCAAAAGTCATAAACTCATAATAAAACTGTCATCGAACCTTAAGCGTGCATGGACCCTACGGGTTCGAGAACTATGTAGACATGACCTAGAACTATTCTTGGTCAATAACCAATAGCGGAACCTGGATGCCCATATTGGCTCCTACATATTCTACTTAAGATCTTTATCGGTCAAACCGCATAACAACATACGTTGTTCCCTTTGTCATCGGTATGTTACTTGCCCGAGATTTGATCGTCGGTATCCAATACCTAGTTCAATCTCGTTACCGGCAAGTCTCTTAACTCGTTACGTAATGCATCATTCCGTAACTAACTCATTAGCTACATTGCTTGCAAGGCTTATAGTGATGTGCATTACCGAGAGGGCCCAGAGATACCTCTCCGACAATCGGAGTGACAAAACCTAATCTCAAAATATGCCAACCCAACATGTACCTTTGGAGACACCTGTAGTACTCCTTTATAATCACCCAGCACGCCAGTGACGCTTGGTAGCACCAAAGTGTTCCTCCGTAAACGGAGTTGCATAATCTCATAGTTACAGGAACATGTATAAGTCATGAAGAAAGCAATAGCAATATACTAAACGATCAAGTGCTAGGCTAACGGAATGGGTCATGTCAATCACATCATTCTCCTAATGATGTGATCCCATTAATCAAATAACAACACATGTCTATGGTTAGGAAACATAACCATCTTTGATTAATGAGCTAGTCAAGTAGAGGCATACTAGTGACTATATGTTTGTCTATGTATTCACACATGTATTATGTTTCCGTTAATACAATTCTAGCATGAATAATAAACATTTATCATGAAATAAGGAAATAAATAATAACTTTATTATTGCCTCTAGGGCATATTTCCTTCATCTATGGCTAGTAAAATAGTTTATAAACCATAGAGAAGTTGGAATACAGTAAGTTTAACACCAATATAAATAAAGAATGAGTTCACTACAGTACCTCTAAGTGGTGTTTTCTTTTCTTTCGCTAACAGAGCTCACGAGTTTTCTGTTAAGTTTTGTGTTGTGAAGTTTTAAAGTTTCGGGTAAAGATTCGATGGACTATGGAATAAGGAGTGGCAAGAGCCTAATCTTGGGGATTCCGAAGGCACCCCAAGGTAATATTCAAGGACAACCAAGAGCCTAAGCTTGGGGATGGCCCGGAAGGCACCCCCTCTTTCTTCTTCATTCATCGGTAACTTTACTTGGAGCTATATTTTTATTCACCACATGATATGTGTTTTGCTTCGAGCGTCATTTTATTTTGTTAGATTTTGCTTGCTGTTATTTAGAATAATGTTTTGCATCTTTATTTTCAATAAAAAAGTCAAGGATTGCCATTGCCATGCTTATTTTGCTAGTATACATGTTGCTGTTTGAAAACAGAAAGTTTGCCGCTGTTGCAAAAATTCCCTAGAAAAGTCAGAGAGTGGTATAATGTTGAATATTTTTTTCATATTGAGATCTGATAAATTTATTACAGTGGGAATTTTAGTTCATAATTTTTGGAGTTAGGGAAGTATTGATACTCTTGCATTCTTTACAGACTGTACTGTTTTGGCAGATTGCTGTTATGTTTGCATTGTTTGCATATGTTTGCTTGTTTAATGATTCTATTTGACGATAGGAGTATTAAATATGCAGAGGCATTTAGTATGCAATGTTGAATAATAATTTAAGTGATTTGTTACAGTAGAAAATGATAAGGTTTTGCATTGGTTTATCCTAACCTATCTCACGAGTTCTTGTTGAGTTTGTTGTGAATGAAGCTTTTGATAAAAAGAGAAACCATGATATGAGAGGAATTAAGAAGACACAAAAGTTCAAGCTTGGGGATGCCCAAGGCACCCGAAGATAATATTCCAAGAAGTCTCAAGCATCTAAGCTTGGGGATGCCCCGGTAGGCATCCCATCTTTCTTCTTCAACAACTATCGGTTAGTATCGGTTGAGCCTAAGTTTTTGCTTCTTCACATGAGTTGTGCTATCCTTGCAATGTAGTTTTATTTAGCTTTTCTTGCTGTTTGAATACAATACCAAGATCTGAAATTATTAAATGAGAGAGGCTTCACGTAGTTGCATAATTATTCGACTACTCATTGATCTTCACTTATATCTTTCGGAGTAGTTTTTGTTATTGCTCTAGTACTTCACTTATATCTTTTTAGAGCACGGTGGTGGATTTGTTTTATAGAAACTATTGAACTCTCATGCTTCACTTAGATTATTTTGAGAGTCTTAAATAGCATGGTAATGTGCTTAATTCTAATATGCTAAGCATACAAGATTTGTAAGGATTCTTACGAGTGTGCTGAATACTAAGAAAAGTTTGATACTTGATAATTGTTTTGAGATATGGAGGTAGTGATATTAAAGTCATGCTAGTTGGGTGATTATGAAATTAAAGAATGCTTGTGTTGAAGTTAGCAAGTCCCGTAGCATGCACGTATGGTTAAAGTTGTGTAACAAATTTGAAACATGAAGTGTACCTGGCTTGTGCATCCTTATGAGTGGCGGTCGGGGATGAGCGATGGTCTTTTCCTACCAATCTATCCCCCTAGGAGCATGCACGTAGTGCTTTATTTTGATGACTTCTAAATTTTTCCAATAAGTATATGAGTTCTTTTGATTAATGTTGAGTCCATGGATTATACGCACTTTTACCTTTCCGCCTTTGCTAGCCTCTTCGGTACCGTGCATTGCCCTTTCTCACCTTGAGAGTTGGTGCAAACTTCGCCGGTGCATCCAAACCCCGTGATATGATACGCTCTATCACACATAAACCTCCTTATATCTTCTTCAAAACAGCCACCATACCTACCTATTATGGCATTTCCATAGCCATTCTGAGATATATTGCCATGCAACTTTCCGCCATTCTGTTCATCATCATCATGACATACGTTACTTTTGTCATATTGCCATTGCATGATCATGTAGTTGACATCGTATTTGTGGCAAAGCCACCATGCATTATTTTTCATACATGTCACTCTTGATTCATTGCACCATCCCGGTACACCGCCGGAGGCATTCATATAGTCATATCTTGTTCTAGTTTCGAGTTGTAATCCTTATGTTGTAATCAAAAGAAGTGTGATGATCATCATTATTAGAGCATTGCCCAAAAAAAAGAGAAAGGCCAAAAATAAAAAAAAGAGGCCCAAAAAAAGGGAAAAAAATAAAAAAATAAAAAAGGGCAATGTTACTATCTCTTTTTCCACACTTGTGCTTCAAAGTAGCACCTTGTTTTTCATGTAGTGAGTCTCATATATTGTGCTTCAAAGTAACACTATGTTTTTCATATAGTGAGTCTCATAAGTTGTCTTTTTATACTAGTGGGAATTTTTCATTATAGAACTTTGCTTGTATATTCCTACGATGGGCTTCCTCAAATGCCCTAGGTCTTCATGAGCAAGCAAGTTGGATGCACACCCACTAGTTTTCTTTTGTTGAGCATTCATTTATAGCTCTAGTGCATCCGTTGCATGGCAATCCCTACTCCTCATGTTGACATCAATTGATGGGCATCTCCATAGCCCGTTGATTATCCTCGTCAATGTGGGACTTTCTCCTTTTTTGTCTTCTCCACACAATCCCCATCATCATATTCTATTCCACCCATAGTGCTATATCCATGGCTCACGCTCATGTATTGTGTGAAGGTTGAAAAAGTTTGAGATTATTTAAGTATGAAACAATTGCTTGGCTTGTCATCGGGGGTATAGAATTTAGGAACATCTTTGTGTGACGAAAACGAAGCATAGCCTAACTATATGATTTTGTAGGGATGAACTTTCTTTTGCCATGCTATTTTGAGAAGACATGATTACTTTGATTAGTATGCTTGAAGTATTACCACTTCTTTTATCAATATGAACTTTTATTTTGTATTCATTCGGATCTGAATATTCATATCACAAGTAAGAAGAATTACATTGAAACTATGCCAACTAGCATTCCACATCAAAAATTATCTTTTTTATCATTTACCTACTCAAGGATGAGCATGAATTAAGCTTGGGGATGCTTGATACGTATCCAACGTATCTATAATTTTTGATTGCTCCATGCTATATTATCTACTGTTTTGGGCAATATTGGGCTTTATTTTCCACTTTTATATTACTTTTGGGGACTAACCTATTAACCGGAGGCCCAGCCCAGATTTGCTGTTTTTTTTGCCTATTTCAGTATCTCGAGGAAAAGGGATATCAGACGGAGTCAAAACGGAACGAAATCAACTAGAGAAGTTATTTTTGGAAGGAAAGCAACCCAGGGAACTTTGAGTGCACGTCAGGGGAGAAACGGGCTGCCCACGAGGGTGGGGGCGCGCCCACCCTCCTGGGGCGTGCCCCCTGCCTCGTGGGCCCCCCATAGCTCCACCGACGTACTCCTTTCACCCATATATACCTACGTACCCTAAAACTTCCAGAACAGAAGATAGATCGGGAGTTCCGCCGCCGCAAGCCTCTCAGAGCCACCAAAACCTCTCGGGAGCCTGTTCCGGCACTCATGGAGGGGGAACCCATCACTGGTGGCCATCTTCATCATCCCGGCGCTATCCATGACGAGGAGGGAGTAGTTCACCCTCGGGGCTGAGGGTATGTACCAGTAGCTATGTGTTTGATCTCTCTCTCTCTCTCTCTCTCTCTCTCTCGTGTTCCCTCTATGGCACGGTCTTGATGTATCCTGAGCTTTGCTATTATAGTTGGATCTTATGATGTTGCTACCCCTCTACTCTCTTGTGATGAATTGAGTTTCCCCTTTGAAGTTATCTTTTCGGATTGAGTCTTTTATGAGAACACTTGATGTATGTCCTGCCGTGTTTATCGATGGTGACAATGGGATATCATGTGCCACTTGATGTATGTTTTGGTGACCAACTTGCGGGTTCCGCCCATGAACTTATGCATAGGGGTTGGCACACGTTCTTGACTCTCCGGTAAAAACTTTGGGGCGCTCTTTGAAGTACTTTGTGTTGGTTGGAGGAATCTGAGATTGTGTGATGCATATCGTATAATCATGCCCACGGATACTTGAGGTGACAATGGATTATCTAGGTGACATTAGGGTTTTGATTGATTTGTGTCTTAAGGTGTTATTCTAGTATGAACTCTTTTATAGATCGATCCGAAAGAAAAGCTTTGAGGTGGTTTCGTACCCTACCATAATCTCTACGTTTGTTCTCCGCTATTAGTGGCTTCGGAGTGACTCTTTGTTGCATGTTGAGGGATTGTTATATGATCTATCTATGTTATTATTTCTGAGAGAACTTGCACTAGTGAAAGTATGAACCCTAGGCCTTGTTTCCTATCATTGCAATACCGTTTACGCCTCACTTTTATCATTAGTTACCTTGCTGTTTTTATATTTTCAGATTACAAAAACCTATATCTACCATCCATATTGCACTTGTATCAACATCTCTTCGCCTAACTAGTGCACCTATACAATTTACCATTGTATTGGGTGTGTTGGGGACACAAGAGACTCTTTGTTATTTGGTTGCAGGGTTGTTTGAGAGACCATCTTCATCCTACGCCTCCCACGGATTGATAAATCTTAGGTCATCCACTTGAGGGAAATTTGCTACTGTCCTACAAACCTGCGCACTTGCAGGCCCAACAACGTCTGCAAAAAGAAGGTTGTGTAGTAGACATCATCTCCCTTGCAACGCTTTCTTTAAAGCCATTAAGCTAGGCATATAGTGCTCAAGTAACGAATCCACCCGGATCCCAAGGTATATCAAAGCCAATTTGAATTAGCAATGATTTGTCATTTAGTAGTGAGCACAAAGCAACATATATCATGCAATTACAAAGTCTAACTATCTTCCTATGCATCGACATGTCATAAAAGAACAATTCATGCACATCAAGTAAAGGCCAATGCATAGCATAAGCAGTTTCTTGCAATTTTATCGTGTTGGAAACATAGAGAGGAGGAGATGTAATTCCTCCCTCATAATAACTGCAAGTAGGAGCATCAAGCACATGCATATTATATTCATCAAAATCATCATGTGGAGTAGTAAAATGCAACCCATCAATGTAATCCTTAATAAGTACAAACTTCTTCGATATAGTGTAGTTGGGATAATTCAAAAAGATAACTGGACTATCATGTGTGGGTGCAATAGCAACAATTTCATGTTTAACATAAGGAACTATAGCATGTTCATCACCATAAGCATAATTCATATTGGCATCTTGGCCATAAGCATAGCAAGAATCATCAAAAAGGGATATTTCAAATGAATCAATGGGATCATAGTAATTATCATAGCATTCATCCTTCGGTAAGCATGAAGGGAAATTAAACAATGTATGAGTTGAGGGGTTACTCTCATCATAAGGTGGGCACGGGTAGCTAATCCGTTCTTCCTCCTTTTGTTCTTCGCTCTCCTTCTCATCTTTTTCATCCAATGAGCTCACAGTTTTATCAATTTCTTCTTCCATAGATTCCTGCAAAATATTAATCTCTTATTGGACAGCAGAGAAGTGCTCAATATATGGTTTAATATAAGCATCGGAAGCATAGTTATCATAGCTATATTTTAGGTATGTCAAAAAATTTAGATTTGTAAAGAGTAGCATCATACTTTTCAATCAAATAAGCAATTTCATAAGAACCCTTAAAAGCAACAAATTCTTCAATTTGTTCAACGTCATAATAATTATAAACACCCTTAGCATATGAAGATAGAATTCCATTATCAATAAACTCACATTGGTAGGGAAGGTGTTTCTCAGGGTCTTCAAAGCAAGAAGTATAATCATATAATTCACATAAATTTCAAGCATAGCATTGCATAGTATTAATATGATGCCATAAAAGTTTGCCTTTTTGAGATAAGCGGTGTCGCACATAACAAGCATGCTCATCTAAAGATTTGCCCTCAACTAAGCTAGTTCGGGTTTTAGCCCGAGCACATAGGGATCGAAGATGATCCAAGTAAAAAAGCTTCAGTAGTGTGATAGATTTTGGGTGGTTCTTCAACCATTGGTTTCGTAGGTACAACTAAATTTTTGGTATTTTGCGTTTCCTACCCATAACTAAAGATAAAGAACAACTTAGAACAAAAAATAAAAACTACTTAGATATAAAGCAAACAAGCACACACGAGAATTTTCACCCCATGCTATTGCTCCCCGGCAACGGCGCCAGAAAAAGGTCTTGATAACCCACAAGTGTAGGGGGCCATTTGTAGCCTTTTTCGATAAGTAAGAGTGTTGAACCCAACGAGGAGCTAAAGGTAGAACAAATATTCCCTCAAGTTCTATCGACCACCGATACAACTCTACGCACACTTAGTGTTTGCTTTACCTAGAACAAGTATGAAACTAGGAGTACTTTGCGAGAATAAAACTATGAATAAAATGCAAGGTAATAAAAGTGGATAGCTTTTGTCAACAAGAAAGTCATTTGTCCCTAGGTAATCGATAACAAGTACCGGTAATCATTCTTGCAATTTTATATGAGGGAGAGGCAAGAGCTAACATACTTTCTCTACTTGGATCATATGCACTTATGATTAGACCCCTAGCAAGCATCCGCAACTACTAATTAAAGATCATTAAGGTCATGAAACCAAACCATAGCATTAAGTATCAAGTCCTCTTTATCCCATATGTAACAACCCACCTACTCGGGTTTAAGCTTCTGTCACTCTAGCAACCCACCATAAGCGAATCAGGAACGTATTGCAACACCCTACAGCGGGGACACATCACGTTTGCGCGATAACGGAGGGCACCGTAGGACAGCACCAAAATAAAATATCCAATCATACCAACCAAGATCATGATTAACCCATAGGACAAAACAGATCTATTCAAACATCATAAGATAACCATAGATCATTGGGAAATAATATATGGAGTTGAGCACCATGTTTAAGTAGAGATTACAGCGGGGAGAAGAGTTTTTACACCACTGCATAGAAAGTCGGTTGCAAGATTGTTGATGTAGATCGCCGTCACGATCCTAGCCCCGACGGCACTCCAGCGCCACCGGGAGAGAGGGTGAGAGAGCCCCCCTCCTTCTTCTTCTTCCTTGCCTCCTCCCTAGATGGGAGGAGGGTTCCCCCTCTGGTCCATGGCCTCCATGGCTGCGGAGGGGCGAGAGCCCCTCTGAGATTGGATCTGTCTCTCTGTCCTCTTCTGTTTCGGGCTCCTTAGATCTGGCCGAAAACCGTTTCTTATATTTCGGGAGATCCGTAACTCCGATAGGGCTGAGATTTTAACAGGAGTTTTTCCGGATATAAGCTTCCTTGCGCTCGAAGTAGAGCTCCAACCGACGTACGAGGTGAGTACAACCCACCACCACGTGCCTGGCACCCCTGGCGCGCCCTGGTGTCTTGTGGGCTGTGTGGGCCTCCATTTGCGGTGATTCCAACTCCCAAAAATCACATATATTCCAAAATAATTCTCCGTAAAATTTTATCGCGTTTGGACTTCGTTTGATATGGATTTTCTGCGAAACAAAAACATGCAACAAACAAGAACTGGCATTGGGTACTGGATAAGTAAGTTAGTCCAAATAAATCATATAAAATGTTGCAAAAGTATGTAAAAGTTGAATAATATTTGCATGAAACAATCAAAATTGTAGATACGACGGAGACGTATCAGCGAGCTCTATAAAAAGGGGTCTTGCGAAGATGTACCTACAAAGAGGAAGGGCAACAGCTCTTGGCAGAAATACACGCTGGCATGGGCGGCCACCACGTGGCAGCCCGGGCTCTCGTTAGCAAGGCCTTCCGAGCTCGGTTCTTCTGGCCCACAGCCCGTGTGGACGCCCGTGCTCTAGTCCAACACTGTGTTGGTTGCCAGTTGTTCACATATCAAAGCCATATGCCCCTAACAACTCTTCAGACTATACCAATAACTTGGCCTTTTGCGGTCTGGGGACTCGATATGGTCGGGCCACTCAATGGGGGGACAAACAAAAAGAAGTACTTATTGCTCATGGTTGATAAATTCACCAAGTGGATCGAGGCAAGGCCAGTCACTTCGGCAGAAGCCAGACCAGTTGTCGACTTTTTATATGACGTTCTACACCAATATGGTCTCCCCCATAACGTAATCACCGATAATGGTACTAACTTCACCGCCCAGGAAGTCAAAAACTGGTGCGACAAAATGGGCATTAAGTTCGATTACGCTTCGGTGTACCATCCACAAACAAATGGATAGGTAGAACGGGCCAATGGGCTCATCATGAGTTGCATCAAGCCTCGACTGGTCTGATCCCTAAAGCAGTCAGATTGCAAGTGGGTAGAGGAGCTTGACTCCGTACTATGGGGGCTGCACACTACCCCTAATTGATCAATCGGTTATACACCATTATTCATGGTATACGGTGCGGAAGCAGTTCTCCCATGCGACCGATCCATGACGCACTGTAACGCCCCGGATTCGATGCGCCAGGTGTCCGCCAGTTATTCGCCGTCGTTGCCATGTCATGTGCTTGTGTGTTGCACTTTTCCATGTCATCATCTGCATTTCATATCATGTCGTCATGTGCATTTCATTTGTATATGTGTTCGTCTCATGCATCCGAGCATTTTCCCCGTTGTCCGTTTTGCAATCCGGCACTCCTATGTCTCCCTGCGCCCCCTTTTACCTCTTTTCTTGTGCGGGTATTAAACATTCTCGGAATGGACCGAGGTTTGTCAAGCGGCCTTGGTATAGCACCGGTAGACCGCCTGTCAAGTTTCGTGCCATTTGGAGGTCGTTTGATACTCCAACGGTTAACCAGGTAACCGCAAAAGCCCCCTTCTCTTTGCAGCCCAACACCCCTTTCAAAGTGGCCCAAAACCCAGCAAACTCCCCTCCATGCTCTCGGTCGTTCGATCACGATCGCGTGGCCGAAAACCGTGCCTCATTTGGACTCTCCTAGCTCCCTCTACCTATAAATATGTGCCTCTCCCGGATTTTTCGCGCCGATGAACCCTAACCTCCTCCTCCCTCCGCGTCGCCGGACATGTCCGCCACGCGGACGCGTCCATCCCCAAGAGCCTCCACGTCGCGGAGCCAATCCGGGCCGACATCATCGCGCCGCCCGACCAACCCCCGAGCCGCCACCTGCCTCCGCCGCCTCCCACCACCGCTGCCCAGATCAGGCCCACATGAGCCAGCCGCCCGCCGCCTGCCGCCCGCCCGCCCGCCCCCCGCCGCCCGATCTCTCCACCGGCGCCTCTCCGCCATCGCTCGCCCGGCAGCCTGGCCACCAGCGACCCTGCCTTTCTCCTCGCCTCGATCTGCGTCGCCTTGCCGGATCCTCCGCCGCCGCCTCCCAGCCCCCATCGCTTTGCCGCCTCGTCTCATGGCGCCTCCGCCGCTGCCGCCGCCTGTCAACCTCGCCGAGCTGCAGCTCTCCGCCGCCGAGCCCTGTGGTCGCCGCGCCTGCCCGGCCAGATCCGGGCATGGTGCCCCGGATCCGCCAACTCCGACCCTTCTTCCTCTCCGTCCATCTCCGCCTCCTCACGACATCAACTCCGGCAAGCTCTCCGGCGATCTTCGAAATCCGTGCAGCCCGAGGTTGACCCCGAAACGCCTAAGTCCCGAATATTTTTGCATTATCATGCCATGTTCATCGCATCATAACTTGTTGCATATTGCTCCGTTTCGTGCGTGTAATATGTCAAAATGTTCGTTGCGAGATGCTCTACATTTCATTCCATTGCATCATGTTCATTTGAGTTCATATTGATGCCTGAATCATCGTTGCAAGATTGCTATGTGATGTTAATCTGCTGAAACGGTTATAACTTGATGATTTGTCATTTTTGTTGCATTTGATGTGTGCATCCTATGAGGTTGATGTCTACATGTGTTTTGATCTATGCCATGCCATCTTTCCAGTGGTGCCATCCATGGATTTTTGTGATTCCTGTAGTGAGTGCATCAAGCTTGTCAAGTGGGGTACTTGCTGTTGTTGTCAGCCTGTTAACATTAAGTTCAGTGGTTGCCATGCTTGTTGTTAGTGACCAATGCACCCTATGAACTTGTTCTTGCCATGCTTAGCTTCATAAACATGTCTTCTTACCGTGGGTTGCCTTTCCATGCCATTTATTGCTCTGTGGTGAGTGGTTCAAGCTCACCAACATGTCTACTTATTGTTGTTCCTGCCATGTATGAATCTGTAATATAACTTGCCATGTTTACATGGGTGCAGTCATATTTTCTGGTCCTTTTTGGCTCATGGTCAGTAAAGGAATTTTGTTCTATGCTTTGAGTAGAATCATCATGCCTTTTTTTGCCATGATAAGTTCCTGTAACATGTTGTTTGATAGCTCTTAACATTGCAACCTGATGTTATTTCTGCTAAAGTCTGAAACTGTTATTTTTTGCAATCTTGCCATGTCATTTTGAGCATGTTCTAATAATTTATGGAGATAGCTCAGTGTTCATGTTTTGTCATGCTTTACCTGTACATCATGGCCATGTCTTTTGTTTTCATGTTAAGATGCTGTAGCTTGTTGTTTGGATGCTTGCAATATGCCTAGTTGCTGTTTTGGACAGCTTGTCCTTTAAACTTGTATAGGGTGTATGTGTTGCACCGTTGCTCCGTTTTGAGTCTGCTCTATATGAAACTTGCTTGATTTTGCATGTAGTTTCATATTATCATGCTGCATCCATGTTTTGAGGTGTTTGCTTGATGTTTGTATGCATTTTGTATCAATGCCATGCTTATCTTGTTTTGCTCATATCTTCTAGGCCGTAGCTCCGAATTAAATGAACTTTATATGTAACTTGACTAGAATTTCGTGTAGATCATATTGGTGCATTTTAAATTGCTGTTTAACAACTTGAACATAAAGTTATTCAGATCTGGACCAATTTCGAAATTTGCATATGAGGACTTACCGGAATTGTTCTATGTTGTTTTCGGCCTCATTTAAACTTGCTTTGATGTGTTGCTCTTGTTTGCATCATATCTTGCCATGAGTAGCCTCATCTAGATTTGTCATGCATCATGCTTGTTGTGCATCATGTCTTGTTCATGTGTGGTGTGTTTACTTTGTTGTGTGCTTCTTCTCGATAGTTCCTGCTTGCTATGATCGTGAGGATTCGCTCGCTCACGCTTGGTTCGCCTTCGTGGCTTCATCTTATTCATGGACTCGTTCTTCTTCCTTGCAGGATTTCAAGCAAGATGACCGTCACCTTGGATCTCATTACTATCATTGCTATGCTAGTTGCTTCGTTCTTTCGCTATGCTGCGCTACCTATCATTTGCTCTTCAAGCCTCCCAATTTGCCATGTCAGCCTCTAACCTTTGCACCCTTCCTAGCAAACCGTTGTTTGGCTATGTTACCGCTTTTGCTCAGCCCCTCTTATAGCGTTGCTAGTTGCAGATGAAGTTTGTTCCTTGTTGGAACATGGAGATGTTGTTCCTTGTTGGAACATGTTTACTTGTTGGGATATCACAATATATCTTATATTATTAATGCATCTATATACTTGGTAAAGGGTGGAAGGCTCGGCCTTATGCCTGGTGTTTTGTTCCACTCTTGCCGCCCTAGTTTCCGTCATATCGGTATCATGTTCCCGGATTTTGCGTCCCTAACGCGGTCGGGTGATTTATGGGACCCCCTTGACAGTTCGCTTTGAATAAGACTCTCCAAAGAAGGCCCAACCTTGGTTTTACCATTTGCCTCACCACCACCTACTTTTCCCTTGGGAGTCGCTCTCTCGAGGGTCATCTTTATTTAGCCCCCCCGGGCCAGTGCTTCTCTAAGTGCTGGTTCGAACCGAGCCGCCTGCGGGGCCACCTTGGGGCAACTTGAGGGTTGGTTTTACTCGTAGCCTGTCTCATCCGGTGTTGCCCTGAGAACGAGATATGTGCAGCTCCTATCGGGATTGTCGGCGATCGGGCGGTCTTGCTGGTCTTGTTTTATTGTGTCGAAATGTCTTGTAGCCGGGATTCCGAGACTGATCGGGTCTTCCCGGGGAGAAGGAATATCCTTCATTGATCGCGAGAGCTTATCATGGGCTAAGTTGGGACGCCCTTGTAGGGTATAAACTTTCGAGAGCCGTGCCTGCATGTTATGTGGCAGATGGGAATTTGTTAATATCCGTTGTAGTAAACTTGAAGCAAACTCTTCTAAAATACACCAACCGTAGCGAATCGTGAGTGTCTCTTTTCGGGTTGATCGAGAGGAGAACACAGTTTCGGGTTATGTCCGACGTAAGTAGGAGTTCGTGATCACTTCTTGATCATTACTAGTTGACGATCGCCTTTGTTTCTCTTCTCGCCTCATTTGCGTATGTTAGCCACCATATATGCTTAGCCGGTGCTGCAACCCTCATCACCTTACCCTTCCTTTCCCATTTAAGCTTTGCTAGTCTTGATACCCATGGTAATGGGATTGCTGAGTCCTCGTGGCTCATGATTACTACACCACCAGTTGCAGGTACAGGTTATGCGATGATCATGACGCGAGAGCGATGTTTGCTTGTTTGGAGTTCTTCTTCTGCTTCTTCTTCGACAGGGGATAGGTTCCAGGTCGGCATCCTGGGCTAGCAGGGTGGATGTCGTTTGAGCTTCTGTTTATGTTCCATCCGCAGTCGGATGTTGATCTTGTATATGATGTTGATGTATTCTTGTGGCATTTGTGCCTTATGTATGTATCCCCACTATTGTGTAATGTTGATGTAATGATATCCACCTTGCAAAAGCGTTTCAATATGCGGGTCTATCCTTGGTGGGACCGTCGAGTTCCTTTTGGATAGAGTCGCATATTGGGCGTGACACGCACCTAGAGTGCGCATGTATGAAGAAAAGGAAGCCGAGTTGGATCGGCAGGATGATCTGGACTTTCTTAAAGAAGAGCGGGACATAGCTCGGGCTCGATCCGCATTCTACCTGTAACAAGCACGGCGGTATAAAAACCATGAAGTCCAGGCGAAGACATACAACTTAGACGACCTCGTCCTTCGACTCCCTGAGAAGCATAAGCATAAGCTTTCGCCCAAATGGGAGGGCCCATTCATCATCGACGAAGTGCTAAAAGGGGGAGCGTGTCGGTGTTCTGGTAACGGGGGTACCCAGACTTGTCTGCCTACGGCCCATGGCGTGGCTCCCCCAGCGGGCCCGTACGGTCCATCTTCACGAGCAAGCACTCAAGACCCTCGCGAGGCGGACGACACAAGACATCCTCAGGAGCGGCCTCACCAGGCTGGCTCGCGAGGAGAAGAGAGATCAAGGCAAGGTGAACCTCGCGAGGTTCCGATGACACAAGCAATGACGACCGCAACCAGGCGGGCGCCCGCGCGCAGTGTCCTTGTTTCCCCTTTGGTGCTAAAGAGGCAAGCGCAGGAGCGGAGTACCGAGGCATCAGGCAAAGGTTTCCATATCGGTGCAACGAGACCAAGAACCACAGGACGGCAGGATGGAGGTCACCGTGGATCCCAAGAAGGCGTCACCACAAGAGCCTTTGGTAGTCAAACACCGCTTTTGTCAGGATAAGCTGTACTAGATGTCCCCCTTCAAACTTGGCCGTTGTGGGATCCCTTCCTGCTCAATATTTGGGAAGAGGACCCCGGCCTCTATAAATAGGACTAGCCACCACCACGGTAGGAGATCGACTCATCTGATCCTGGAATGGATCCACTCCATCCTCACATGCACTAGATCACCAAGCACAAGAACACCTCACCTCAGGAGGCTGTTCTTCCCCTTGTACTATTCATCCTCAACCCAAGAGGCAATCCACCACACCACACTGGAGTAGGGTATTACACCACAACGGTGGCCCGAACCAGTATAAATCTTGTGTCTCTGTGTTCTTTGGGTCGGCGAGTTAGTCCACTAGATCGTGGAGTGCGAGAGCTTGGGAGAGGAGAGATCTTCGTGCGCACCCCAGTGTTCTAACCTCGGGGGTTTTGCAGAACCCGTGATCCGACATTTGGCGCACCAGGTAGGGGTGCGCCGAAGCTTTCCTCTCGTCCATCCGTGTTTTGCCGCTCCACCTCAACCATGTCGGACGCTCATCGTGCCCGCGTTGAGCGCCGGGCCGCCCGCGTCGCTCAGACGGCTCCTGTCGGCGGGCCTCCCCGTTGCTCTCCATCACCTGCCGCCAACGCTGCCACCGGCCCGTCTGGGAACGAGCAGCAGGAATCCTCGCTGGACCCCTCGGTGTGGCGGGACGGCCGCACCGCCACTCCGCCGCTGACTCCAGCCGGCTCGTCGTCTCACGCTCGTCATGCTCCCATGGACGCGTAGGACGTGCTGCTCATGGTGCGCGAGCTCCTGCGTTATCGCTCGGTCGGCGATCTCTATGAAGACTGGCTCGACCGCATCGCCGAGCTCGTCAGCGCCGCTGGGGGCTCCCCTGCACAGTCCCCTCTCGCTGCCTCGTCCCCCGCCAGCTACGAGCGACGTGGCTCACGGAGCACCTCTGCCACCCCCGCACCAAGACGGCGTCCTGGCGCCGAGGCACGCGGCCCCGCGGCACGACCCACCACGCCAGGTCCCCGTGCATGAAGAAAGAAGCTGCCAAGAAGTTCCTCGACCGCAAGAGAACGCTCCACCGCTCCCAGCACCGCCACGTCAAGATTTCTTGCCGCGGCAGGGCCATGCGCCACTTGCCGTGGCGGCACGAGGTCACCAAGATCTAGCTCCGCTCCCACGGCGGACCCCGGTGGCGACAGCACGCCACCGCGCCTTCACTCCGGAGCTATGCAGCGTCGTCTGGCCGGGCAAGTTCAAGCCGGACCCGCCTCCTCGCTACGATGGCACCCCCGACCCTGCGGAGTTCTTGCAGCTCTACGAGCTGAGCATCGAGGCGGCCAACAGCGATGAGAAAGTCATGGCGAACTGGTTCCCCATGGCTCTCAAGGACGGGGCACGCTCTTGGCTCCTGAACATGCCCGCGGGATCCATCTCCTCCTGGGGTGAGATGCGTGACCGCTTCGTTACCAACTTCCAGGGCACTCGCGACCACCCACCGGCCGTGGGTGGCCTGCGCCGCATCAAGCAGGAGCATGGAGAGACCCTGTAGAAGTACATTCAGCGTTTCAACTACGCCTGCCTCAAGATCCCCAAGGTGACGGACAAGGCCATCATCTCCGCGTTTTCCGACGGTGTTCGCGACGTCAAGATGAGGGAGGAGCTTGCTATGCATGAAGACTTGTGTACCGCCTTGGAGCTATTCAACCTAGCAACCAAGTGTGCGAGAGCTGAGGAGGGGCGTCTCTCCCTCATCGAGCTCCCGGCAGCAGATCCAGAAGACAAGAAAGCCAAGGCCAAGGACGTGAAGCGCAAGGGAGTAGCCGTACTCGCAGCAGAGCTAGATAGAAGCATGGCTGGGACCATCCTGAGTCGTCCAAGAGCAGTCGACCATTCTGCGCCTTCCACAACGTGCATAGCCACAACACCAACGACTGTCAAGAGCTCAGGGCCATCCGAGATGGACGCTTCGGTCCGCGCCCCGTGCGCAACGACCGGGGCTATGGCTGAGGAGGAGGACGAGGCGGAGGATGCTGGGACGACCGCGGCCCTCGCCAGGACTGGTGCGACCGACCTCGTGAGGACCGCTGGCTGGACAAGCCTTGTGAGGGCAACTGGAGGGATCGGCCTCGCAAGGATCGCCCTCAGGTCAACCCTGGTCTTCCTCCGCTGCCTCCACCACCAAGAAGGAACGATGACCACCACCAGGACGAGGGGGCTGGGGGCTTCTAGGAGCCTCGCACCATCGTCTGCATCTTGGGCGGTGTGCAGGCCCCAGCCTCCCAGCGCCTCTTCAAGCAATTTGCTCGTGAGGTGAACGCGGCTCTTCCCAGGCTCGAGGCCACACGCCCCCTCAGGTGGTCCAAGTGCGCCATCACCTTCAGCTTCGTTGACCAGCTCAAGTGTGCCGCAACTGCCGGCGCCCTCCCGATGCTCTGTTCGCCCGTCATCAGCAACGTCCAAGTCATCAAGACCCTCATCGACGGAGGGGCAGGGCTCAATGTCCTGGCCGTCGAGACGTTCGACAGCCTCCAAGTGCCATATGAACAGCTACAGCCTACCAAGCCCTTCTCAGGAGTTACTGACGGTTCCACTACCCCGATAGGGCAGGTCCGCCTTCCTGTCACCTTTGGAGAATGCAAGAACTACCGCACCGAGCTCATCGACTTCGACTTCGCCCACATCCGTCTGCCATACAATGCCATCCTCGGGTACCCAGCATTGGCCAAGTTCATGGCGGTCACTCATCATGGCTACAATGTCCTCAAGATGCTAGGGAGCGGTGTGTTCCCTCGAGCGCGCCTTCCAAGCCGCAGCAATTGAAGACCCCGACAACGAAGGAACCCTGTATCCTCCTGAGGCTGTCCCCAAGAACAAGAAGCAGCAGCTCCATGCAGGTCCTCAGGAGGGCGACACCACCAGCAGCACCACCTCAAGACCAGCGCCCTCAGGTGGGGTGCCTCCCTCCCGCGCATAGGAAAGCGCTCCGGGCGCCATCCTCGGGTAAGGCTCGTGGGCTCTATTCTAGAGGGCCTCAGACCTCGCCAACATCACGAGGGAGGCGCTCGGCCACCACGTGGAGGCGTGCTTTGCGGCACGTTTCCCTCATGAAGGCGTCAAGCAAGGGGCGCTCGGCGCTCAGGAGTTCGTCTACAAAACCATTCAGGAGTTTGAAAATGCAAGGGACATGCGCGGCGATCGCCGCCCACCTCGCGCGGCCCCCGATCCAGCTGAGGATGGTGGGTTGTGCATCTGCATCGACATCCCAGGGCTCAATCAGGCCGCATCTCAGGAGCGCTTCTGGCCTTCGCGCGTGGGACGCTGCGAGGGCCCGCCCCACAGCTATGTTCGCATGCTGTTCGGCCTTCCAAGCGTGGCGTCCGCCTTTCAGCGCAACCTCTGGAGCATTTTGGCGGCTCAGGAGGCCAGGCACCATGCGGTCCTCGCGGAGATGGAGACGGTCCTCAAGGAACCGCCTGGACTCCTAGGGCCTCCCGAGGCTCAAGGCCCCGGTTGCTCGTGAGGAACAACCCCTTCATCGCACATCTTCGGCTACACCAACATCTCTTCAGCGGCTAAACTAGGTGACATTTTCCAAGTTCATTTAGCTAGGAGCGCCCCTCGGGCTGCATAATTCCGAGGCTGCGTGGGTTCGTCCCTGTGGCATGTATCCTTTCCTTTCTTTAGCTTACCTTGCTGGGGGCGCCCCTCGGGCTGCACCATCCCCAGGCGGCTTGGGTCCTACCCAGTGGCATGTATCGTTCCTGCATTTACCTAGGCTAGTTTGCTTCTTATGCATGACCTATCTATGATTTTCACCTGCTTGATTATCACCCACCACGGGAGCAGCGTGCCGATCGTCTTTCTTTAGGATCTTCCACATGAGAGGGTTAAGCACGACGTCTGTGCTCGGGTCCGTCCCTGCAGTGTCGATAAATCCAACGGCTGAGCTCTGTCTAGCGGGCCGGCCCCGTTCACGTCACCTCCTGGGGTTGTTGGTGCTTGGCCTTCTCATACGATAGCCTCGGGAGATTCATTCGGTGTAGGTTGCCTAACCATCTCGCAGGATCATCGCAGACAACAAGAACCAAGACCAGGTGCAACCCGTCTTGAGGTAGGGCCTCGTGAGTCCCGCGCTGGCTCACGAGTGCCCAGAAACACCTCGTCTAGCCCTGTCGTGCAAGCCACGTGTCAGGGTGGGCCTGTACACGCACCGGGGGCTCTCCGCAGTAGGGAGTCACCTCCCACGCACCAATGGAAGCACCATGCTCCGTGCTGGCCGTCGACACTGCCGTGGAGCGGCTATGCCCATCCAAGTACGAAAGCTCTATGCTCCGCGCTGGTGATAAACAACTGTGGGCGGCCCCATGGCCGTATGAACCTCAGGGAGCCCTTGAGCTCCGTGCCTAGCCTCACCGCGTTGTTTCCCCTCGGGAGGTTAGCGCGAGGGGGCTAGGCACGGGGGCTGCGCTCAGGTCACACCTGGCGTACGCCCCACCAGGTCCCAGGACCTGGTCATCACGAAACCCTCCCGAGCGAAAGCCCGGCGAGAACAGGTAGGAGGTATGTTCGTACGTCAAGGGGGACCCTTGGGCATCGCGACCCAAGGGCCTAACTAGTCACGTAGCCCCTCACCCCCTAGCCTCGTCCTGGTCTCCGGTCAGAGCTAGCGGCGGCTGAGGTACGCGCGGGGCCGGGCCTTGGCGACAAAGAACGCCAAGACCTGCTCTCACACTTCCTGCTCAAAGGTCGTTTGAGCGTCAAGGGGAACTCCCTGAGCATCGCGACTCATGAGCCTAACTGTCCACGTAACCCCTCACCCCCTGGCCTCCTGGTCTCCGGTCAGAGCCAGCGGCGGCTGAGGTACGCGCGGCGCCAGGCCCTGCCGACGTAGAACATCAAGACATGTCCCTGCATCTGCTTTCTGTAAGCTGTTTATGCATCAAGGGGGACTCCTGAGCATCGCGACTCAGGAGCCTAACTAGCCACGTAGCACCTCACCCCCTGTCCTCATCCTGGTCTCCGGTCAGAGCCAGTGGCAGCTGAGGTATGCGTGGGGTCGGGCTCTGCCGACGTAGAACATAAAAGCAAAACAGGAAGGAAATTGCAAAATCTCAAACAAATATTACAAGACATATTGTTCTCTGAATATCAAACACAAGTTTAAACGCCTCCACGAGGCACGATACATGTTGCAGGAGTTTAAACAGGAAAGGAGCCGCAAGCAAGTCATCCATGGACATCGCCGGCGCCCACAAGGGGCGCTCCTTCCATAGTGGCGTCGCTTTCACCTGTGCCATCGGCCAGAGCTACATGAGTAGTAGCACCGTCGGTCAAAGGCGCGGGAGCAAAGGCGCGGAACTTCTTCAGCAGGGCCTCCACCTGACCCTTCACGGCTGCAGCGGCAACTGCGCAGTGCTTGTCGTCCACATGCTCTAGCAGCTGGTCAAGGCGGGCGGCAGGATCGCAAAGATGGAGGTGGCTGAAGACGTGCATCAGCGCAGCTGAAGAAAGGATGCGAGCTTCTTCCTCTGCCATGGGGCCGACGCCGCTCACGACTTGCTCAAGCACCTCGTTATGAAATCCCCACCTGTCGCAGCCCTGTTGCGGCAACGTTGCCTCCCTTTCCAACCTTTCGGTAGCTGGTTGAGCGCTAAAGGGGACCTCTTGAACATCATGCCTCAGGAGCTCTTACTCGGGCCGCTCACCTCCTGTACTTGTCCATGGCATCGCGACCTGGCATACCAGCGACGGCTGCAGCTTGCCTAGGGACCGGGACCTGTCGGCGTAGAGCACCAAGTTGTCGCAAGATGGAAAGAGGAGACCGAGCCAAAACAGGACACGAGCTCGCACAACCTCATAATAAGGATAATATCAACAAAAAGCATTACAGGCCACTTACACGCCCCCACGGGGTCCGTTTCAAATCCTCGCAGGGAACAAAAGAAAGGAGTTTCTAGGACCCCTATCTACGCGCGCCAGTGACGCCGACGCCATCATGAACAATGGGCCCGGGGAGACCAGCGCCAACCCCATCCAGATCAGCGACGACGACGGCCGGGCGTTGCGGCCTTGCTCTGGGCGCGGCGAGAGCTCGAGGGCACGTAGCTGTCGTCGCTCGTCTACGGAGTCTCATAGCGCTCGGGAGAATCGCTGGACTCCCAAGCATCACTGCTGCCTCTAGAGGGACCACTGATGAGGCAGTCCTGGCAGTCCTGTCTGGGGAAGCACTCCAAGCGGCGGCCTTCTGCGTCGAAGACCTTGAAGAACATCGTCGAGACGACATCGTACCTGAAGTGGATGGCGAGGGCGCCTTCCGTGCGGCAGACCCGGGCAACCTCGCCCCAGCAGCGGATCATGAAGATCTTGCCTGGGGAGACGAATTCCACCTCAGCTCCGGTCGCCGGGGCATCGTAGTCGGCGTGCTACGGCCATAGCTCAAGGGGCCCCCTCGGTGGCATTTCAGCGGAGAAGAATTGGGGAAGGCGGATCCAAGTACGCGGAGGCATCGCCGCCCACAGCACGAGCTCGCGCGAGGAGTCCGTGGCGTGGACTCCTGGGGCGATGGCATGCGCCACCACAGCACGGCGACCACGGCCGTGACGTGAGCGGCGCGGATCACCGCCTCTCCCTCCTGAGCCCTCGGCTCGGGCGTATAAAGGCAGCGGATACCCGGGGGGTGGCCGCTCGTACCAAGGCCTTGTCACCTCCTGCCTTACGACTATGTCACGACAGTGGACCGGCCTCTTCTTCAGCGGAAACGGCCCAGGCTCGTCGTGGGGAGCTTTTCACTTCTCCGCTTTCGAGAACCTTCGGATTGGTGCCATGGTGTCTCTACTAGCGATGGGGAGAAGAAGAAGAAGCGAGCGGAGCAGGAAGAAATGATTGATGGGGGCTCTGCCCCCTCTCCTCATTTATAGCAAGGAAAGGCCAACCGGCGACCCCCACGATCGTAGGTAATGATAACTCTCTTTGCATGCAGCAGGGACTCATCAAATCAGGCAGTTGCCGAGGCAGCATGGGGAAGTGGAGACGCCCACATCCAATCAATCGCCGCTGCCGACCAGGGTCATAGAGCTGTTGGGGCCTCACAGCGCCTGTATTTTGCCCCCTTGGCTTCGCCTCCAAGCTAAGCCCGAAGCGTGTTTTGGGTCTGGGCTACTGTCGGCATTCTCGGGAACGGGGTACCCAGATTTCTCGCTCATGCCCACGGCGTGGCTCCACCAGCGGGCCCGTACGACCCATCTTCACTAGCAAGCACTCAAGACCCTCGCGATGCAGACGACACCAGACCTCCTCAGGAGCGGCCTCACCAGGCTGGCTAACGAGGAGCGGAGAGATCAAGGCAAGGCGAACCTCGCGAGGTTCCGATGATGCAAGCAATGACGACCGCAACCAGGCGGGCGCCCGCGCGCAGTGTCCTTGTTTCCTGTTTGGTGCTAAAGAGGCAAGCGCGGGCGCGGAGTCCCGAGGCATCAGGAAAAGGTTCCCATATCGGTGCAACGAGACCAAGACCCGCAAGATGGCAGGACGGAGGTCACCGTGGATCCCAAGACGGTGTCACCACCAGAGCCTTTGGCAGGCGATGACCGCTTTTGTCAGGATAAGTTGTACTGGATGTTCCCCTTCAAACTTGGCCGTTGTGGGATTCCTTCCACTCAATATTTCGGAAGAGGACCCGGGCCTCTATAAATAGGACTAGCCACCACCACGGTACGGGATCGACTCATCTGATCCTGGATTGGATCCACTCCATCCTCACACGCAGTACCTCACAAAGCACAAGAACAGCTCGCCTCAGGAGGCTGTTCGTCCCCTTATACTATTCATCCTCAGCCCAAGAGGCAATCTACCAAACCACACTAGAGTAGGGTATCACACAACAACGGTGGCCCGAACCAACATGAATCTTGTGTCTCTCTGTTCTTTGGGTCGGTGAGTTAGTCCGCTAGATTGTGGAGTGCGAGAGCTTGGGAGAGGAGAGATCTTCATGCGCACCCCAGTGTTCGAACCTCGAGGGTTTTGCCGGAACCCGTGATCTGACACAGCATATCGCCTTTGCCGCTCGTCCAACGATGGCCTCAAGCCGGACCCGTGGAATGCAGCTCGGCTGCGGCGTTTTTACGCGTAAGTCCGGAACCCCCCCTCTCGGTGACTTTTTTGTATGTTCCTTTTCTTTACATTATTATCCTATATGGCAAGTGTTTGGTTAAACCGAACCACGCTGATCTCGTATTATGCACATCATCGAATGTAACACCCAGATTGGCTTGGGGTCTCCCTTAGATGAGCCGAATACTATAATCAATATAAAACTGGGTTGCCATCATACTATAATCGAATGTAACACCCAGCCTTCTCATATCTTTCAAGCCATCATATGCACTTATTCGATTTAAGATCTTTGTCAAGCTGGGTTGCCTGGCTCTTGTGTTTACCCCTACTTTCCCGATTGTCGTGTAGGGGGTAAAGGGAGCACCTCTGTGATTGTTATGACCGGGTCATCTGGGATCGTGCCTCAGACGGGTGAAGCCGAAAGCTAGTGTTCTTACAGAATCCAATAAGTCGGCCTTAAGGGAAGTGAATAGAGCCTCGCGCTCATCACCATGGCTTTTTGAAGTCGTTGCTTTCCGTTGATCGTAAGTGTCCGGATTATAGTTTTAACCGAAGAAACGAACCCTTGGAGGAACTATTTTCATCGTAACATGTTTCTTACGTGAAAAAGTAATATAACATAACTCTTCGCATATGTCGGATTTCGGGTTCCGGCAGACCCTTGAGGTTCGAACACTGGGTTGCGCGCGGAGATCCAACCCTCCGCCGTCTCGTACCTCGCCGAATCGCAGGGACATAAACTACTAAACAGAACAGCACAAGAGACACGAGATTTATACTAGTTCGGGCCACCGTTGTGGTGTAATACCCTACTCTAGTTTGTGGTGTGGTGGATTGCCTCTTGGGCTGATGAGGAACAGTACAGGGAAGAACAACCTTGCGAGGGTCTGTTCTTGGCGGGTGCGATGAACTGCTAGGTGGTGTTCAATTGCTCTAGCTACTGGTTCCTTGGTGAGGATTCCGATCTCATACCGGGGGGCCGATCCCTCTACCCTGGGGGTGGCTACTCCTATTTATAGGCGAAGGCCCTGGGCCTCTTCCCAAATATTGAGCGGGAAGGGCGCCAAGAATTGGCCATTTTGAAGGGGAACAGCAGGTACACTTGTCCTGACTAAAGTTGGTCCTCGCCTGCCAAAGGCTCTGGTGATGACGCCTTCTTGGGCTCCAGGATGACTCCCTTCCAGCCGTTGGGGCTGGTCTTGGTCTTGTTGCACCGAAACAGATGCCTTTGCTTGATGCTCTCGCTTGCGCTTGCTCCCTTTGCACCAAAGAGGAAAGGAGGACGCCAGTGGGCTGGCGCCTCGATCGGCGCCTTGGTCGCCATGGCTTGCATCATGGGCACCTCGGGAGGTACCTGCCTTGAACTCTCCGCCCTCATGAGCCAGCCTGACGAGGCCGTGCCTCAGAAGCTCCTTGTCGCCCGCCTCATGAGGCTTGGCCTCTCGCGAGGGTCTTGAGCTTGCGTTGATGAATATGGGCCGCCCTGGCCTCCTTGAGCCACGCCAGCAGGCCGCAGTGCAGCAAGTCCGGGACCCCGTGCCCTGAACGCCGACAAGAGCCCCTGGCCCACGGCGCGCCCGAACTTGGCCGAGCAGAGAGGTGAAAGGGCAAGTGGCGTCATGGGTTCTAACAGCTCAAGGGCTTTGGGCGCCAGATGGCGGTTGATTGACGCGGCGCCTCTGCAGAATCGTGTGGGTTGATAACAGAGCGCATCTTCCTTGCCTCCTTACTTTGGCCATTGCTGCTCAGATCCCCTTCCTGCGCCTCTCTCTCTGCTTCCAAGATCTTGAGATCCACTCACCAAGGTGCCCTAGCCACTCATGGCTCCTCGACAAACCCCGGCCGGAGCCTGGTACTCTCCTGCTTTGGACCCGCCAAATGTGTCAGCGGCGAGCCTCGCCCTGGTGCGCCGGATGGCGGAGGCGCAGGGCGCCACGGAGCTGGGCGTTTGGCAGGGCTCACGCCCGAGGGTCGGGGAGTACCTTCTACCCGCTTCTTCGTGAGCGCCATCATTGCTGGTCTGGTGCCTCCTTTTTCTGAGTTCTTCTTCTCCGTCCTCCGCCATTACAACATTCAAGCTCTGCACCTCCATCCCAACTCCGGCCTTCTTATGGCAATCTTCGCCTACTATTGTGAGGCCGATGTTGGGGTGAAGCCCTCGTGGCCTTCCTGCGCCACTACTTTTTCCTCCGAACCTCCCGTGGTTCCGCCTCCACGTGCGCGAGCTTCATCGCATACGGCGGAGCCATCGCCATTTCAAACCCTGGGAAGCGGATTGAGGGCTTCAGGAGCAAGTGGGTCTTGGTGGATGCTGGGCGCATCCACCCTCGGCTAATCCTGCCCATGGAGCCCGCCGAGAGCTCCGACGACTGGTCCCGAGCGGAGCTTCGGGATCCCCGCGCGAAGCTGGTGCTGGAGAAGATGGATGTAGATCTGAAGCCGGCCAACGCGGCGCGGCGCGGCTGACCGGCAAGGCGCGCCGAGGAGTTCCTCGAGCACCAACTGGCTCCGCCGCGATGCCAAGCTTCCGATGTGGAGGCCTCACTCGAGCCCCCGTGGTCTGGCCACGAGGATCTCGCGACAGTCCTCCGATCCTTGGTTGGGGGCGATGTGGCGAGATTAGAGGGCGCCTGCGTGCCCTTGTTCCTTCGTGAGGATCGGGGAGCAGTGTAGGGGGCCCATGCCCATCTTCAATGGGGACGGGCTGCGTCTGTGGAGGCCCGGAGGACCAGGTGGACGTGTCCTCTTCCGACTCCAGCAAAGAGGTGGAGGAAAGAGGGTCAGGAGAGGGGGTTGATTCGGGGGCGGAGTCAAGGGCTCCTCCCCTGCGGCGCAGGTCCCAAGCCTCTCGCCTCCGAGAGTGACGACGACGAGGATGAGGGTGAGCGGGAGGCAGAAGCCTGCCCCGATCCCAAGAAGGACGGACTGGGCTGGTCCCGCTGGTCCGCCTCGGCCTCGGGGTGATCCGCGGGACGCCGCCCGCCTCCCCTGGTCCCTTGAAGCTGATCCCAGCCGGCTCTCTGGCTTCAAGTATGGCCGGAGGCTGCTCGAGTCCACCAGGCGACGACCCAGGTGCCTCACCTTCTGCCTTGATTATTTCTCCGTCGACGAGATCCGATGTCCATGTTCTTCGGCCAGGCTGGTGCCCGCGGCGAAGAAGCTGAAAGGGGCTCCTGAGGCCCCATCCGCGGCGGTGCCTCTGCCAGAAAAAGAAGGTGATCCTGATGCCCAGGCCTCTCCTGCCCGGGCATCCTCGCGAGGCCTGGCTGAGCCCGCTGGGGCGAGCTCAGCCCCCTTGACCCAGGCGACCCCCGAGGTGCCCTTGCTTGGCGCTGCCTCCACTGTTGCCGTGGCGCCGCTGGTTCCGCCTTAGGGTGCAGTGGTCATACAGCCATCTTATCCTCCTACTCCACCTGTCGCTGCTCCTCCAAATGCTGTTCTGGATCGCGCCGTTGCCGGACTGGACCGCCTGCGGCAGGATCTTCTAGGCACCGACCCCCGTCTGATGGCTGGGCGCTTGATGCTGGCTTCTGGCTGGATTCGCTCCGATGCTTCGATTCGGGCGGCGCTGGTCCAGGCCTCGACGGCTTGCGACAAGGAGAAGCAAGCTGTTGGTGAGGCGAAGATTGCCTGCGACGCTGCCCTGGGGGAGGCAGCCAGCATCCAAGGTCGCTGTGAGACGCTGGAGGGCGAGCTGAAGGGCCTGCAGAACCAGCTCGCAGAGGAGGCCCGCCTCCGCCAGGAGTAGGAGGAAAGCATGAAGGCTCGTGAGGCGGCCGTCAAGGACCGGGAGGCCGAGCTGAAGAAGCGCCACGACCGCCTAGGCGCGCTGGAGCAGGAGGTGGAGGCGAGGAAGGTCGAGCTGGACGACAAGGCGCGGGTTCTTGCGGAAGATCGCGTGGCCTTCATGGATATGGAGGTGAAGGCTCGCGCTTTGCCGAGGGAGCTTACGATAGCGGCCTGAGAGCCCATCGCGGTGCAGAGGACGGCCCCGCTGTTGCTTCCTTCCTGGTTCGCGCCTTGAAGATGTCTCCTTGGTCTTGGCCCCCACGCTGAGGCCGAGGCGATGTCTTGTCTTCCGCGGCAGCACGCCGGATCCTCACCCACATCTATCTTCGCGATCCCAGTTGTCCGACATGGACAGCCTGCCGGAGCCGCAAGAAGCGAAAGCATGTAGCTGCCGCCGCCGAGGTGTGGAAGGGTCGCGCGGAGGCTCTGCTGGGGAAGTTCGGCCTTCAGACCAAGCCGAACCTAGGCGCTGCTGCCCTGCTGCTTCACTTAGGCGAGCCCACTCCGCTGCTCCGCCACCGACAAGTGACTCCATTGTGGTTCCTGCCTTGCTTTTAATTCCTGCACATGTATCATGCCTCGAGGAGGCGCTTAAACTCATGCTTGGTATTGCGATAACAGTGTGTACTGTGATATATGCTTTTGAATTCCTTGAAATTTGTGCTTCCTACTTTCTTATGTTCTACGCCGCAGAGCCCGCCCTGCATACCTCAGCCACCATTAGCCCCGGACCGAAACCAGGACGGACCAAGGAGTGAGGGGCTACGTGATGTTAGGCTCCCGAGTCGCGATGCTCAGAGTCCCCTTGGTGCACGAACAGCAAGTAGGGAGGTGAGACGCGGCAGATCCACCGCTTCTTCGTCTGCAGAGCCTGCCTCACAGATACCTCAACCTCCGTTAGCCTTTCGTAACTAAGGGGTGAGGGGCTACGTGACCAGTTAGGCTCCTCGAGTCGCGATGCTCAGGAGTCCTCCTGACGCCAAACGACATTGCACCTTGGCTCCGCTCGGGAGTGACGTGCGATGAACCAGGCCCGAGGGGCTGGCTGGTGGCATGCGCCTGGGCATGACCCAGGCGCAGCCCCCGCGGCCCAGCCTCTCGCGCCTCCCTCGAGGGAGGCGCTATGCGACGAGGCCGACACCGAGCTCTAGGCTCCTGAGGTTGATGCACCCGAGGCCACCTCGCTTGTTTATCACAAGCGCAGAGCATAGCGCTCAAGATGCGTCGGGCATAGCCGCCCTCGGCAAGGTCGCCACCAGCCAGCGGAGCATGGTGCTTCCATCGGACGTGGGAGGGGCTCTCTCAGAGGAGCCCTCGGCGATACAGCCCCACCCGAGACGTGGCTGGCACGGTAGGGCTGGACGAGGTGTATCTGGGCACCCGTGAGCCAGCTGCTGGAGTCACGGGCCCTACCTCAAGGCGGCGCCTGGCTCTGGCCTTATCTTCGAGTGTGTTCCTGCAATTTGGCCAGATGTCGTGTTTCACGCTCGGGTCCCAGCCTCGGCTGGTCTCAGCCTGTCATTGGCAAGCCGTCGCGATGCCATGGACAAGACCAGAGGGTGAGGGCCGGAGAGCCGGTAGGAGCCCTGAGTCGCGATGCTCAGGCACCCCCCCTTTAACAGGATAGGCTAACGACATGAAATGAAAGGGATACATGCCGCAGGGACGGACCCAAGCAGCCTGGGAATAATGCGGCCCTGAAGGCGCTCCTAGCCGGAAATAAAACTTAAAGATGTCACCTGGTGATGTCGGGGATGAAGGGGTGTTAGTGTGGCAGACTCGGTGGGCTGCGGGAGCCGATCCTCACGAGCCCCCAGGCCCAGGGGCCTCGGGAGGCTCCAGAGGCGCTGGCAGCTCCTTAGGGGCCATCTCCATCTCCGCCAGGGCTGCGGCGTGCCTGACCTCTTGAGATGCGGCTCGGTTGAGCCCTGGTATGTCAATGCACGCAAGAGCCCACCATCCGGCCTGATGGGGAGCCACAACGGTAGGCGGGCGGCTGCCCTCATGACCCTTGACTCAGAGGCTCCCGAATGGCCTTGCTGACGAACTCTTGAGGGTTCTGCCCTCCCCGGTCTTGCTCCCGCTATGGGAAACGTGTTTCAAACACGCCTCATCGTGGTGCCCAAGCGCCTCGAGACCTTGGCGAGGTCGGCGCCCTCCAGGGGAGAGCCCCAGCCCTGCTGAGGGAGGGCGCCGCCGCTTCCTATGCGATGGAAGGAGGCCCCCCCGGCCCAGGCGCGGGCCCCGAGGGGCTGCCTCTTGAGGAGCCGGGCGGTCGATGTCTTCTTCTTCTTGGTGCGGCCTCGAGAGGCCTCCTGCTGCTGTGGTCCTGGTCTTCCAATGATGCGGCTCGAAAGGCTCGCCCAGGGAGCACACTTCGTCTCTCTTCACAGGCACCGCGATGACCCCGCCGCTTCGGCATCTTGAGGACGCTAGGTTGTAGGGTTATGGCCATGAATTTGGCCAACGCTGGGTACCCGAGGATGGTGTTGTACGGCAAGCGAATGTGGGCGACGCCAAGTCGATGAGCTTCGGTGTGGTAGTTATCGCGAGCACCGGGTAGGTGACAGAAGGCGGACCTGCCCGATCGGGACCGTGGAGCCGCTGTGACTTCGGAGAAAGGCTTGGTTGGCTGAAGCCGATCAGAAGGCACTTGAAGATTGTTGAATGTCTCCACGACAGACGCCGAGCCCTGCTCCACCGCCGATGAGGGTCTTGGTGACTAGCACATTGCTGATGATTGGGGAACAAAGCATCGGGAGAACTCCGGCTGTGGCTGCGCACTTGAGCTGGTCCGCTGAGCTGAATGTGATGGCGCACGCCGACCACCTGAGAGGGCGCGTGGCCTTGAGCTTGGGGAGGACTGCATTCACTTCATGGGCGAACTGCTTGAAGATGCACTGAGAGGCTGGGGCTTGAGCTCCGCCCAGGATGCAGGCGATTGCACGCTGGCTGGAAGCCCCATCCCCTCGGCCCCGATGACGGTCTTCACCTCTCCTTGGCTGCGGCAGCGAGGGAGGCTCTGCGTTCTCAGGCATCCTCGCGAGGCTGATCTTCCAGCCACCTCGCGAGGTGGGTGTTGCCGCGGTCTCTCGCGAGGTTGGTCGCGCCACCCTGGCGCTGGCCGCGGTCTTCCCAGCATGCCCCGTGATTCCTTCCTCCTCGGCCGAGCCCCGGCTGGCCAGGCCGGGAAGCGTCTCGCCCTTCCTTCGCCAGACGTCTGGCCCGGAGCTCTTGACATTCATTGGTGTTGTGGGTGCGGAGGTCGGGTACACGCAGTATCGCTGCCCTTGGAGGACTCGGGCTGATCTCGCCTCGCTTGGTGTCCGGTTCGGCCACAGTACGGCGGCCCCGCGCGCTTCACGCCCTTGGCCTTGGATTTCTTCTCGGGATCTGGCCGCAGGCAGCTCGAGGAGGGAGAGGCGCCCCTCCTCTGCCCTGGCGCACTTGGTCGCCAAGTTGAACAGCTCCAAGGAGGTGCACAGATCTTCATGCATCGCCAGCTCCTCCTTCATCTTGACGTCGCGCACGCCGTCGGAGAAGGCAGAGATGATGGCCTCCTCAGGATCTTGAGGCGCGCGTTGTTGAAGCGTTGGATGTACTTTTGCGGTGTTTCCCCTGGCGGCTTCTTGATTCGGCGCATGTCGCTTACGGCGGGTGGCCGGTCGCGAGTACCCTAGAAGTTGGCGATGAAGCGGGTACGCATCTCAGCCCAGGAAGAGATCGTGCCTGGGGCCAGATTCAGGAGCCAGGTGCGGGCCCCGTCCTTGAGCGCCATGGGAAACCATTTCGCCATGACCTTTTCATCCCTGCTATAGCTCGATGCCCAGCTCGTGGAGCTGGAGGAACTCCGTAGGGTCAGCTGTGCCGTCGTAGCAAGGAGGCAGGTCTGGCTTGAATTTGGCGGGCCACGCGACGCTGTGCAGCTCGGAGGTGAAGGCGCGGCACCCCGCCGTGGCCGCGGGGGGCTTCGGACGACATAAAGCTTGGTCTTGCGGGCCTCCCTACGCCGCGGCTGGGGGCAGCGCATGGTCTTGACGTGCCGGAGCGGGGAGCGCTCGGGCAGCAGCATGTGGGCGAGGAACTTCTTGACAGCTCTGCTCTTGCCGCGCCGGCGCCTGGCGGAACGGGTTCTGCCCAGGGGCCACGCGCCTTGGGGCCAGGGCGCCGTCTTGGGGAGGAGGCGCCGAGGCGCCCGGAGTTTTATCGCCGCAAGGCGGGTGGTGCAGCGAGACGGACGGTACGGGGTCGCCTCCTGCAGCGCGGACGAAGCTCGGCGACCGGTCGAGCTATTCTTCATAGACGCTGCCGACGGGCGGTAGCGCAGGAGCTTGTTAGCCGCGATGAGTGCAGCTCGGGTTTCCATGGCGCGGGCGCGCGACGAAGAACCAGCGGGGTGAGCAAAGGCGTGGCGGTGCGGCTGCCCCGCCATGGACGGTGTCTGGACGACGCTTGTTGCTTCGTTCTCGCCGGGCCGGTGGCGGCGTTGACGGCGCAGACGACGGGAACGACGTTTAGGGCGCCACCGACGGGAGCTGTTCGGCGACATGGGAGGCGAGGGCGGCTTCGGCGCTGCGGGCCCGGCGGGCGCCGATATGGTTGCGTGGTCGGGAAGAACGAGGCGACGAAAGGCAGATTCCGGCGCACTTCTACTCGGGCGCGCCAAATGTCGGATTTTGGGTTCCAGAGACCCTTTGAGGTTCAACACTAGGTGCGCACGGAGATCCAACCTCCGCCGCCTCGCACTCGGCCAATCGCAGGGACCTAAACTACTAAACAGTAACAACACAAGAGACACGAGATTTATACTAGTTCGGCCACCGCTAGGTGTAATACCCTACTCTAGTTTGTGGTGTGGTGGATTGCCTCTGGGCTGATGAGGAACAATACAGGAAGAACAGCCTGCATGAGGGTCTGTTCTTGGCGGGTGCGATGAATCTGCTAGGTGGTGTTCAGGTTGCTCTAGCTACTGGTTCCTTGGTGAGGATTCCGATCTCATATCGGGGCCGATCCCTCTACTCTCTGGGGTGGCTACTCCTATTTATAGGAGAAGGCCCTGGCCTCTTCCCAAATATTGAGCGGAAGGGCGCCAACAATTGGCCATTTTGAAGGGGAACAGAGGGTACACTTATCCCGACTAAAGTTGGTCCTCGCCCAAAGGCTCTGTGATGACACCTGCTTGGGCTCCAAATGACTCCTTCCAATCGTTGGGCTGGTCTTGGTTTTGTTGCACCAAACAGATGCCTTTGCTTGATGCTCTCCTCAGCTTGCTCCTTTGCACCAAAGAGGAAAGGAGGACATCAAGGCATGGCCGGGCGCCTGATGGGCGCTTCTTGGTCGCCATGGTTTGCGCCATGGGCACCTCGCGAGGTACCCTGCCTTGAACTCTCCGCCTCCTTATGAGCCAGCCTCGACGAGGTCGTGCTCGAGGAAGCTCCTTGTCGCCCTGCCCGGGTGAGGCTTGGCCTCGCGAGGGTCTTGAGCTTGCGTGATGAAGATGGGCCGCCCGGGCCTCCTTTGAGCCACCCCACAGGCAGGTAGGCAAGTCTGGGACCCCTGCTCCTGCATGCCGACAGCATATGTTTAGTCTGTTCGCACCTGATGGCCGGATTACCTGATTACCCGAACTTGTCAGATCACGGGTACCGGCAAAACCATCAAGGTTCGAACACTGGGGTGCACACGGAGATCTCTCCTCCCCTTAGCTCACACGCTCCAGGATCTCACGGTCTAGCTCGACGAACCCGAAGAACAGAACAATAGACACTAGGTTTATACTGATTCGGGCCACCAATGTGGTGTAATACCCTACTCCAGTGTGGTGTGGTGGATTGCCTCTTGGGCTGAGGATGAATAGTTACAAGGTAAGAACATCCTCCTGAGGAGAGGTGCTCTTGTGTTTGGTGAGCTGGTGAGTGCAAGGGTGGTCCGAATGATCTGTCCGGATTCCTCCCTTTGCTATGGTGGTGGCTAGTCCGATTTATAGAGGCCCTGGCACTCTTCCCAAATATTGAGCATGAAGGGATCCCACAACGGCCAAGTTTGAAGGGAGACAACTAGTACAACTTATCCTGACTAAAGGTTGTCTTCGCCTGCCAAAGGCTCTGGTGGTGACGCTGTCTTGGGCTCCACGGTGACCTCCGTCCTGCCGTCCTGCTGGCCTTGGTCTTGTTGCACTGGTATGGAAACCTTTGCCTGATGCCTCGAGACTTGTCAGGACCCCGATTCCAAGTCACATCGATCTAGCCGGTAACACCTCATATCACTTTGCGGCCTCACGCACGGTATTCCCACTGGTGTCGCCTTACCATGGCCGGGACCGCTTATGTCTTTTGGCTCACGATATGATCGTGTCGCTAGCATCCATATGATGAGAGAACCCGGCCGACATGGCTAGTCGTGAACCCAAAGCGCACTAACCCATGGGGACAGGCATACATGAATCACATCGAGCATGTCGACATCAACGTATGAACTCGGCCAGTAGCACTTTGGGCTAACAGACTCCGTATCCCGGGCTGTAGCAGGCTATAGACGACTCCAATATCATCGCGTGACATTTCCCGGGACGTACATAGGAACGGTGAAACACATGCCGCCAGTCAAGTGTCCAAAGCAGTAGTGCTGGGCTAGCAGGAATCTGAACCGGGCAGTAGCGGACTACTACCGCCAGAAGCACGCAGACTACATTTCCCCATCCGAGAGGCTGCCAAGGATAAACAACTAGATTGTCGGATCCCACATACCGAGCATTTCAAACATACACACAATATGCTCAATATGTGTAAATACAACATGGCATCACAACATAACTCTACGACTCAAATATTTATTCATTAGGCCCGAGGAGCGAGATATTACAAACATGGGTCTCATGACCCAACACTCGTGAGCATACAAGTCAAAGCACAAGCGAAGCTAAACATGTCCGAGTACAGATAACTATAAATGAAAAAGGCTGAGAAGCCCGACTATCTACCAGATCCCGGCGAGGACACAAGATCGTAGGAGGTAACTAGCTAAACGTCAAGTCCAAAGCGGAACTACTAGAGAGACCGACGCCTCTCTGCAAAACATAAAATAAGCAAACGTGAGTACAAACGTACTCAGCAAGACTTACATCGAGCTATCTACATATGCATCATTATCAACAAAGGGGTGGTGGAGTTTGACCGCAGCAAGCCAGCTTTGACTCTCGGTGCTATCCTGAACTACGATCGCAAGTAACTCTTTGAGGTGGCACACGAGTCCACATATTCACCATATCAATACACCACTATGGACCCGCCCCCGTCTCCCTACGAGAACGCCATCCATAGCACTCACGCTTATCTTGCGATTTTAGAGTATCCACTTTCACTTGTCTATGAACTGATATAGGCAACCCGTGAAGTCCTTTTCCATGACACGGCTATTCAATAGATCATATTAACCCTTCAGGGTGTACTTTTACACACGCTCACCACTTACCGCCGTTTACGACATGTACTCGCAACCTTCAAGCGAAGCCCAACGTGGGTGTCGGCCACGGCCTACCTAAACACTCAAGTCCCTAGTCCAGGTTTATCGCCTATTCGGGTTCCATCCGCAGGAGTCCGCCGAGGTTTCCACTAACGGCCCCGAACGATGTGCAGGTTCCCGAGATACCAAACGGGCATTCGCACACCGGCCACGGTGTATCTACCGATCATAGCCCACCCCTAGGGTCAGCGCCACGCACGGCCTCAACACATATCCTACAAACACCGTAAACTAGTTGCAACTCCTGGACAGAGAACAAGGGTGGTTAAGAAGCCGAGAGGGTCCATTGGTTTCGACCCCAATGCATGGTAGTAACTGTTTCATGGATCACAAACACGTAACTCAGTTCTCGAGGACGGCTGCAATGAGACAACCCACCATGTACTCCTACATGGCCTCTCACCGCTACTTTTACCAAATCGTGTTCACTCTTAGCTCACACACAATAGGACATGTTCATAACAATTCCAATTCATTCCCGATGAATCGACCCGACTCAACTCTAAGCAAGAGTGCATGACAAACAAGCATGAATGAGTAGGCACATCAAGGATCAAACAATTCCTACTCATGCTAGTGTGTTTCATCTATTTACTGTGGAAAAATAGGTCATGCAGAGGATAAAGGGGTTCAGCTACCGCAGCAAGTAACAGATGAATCGTTGTTGTCCTAATGCAGTAAAAGAGAGCAGGAGTGAGAGAGTGGGATTGTATCGAAATGAACAAGGGGGTTTTGCTTGCCTGGCACTTCCGAAGATAATATAGCTCTTCAATAGTGTCATCGATCTCATCGTCGAGACCACGTCTATCGAGAGGGAACAGATACCGGCAACAGAGAAGAAATACAATCAATGCAATGCACAATATGATGCATGAATGTGACATGGCAATATGATGTGGTTTGTGCTAATGCAACTAAAACCAGATTAAATGAAGTTGGTTTGAATCCAAGATTCAAATTCAAACTCCACATGTGGTTATTTAAATGCCATTTAATTGTATTGTCCTAAACAGTAGTCATAAGTTGTTCTAACATGCATGAAAATGGTGCAGATGGATAGGTTGGATTTTTCTGATAATTTTTCATATATAAATTATTTCATTTGGAGATACGGTTGATTTTATATGATTTTTAGAAGTTTTGGGCATTTTTGGAATTTCCTGAATAAGAATAAATCCAGTAAATGATTTACTGCGTCAGAGTGACGTCACTATGATGTCAGCAAGTCAACTGCGGCTGACCAAGTCAAACCTGACCAGTGGGGTCCACGGCCATCGACCGATGTCGCTTAGGGACACGAGCAGTGTGGGCTGGTCAATGGACACGTCAGCGAGGTCAACGCCGACGCGTGGGGCCACCCTGATTAACTTAAACTAAATAGGGTTTACTCCATGGTTAATTAGGGTGGTGGGGCGGTCTCGCCGGACACACAGGCGCAGATTAACGGTAATTAGCCGCGACTAAAGACGCCACGCCACCTCACCGGAGTTGGACGCCGCGCAGCACATCCGACGATGGAAGTTCATCGAATCGAGCCACGGGCAACCATTTGCCTCGCCGCTTGTTTCTAGGGTTCGCCGAGTCCACGCGCATCCGCAGGAGCAGCGAGAGGAGCTGTGATGGGCTGTGGCGCCGGTGGCGAGCGAGGCGGCGTCGATTTTGGGCACACCCGAACGAGGCTGGGAGTGCGCTTAGGGAGAAGCCGATAATAGGTGGCATCCGCGGGCCACCGTAGCACGCCAGTGCACGGTTCGAGCGGAGGGCTCGGGTTAAGAGAGCTACGCCGCCATGGCGGACGGCAGTGCTTTCGAGCATGTGGGCGAGGGTGCGGCGGCACGGGAACGAGCAAAACGAAGGAGGGGAACGGAGGAGCTCACAATGAAGTTCGCCGGCGGTCTCATTGGGCTCGGGAGGCGCCAAGACGGCGAATCGGAGTCGGGCAATCGGTGGCGCCGAGGTTGAGGACGATGGCGTGGAGGCGGTGCAGAGCTTCCCGCTCGCGTGACTGGCAGGAAGGACGGGGCATCACGGCGGTTCTTCCGAAACAACCACGAGGCGAGGGTTGGCGGTGGACGCTGCAACAGCGGCAATGGCGGCGACGGCAAGCTGCGGTGGGTGCACGGAGAGGGACAGGGAGGGATGAGCACGGGAAGGAGGAGAGGGCCCTGGGTGCATGGCGGCCCCTGGCGCTGTCTAGGAGCACTGGGAGGAGCTGTGCAGCAGGGAGGGAGGAGGCCTGGCTGGGCGGGCACGCCTCCGCCTCTTCCGCTCACAGCGAGGAGGAAGACGACAGGGTGGTAAGCAGGGCTGGCCGGCCAGGCTGCTGCTGGGCGGCCAGTGGGCTGCGAGTGGGCTGGAGGGTAAGTCCAGTAAGGTTTCTCTCCTCTCTCGCTTCCGGTTTTTGTTTTATTTGTTTCTGTTTCATGTTTTGAAATAGTAAAAATACTATTCCATTTATGAAAAACCTGAAAATATTCTGGAGGCACATTTGAAAATATTCTCAACAGCCTAAAATACCTTCAAGATTATTTGGGCATTTAAATTATTTATAGGGTTTAAATTGCCCAAATGCAAATACTTATGGCTTGGTGCAAAAATCTGAGAATAGCCTCAAAAATATGAAACCATTTTTGGCAAGAGGGTTTAGCCAAGCACCAAAGATGGTGAACATTTATGAAGGGCATTTTGGGTTCATTGAAAGTTTAAGTTTGAACCTAGTTGAATTCATTTGGTGCTAGGGTTTCAACATCCCCATTTCAAGTTTCTTAGAAATTTAAACATGATGACATGATGAGCAAGCAAAGTCAAGCAAGGCCGATCTGGGTCTGTGATACTCACCCCTCATTAAACAAGAATCTCGCCCCGAGATTCAAGACGTGAGGTAAGAAGTCAAAGGGGTCACAAGCTAACACGATCTTCACGATCCAACCTGCCCTTCTCAAGATGTTGATTCATTGCTTCATATTGATCTTGACGCCTTTGCTTTTGAGAACTTCATCCAACACGACAACGATGCAGAGAGGAACTCTGCAGAATCGATCTTCTTAAAGATCGAGCAACTCACGATCAACTCACGGAATGAGATGGTGAAACATCTCGAGTTGAGACACAAAACACATCGAGAGGGATGGAAGAACAAACGACGGGGTTTGATTGGTGGGCAACAATTCCACGCTAAGAAAGATGGTGGATGGTGTCAAGGTGGTGAGGAAATATTTACCATGATCCCGTAGAACGGGCACCTTGGGAAAAGTGACTCGCTGAACTATTCCTTAAGTGGAAAAAAGAATTACTTTTGATCCATAGATCATTGGAACTCTTTATACCAGCCTAAGGCAATCACAATCGATCATTTGAAAGAGTTCGAAAGAATGACATACTCGGACTAGAATGGATGATGTGGACTACCTTGTTGAAGACAACATAATGGATGATTTTCTTATCATCGGAAATGGATGGGACCCATGGTAAGTCCACTTTTGAGGATGATCCTAGACATCAATTACTGAGAGGGGCAGCCCATTGAAATTGGCACAATGGGGTGCAAGCTGGGAACATAATGCAACTGTTGGGAATGTTCCAACCATCATATCTGCCTGAGATTCAGATCCGATTGGTAATAGGATACTCCAGACTCAGCATGTCTGAGAAGGGAAGGGTGCAACACAAATCGACGAGATGATGTTGCGAGATTCTCGGGAGATGGACTATGGTAGTGAGCTCCAAAACATGAGCGGGTTCTGCTACAAACATGTGAACATGTTGTTCGAGACAAGCATGACCACATAGTAGTCTTATAATAAAACACTACCGAATTCAGGTGGGGAACCATCAACGAGGATATCGAAGTCCTTGGATAAGTCATATGAGTAGCTCTTATCAAGAAACTTCTTGTCCCTGAACAAATCAGCCAGTGGCTTGGTGTGCTAGGAACACATATAGGACGAAGGTTGCAAGTCTCCGAACTACAGAATACTTCGCACGTATGCATGACTGATTTGGGATGATTCCAACAGAAGCAACATTGACTTTCTCGAATCCACGGCGGCAACTTGCATCAGATGCACATGAATTAGAGGAAGTCACTACTTTCATCCAAACATATGCTTCATGAACGAAACACGAAGAAATGCTTACACAAGTTTCCAACACTAGGTTGATGTTCAACATGACTCATGGGGGAGACAAAATGCTGCTGATGGGCTCAACAACAACTCATCGGAATTTCCATATCACTGGACTTCCACCATCATGTGAACACGGTGATAGCATTGGTCGACCAAAAGATGTAATGGTATATGCTCGAGGGATCAACCACGAGTAAGACAACATTATTTAGTATCGTTGGTACTGATTTGATTTGACGATAGCCCACACTCAAATCAAGGGATTGATGAGACAATAAGTCCAAGAACTGATCACAGGACCAATCGATGAAGATATCATCTTTCTTCAACACACACTACACAAGAATATCCCTTTGGAACGAACTAAGTTAGGCAAGCTTTATCTTCCAACTCTCCAAGTTGTTGTCTAGCTTAACCAACTAGCTCAGGGATATCCAACACGATTCTGGAGAAAGGGTGGTTCACAAGAAACCAACTTGATCACGAGCTCAACATAACAGTCAGAAACAACCCGGTAACACTTCCAAGAAGATATTTGGAAAGTCACGAACCACCGGTATGTTACTAAGCTCGAGAACAATCTTGCTTTTGAGGGCAAGATGATATGATCAAATGAGTGAGGACTTGACAAGATCCTAACTCATAGATCGAAGAGTGCACCAGAACTAAGGACTAGGTAGCACAATCTATCTTAGAATGATAATTTAATAACCAACACGCTAAGAATGAGGATATTGTCCATTAGCTACCAAGCAACGAGTTGCTCGGAGTATTGATTTCACACATCACAATTCACTTGTCGGCATTCTGGTTACAACAACACGAGGACCATGGAATGAATGATGATGGTGAGAAGTATCACTACGTCAAGAATTCATGAGAGTTGGTGCAGTTCTCATGACACCTCGACATAAAGGGGTAATACTCTGGTAGAAACAGAACAAAGCTGATTGGCATTTTGATCTGCAGGATACAACTACTTTGACCCAATCCTGGATATGGATGAGGTACTGGAGTTTGTTTCTCCTAGTCATTCCAGAACAGAATGGCTTGACGAACCACAAGAAAAAATGGGCATCGATGAGGATGAGAACACGACTACTCCTGACTATCAACTGATAGACGGGGATCGGAATACAACTAAGGAGGAACAACTCGAGGAACATATAACTTTTCGAGTTGTGGAGGCATGGATTAGTATGTCGAGCAAAGTTCAACATTTCTTCCGAATAACCCATGCAGAGAAGGTAGAACTGGCAAATTCACAATTATAAATGGAGAACTCCTCAAGAGTACTCTGATTGCGATCTTTAGGCTCAAATAGGAACTTCTGCCATAACTAGTTCATGGTATTTGGAAGAAGGAAATACCATGGACCTCGAGGACTATCGCAAAGTTACTAATATCCTGAAGGAACTAGCAAATACTAACAACATGAAGTAGGGTGAATCTCAGGTTCAAGAACCCAGGAATAGAATGCCTACTAACTAAATTGCATCACGGGATGCTTTCGAGAATGATGGCCAGAATCATCACACTGGGGATACAAAAGCATTGCTAAATTGCTAGGTGACTTCCTAAACACCTAGGGTCATAATAATAGCTCCAACATCTACGCCGAGGCAACAAAGTACCTCGACTTACTGATTAGTGTGCTTATTCGACCAAAAAGGACATCGAACGGAAGAAAAGGATTTGCAAATGCATCGACTATTTAGAGACTCGGATGACTTTGACAAAGATAACGGTAAATGCTCAAAATGATTTGAGACATCCTGCAAAATTGGTGGCATAACCACTCAACATCACAATATCAAGGTTTCGAGATCAACAAGCTAACATACGTAAATAGTAGGAACTGAATCGGGCTTAATCCAACAATCTTAAAGGTCTATGGATTAGTAACACGTCATCCTCGATAGATAGATGAGAAGCCTAGTTCTTAAACCCCGAGAAGAGAAGAGGATGACTCGATCGGAAGGCCATGAGGTATAAGGAGTAAAAGAGCCTTACATTCCCTTCCACAATCAATTCCCTTACATAACTAAAGCATTTCTAGACACAACTTCACCAGTTTGGCTCGGTAATCCTACAGTGCGCAAGCTCGATACCAACGCTGTCAGACCCCGATTCCAAGTCACATCGATCTAGCTGGTAACACCTCATATCACTTTATGCCTCACGCACGGTATTCCCACGGGTGTCGCTTTACCATGGCCCGGGACCGCTTATGCCTCTTTGGCTCACGATATGATAGTGTCGCTAGCATCCATATGATGAGAGAACCCGGCCGACATGGCTAGTCGTGAACCCAAAGCGCACTAACCCATGGGGACAGGCATACATGAATCACATCGAGCATGTCGGTCATCAACGATGAACTCGGCCAGTAGCATCGGGCTAACAGACTCGTATCTCGCTCAGAGCAGGTAATACAGGACTCTCAATATCATCGCGTGACATTTCCGGCGATGTATATAGAACGAAGTGAAACACATGCCGCCAATCAAGTGTCCAAAGCAAGAGTGTCAATAGCAGGACTCGTGAACCGGCTGTAGCGGACTACTATCGCCGCCAGAAGCACTAGACTACATTTCCCCATATGAGAGGCTGCCAAGGATAAACAACTAGATTGTCGGATCCCACACATACCAAGCATTTCAAACATACACACAATATGCTCAATATGTGTAAATACAACATGGCATCACAACATAACTCTACGACTCAAATATTTATTCATTAGGCCCGAGGAGCAGATATTACAAACATGGGTCTCATGACCCAACACTCGTGAGCATACAAGTCAAAGCACAAGCGAAGCTAAACATGTCCGAGTACGCATAACTATAAATGAAAAAGGCCGAGAAGCTCGACTATCTACCAGATCCTCGCCGAGGACACAAGATCGAGCTGAGGTAACAAGCTAAACGTCAAGTCCAAATGGAACTACTAGCGAGACCGACGCTCTCTCGCAAAACATAAAATAGCAAACGTGAGTACAAACGTACTCAGCAAGACTTACATCAAAGCTATCTACATATGCATCATTATCAACAAAGGGGTGGTGGAGTTTGACCGCAGCAAGCCAGCTTTGACTCGGTGGCTATCCGAACTACGCATCAAGTAACTCTTTTGAGGTGGCGCACACGAGTCCACATATTCACCATATCAATACACCACTATGGACCCGCCCCGCCTCCCCACGAACGCCATCCATAGCACTCACGCTTATCTTGCGATTTTAGAGTATCCACTTTCACTTGTCTATGAACTGATATAGGCAACCCGTAAGTCCTTTTCCGCGACACGGCTATTCAATAGATCATATTAACCCCGCAGGGTGTACTTTTCACACACGCCTCACCACTTACCGCCATTTACACGACATGTACTCGCAACCTTCAAGCGGAAGCCCAACGTGGGTGTCGGCCACGCCTACCTAAACACTCAAGTCCCTAGTCCAAGTTTATCGCCTATTCGGTTCCATCCGCAGGAGTCCGCCGAGGTTTCCACTAACGGCCCCGAACGATGTGTGGTGGTTCCCGAGATACCAAACGGGCATTCGCACACCGGCCACGGTGTATCTACCGTGATCATAGCCTCACCCCTAGGGCCAGCGCCACGCACGGCCTCCAACACATATCCTACAAACACCGTAAACTAGTTGCAACTCCGGACAGAGAACAAGGGTGGTTAAGAAGCGAGAGGGTCCATTGGTTTCGGCCCAATGCGTGGTAGTAACTGCTTCATGGATCACAAACACAGTAACTCGGCCTCGAGGACGGCTGCAATGAGACAACCCACCATGTACTCCTACATGGCCTCTCACCGCTACTCTTTACCAAATCGTGTTCACACACTTAGCTCACACACAATAGGACATGTTCATAACAATTCCAATTCATTCGATGAATCAGACCTGACTCAACTCTAAGTAGTAGCAGCATGACAAACAAGCATGAATGAGTAGGCACATCAAGGCTCAAACAACTCCTACTCATGCTAGTGGGTTTCATCTATTTACCGTGGAATGACAGGTCATGCGCAGAGGATAAAGGGGTTCAGCTACCGCAAGTAAATGTATGAATCATTGTTGTCCTAATGCAGTAAAAGAGAGCAGGAGCGAGAGAGCTGGATTGTATCGGAATGAACAAGGGGGTTTTGCTTGCCTGGCACTTCTGAAGATAATATAGCTCTTCAATAGTGTCATCGATCTCATCGTCGAGACCACGTCAATCGAGAGGGAACAGATACCGGCAACAGAGAAGAAATACAATCAATGCAATGCACAATATGATGCATGAATGTGACATGGAAATATGATGTGATTTGTGCTAATGCAACTAAAACCAGATTAAATGAAGTTGGTTTGAATCCAAGATTCAAATTCAAACTCCACATGTGGTTATTTAAATGCCATTTAATTGAATTGTCCTAAACAGTAGTCATAAGTTGTTCTAACATGCATGAAAATGGTACAGATGGATAGATTGCATTTTTCTGATAATTTTTCATATATAAATTATTTCATTTGGAGATACGGTTGATTTTATATGATTTTTAGAAGTTTTGGGCATTTTCTGGAATTTCCTGAATAAGAATAAATCCAGTAAATGATTTACTGGGTCAGGGTGACGTCACTGTGATGTCAGCAAATCAACTGCGGCTGACTAAGTCAAACCTGACCAGTGGGTCCATCGCCGCTGACCCAAAGGTCGCTTAGGGACACGACATTGTGGGCAGTCGGTCAATGGACACGTCAGCGAGGTCAACGCCGATGCGTGGGGCCACCGATTAACTTAAACTAAACGGGTTTACTCCGTGGTTAATTAGGGTGGTGGGGCCGGTCTGCCGCTGACATAGGGCGTAGATTAACGCGTAATTAGCTTCGCCTAAAGACGCCACGCCACCTCACCGAGTTGACGCCCATGAGCACATCCGACGACGGTTCATCGGAATCGAGCTACGGGCAATCATTTGCCTCGCCGTTTGTTTCTACGGGTTCGTCGAGTCCACGCACATCCAGAGGAGCAGGCGACAGGAGCTGTGATGGGCTGTGGCGTCGGTGGTGGCGAGCGAGGCGGCTGCCGGAGATTGGGCACACCCGGGAACGAGGCTGCGGTGCGCTAGGGGAGAAGCTGATGGGCTAGGTGGCATCCGCGGGCCACCAGAAGCACGCTGGTGCCACGGGTTCGAGCAGAGGGGCTCGGGTCAAGAGAGCTACGCGGCCATGGCGGACGGAGGTGCTCGGGCATGTGGGCGAGGGTGCTACGGCACGGGAACGAGCAAAACGAAGGAGGGAAACGGAGGAGCTCACAATGAGTTCGCTTGGCGGTCTCATTGGGCTCGGGAGGCGCTGAAGACGCGACCGAGTCGGCAATCGGGCGCGCCGAGGTTGAGGACGATGGCATGGAGGCGATGCAGAGCTTCCCGCCTCGTGGATTCCCGAGGAAGGACGGGGCATCACGCGGTTCTTTCCGAAACAACTACTGAGGCGAGGAGTTGGCGGTGGACGCGTAACGGCGTGGCGGCGACGAGCTGGCCGCGCTGGTGGGTGGAGAGGGACAGGGGGAGGGATGAGCACGGGAAGGAGGAGAGGGCCCCGGGTGCGTGGCCCCCTGGGCGCTGCCTAGGAGCATCGGGAGGAGCCAGCAGCAAAGAGGGAGGAGGGGCCGCTGGGCGGCCACGCGCCCGCCCTTCCGCGAGGGAGGAAGACGACAGGAGGTAAGCGGTGGTGATTGGCCGCCAGCCTGCAGTGCTGGCCGGTCGTGGGCTGCGCAGGGCCGGAGGGTAAGCCTGCAAGGTTTTCTCCTCTCTCGCTTTCCTGTTTTTGTTTTTATTTGTTTCGTTTCGTGTTTTGAAATAGTAAAAATACTATTCCATTTATGAAAAACCCAAAATATTCGAGGCACATTTGAAAATATTCTCAACAGCCTAAAAATACCTTCAAGATTATTTGGGCATTTAAATTATTTATAGGGTTTAAATTTCCCAAATGCAAATACTTATGGCTTGGTGCAAAATCTGTAATAGCCTCCAAAAATATGAAACCATTTTTGGCAAGAGGGTTTAGCCAGACCAAAGATGGTGAACATTTATGAAGGGCATTTTGGGTTCATTGAAAAGTTTTAAGTTTGAACCTAGTTGAATTCATTTGGTGCTAGGGTTTGAACATGCCCATTTCAAGTTTCTTAGAAATTTAAACATGATGACATGATGAGCAAGCAAAGTCAAGCAAGGCCGATTCAGGGGCTGTGATAAGACTCCTCGCGCAAGGCCAAGCCTCTTTAGCACCAAAGAGGAAAGCGAGGACATCATGCGACGCTGGCACCCTACCGGTCTTGGTCGTCATGGTTTACGCCGGGGAACCTCGCGAGGTGCCCCTTGCCTTGATCTCTCCGCCCCTCGCGAGCCAGCCTGGCGAGGACGCCCCCGAGGGGGTCTTGTGTCGTCCGCCTCATGAGGCTCGGCCCCTCGCGAGGGTCTTGAGTGTTTGCTGGTGAAGGTGGGCCGTACAGGCCCGCTAGTGTAGCCACGCCTTGGGCCGCAGGTAGGCAAGTCTGGGGACCACCATTCCTGCAACGGCAGCAGTAGCCTCAGCCCATGGCGCTTGCTGCCAGACGGCTTTTAGGCGGTTCACTGTAGCGGAGCCTCAAGGGCCCTAACAGCCCGCGGCCTCACTTGACGCGTGGCGATTGATTGGACGTGGGTGTCTCCGCTTCCCCACGCTGCCTCGGCCACTGCCTGATTTGACGAGTCCCTACCGCATGCAGAGAAAAATCATCATTACCTATGATCGTGGGGATCGCCGGTTGGCCTTCTCCTGCTATAAATGAGGCGGGGTCGAAGCCCCCATCGCTCATCTCTTCCTGCTCCGCTCGCTTCTTCTCCCTTGCTCCATTGCTAGTAGCGAGACCCATGGCGCCCATGAAGAGGTTCTCGGTAGCTGAGAAGGGGTAGGCCCGCCAGGAGGGGCCTGGCTCACCGCCACCCAAGAGGGGGCTTGGCCGCCCCCGCAAGCACACCGCGACCCCCGCTGTGGTCCATCGCGGCCGCAGCCGCGCCTCTTTGCGTGGCGGGACTCGCCCATGTCGTGTCAGCCCCGTCGATGACGGGAGGTGCGCCAGGTCGCTGCCTCCCCGCCGCCTTCCACTAGGGCGGAGGTGTGCCGGTTCGCCGGTGGTCGGAGAACCCGTCGGCACCTGCTTCAGCCCGCTGCTTTTTCGCCAAGAAGCTGCCGGCCACAGTCCAGCGGGCTCGCTGCAAAGCGGATTTGCGGCTGCAGCAGCAAAGCTTCCTGGGTCACGGTTGAGGTCTTCATCGCGGGCAACGTAGCCCTGGCCCGCGGCTGGCAGACATTTGCCCGCGCGCGCGGCCTGGGCAAGTGGTGCACCCTCCACTTCAAGTATGACGGCAACGCGACTCTCTACATGAGGGTATTTGGAGAAGACGGCCGCCGCGTCGGGTGCTGCGCCGAGGACAACGACGGCGGCGATGTGTTCGGCCTTGGAAACGGTCGTGACGAGGGTGAGGATGGTCCTGCCCTCGACGCTGGCCGCTGCTCGTCCAGCTACGGTGATTCTTCCTCCGGCGACAGCTCCACCAGCGGCGGCTACGACCAGCCGCCATGTCGCCGCACCCGCTTCGAGGGTGGCAGCGGGTCGTCTCGTTGCCGCGCCCCAGTGAAGCGCGAGGAGGGGTCTGGCTGAGCTTAGGAGAACGCCATGGGCCCATCCTCGTGAATTTCCACAGGAGCACGCACCACTTTTGTTTCGTTCTTCCTTTTCTTCCCCAGATAAGAGAGGGACAAGTATGGATATCGCAGGGCGCATTGCAATGTATCACGATTTCCAAGTTGTTATGTTATATATATCGTTCCTGTGTCATGTTGCAGCATCAACGTTTAATGTAGGGGCGTAGAAATAACTTAGCTTGACGTGCCCGAAGTAGTAGCTTCCGCCTCATGAGGCGCGCGTTTCTCAGTACCTGGCAAGGCTTCCACAGCTTGCGAGTCACCTGGGGACTGCAAAAATTCATTAGGAAATTCTTATTCTCTGAGCCCTTCTGAGTCCTGGTTGCGGGCGCAGCCGGCCCTACCCAGCGCTTCGTATCGCGGTACCCGAGGGGCACGGATTGAGAGAGGTGCGGCAGTTTGCGAGCTCGAACGAGGGTGCCTCGTGAAGAACAGAAAAAAATGCTCACGAGGCATGCGAGGGAGAGTACGGGCCAAAACGAGGAACCGAGGGCAGAAAAGGGAGGAAAAAGGTGATGAAACCAAGCCGATAAGGAACACCAGAAAGCAAATTTTCATTAAAGAGGGGCAAGCCAACTACAGAAAGCAAATGAAAAGCCGCGTCCGGCACCTAGTCTAGTCTTCTAGTCTTCTTACCAGCGCGGAGCTAAGTGCTGCCACTAGGACGTGGGAGGGAGCCCCCGAGGCCCGAGGGCGGCACTCCTGAGACTCCGGGGCGTGTACAGGCCGCTCATTATTATGTGAGAATGTCACGAGCGGAGACCTTCACAGGCACTGGGCCTTGCTTCACAGGCATCGGGCCTTGCTTCATGGGTACAACTTCCGGAGGTGCTGGATGTTCCAGCGCTCGATGGGGATCCCGCCCCGCTCTGCCGCGCGGCGCCAGTTCGAGACGGGCGACCCGAAATGGGCCCTCCCACATGGGTGAGGGCTTGTGTAGCCCTTCCCTGGAGAACATCCGCCTCAGGATGAGATCTCCCACCTCGAGCATCCTGGTGCGGATGCTGCGATAGCAGTACCGACGTTAGCCACCGGGTACCTCGCCCAGCTCGTAGCGAGGTTCACGGCGGCGCTTCCTCCCAAAGAAGAGGTCCATCCCGCGCATGGCGCCCCGCTGCTTTATAAAAACGCCAGACCATGCGGGAGCGATGCTCCACCTCGTGGAGAACCGCTTACCCGTGAGACAAGGAAGAACGGGTCTCGCCTTGTCGGCTTGCCAGGCAGGTGCGTGATGGACCACAAGATGGATCGGAGCTCGGCCATCCCCGCTGCAGGCCTCGAGCTTCTTCTTGAAGGTCCTAGCCTTGAGGCCCTCAGATCTCTCGTATATGCGGCGCTCGGCTTGGCCATTGCTCCTGGGGTGCGCCACTGAAGCGTAGCAGATCTGCGTTCCAAGGTAGGCACAATATGTCTTGAAGAGATTGCTAGTGAACTGTGATCCGTTGTTGATGATGATGCGGTTAGGGACCCAAAAGCGTCTTACGAGGCCCTTGATGAACTTAACTGCTGACCCGGCTGGGATGGTGCGGACGGCTTCCACTTCCGCCCACTTGGTGAATTTGTCGATGGCGACGTAGAGGTAGCGGTAGCCCCCGGGGGCTCGAGGGAACATGCCCATGATGTCCAGCCCCTAGACCACGAACGGCCATGAGAGCGGGATAGTCTGGAGGCCCTGAGCTAGTTGGTGGATCTGCTTGGCGTGGAATTGGCAAGCCTCGCAGGATTTCACCAGTTCGGCCGCGTCGTTGAGTGTCGTGGGCCAGTAGAACCCGCTGCGGAAAGCCTTGCCAACCAGGGTGCGCGATGACGAGTGGTGCCCGCAGTCTCCGCCGTGTATGTCAGCCAGCAACTCCTTCACCTGCTCCCTGGAGATGCATCGTAGAAAAATATCATTTGGCCGCTTCCTGTATAGCTTAGCGTCCTGGATGCCGTACGCCGTAGCCTGCCGGGCCACGCGCTCCGCGTCTTCCTTTTTTTCTGGCAACACGCCTTGCGTTAGGTATGCCTTGAACTCCTCGGTCCAACACCCCTCCTGAGGCTCGAGTGCTAGGAGCAGGCGTGCTCCCGAGGTCGGGCCGCAGGCGGGGGCTCCCGAGGCCGGTGGCCAGGGAAGTTCCTCCTGAGGTGGCACCGGTTCTGCGAGCGGAGGTGCCGCCGAAGGCTTCAAGAGTCGTTCTTCGAAGACGCCGGGCTCTTGGGGAAAGCGCCTAGACGCCCTCTTGGCGATGTAATCGGCCTCCTGGTTGGTGTCATGGGACACATGCTGTAGCTCCAGGCCCATGAACTGCTTCTCCATTTTATGCATCACAGGTATGCCTCCACGCGGCTCATCCTTCGGCTCATACACCTTGTTGGAGGAGTTGA